>OU343224.1:2378544-2472366 GCA_910596185.1 Chrysanthemum makinoi
ACAACATTGCTCGCTGCAATGTCCAACAACATCGACTGGCTAAATCCCGAATCGAACATCGAATTTACAAGAAAGGATAACACTCCCTACTACACTGATTGGACAAAGCCTCTACCAACAATTGGCCGACCCGAGCAACCAAAGATTCCTTACCGTTTCTTCTTCAACAACGACCTGAAATTTCTTCAACATGGCAGTAGCGTAAGCAAGAAGTATGCTACCACACTTACCTTCAACATTCTAGCTGCAGTTTTCTCCGATAATATTGCCATTAATGAAGATGCCACCAAATTGTATGTTGACAAGGTGGTGGAGTACGACATTGATGCTAAATACGGCATTCATCATTGGCCAGGAAGGAGGAGATTACTACACGTATTGCCAAGTTCAAAGGTCAAACAAGGAGGTAAAGAATGAGAAGAGAATAGTTGCTGTGATGGGAGTTACACTAGAAACAAAGTGGGGATATTCATTCTTGTCCAAGATCAAAGTCAAACGACAAGATGAACAAGAATATGATTTCCCTGAGGCCGATTTCTCGAGATTGTCACTCAACGATTATCGAAGACATGTATCTTACAAAGGTACAAGGAAGGATGCGATAATTCTCAACAGAGATTCAACTTCAGTTCATCACTGCCTTGCTGATCTTTATTCTCAGCAAAGTCATTCAAGAACGTGTTGAAGATCTACAACTTGGGGTCGAATCTTACCAGAAGTAGATAAATCTTACATAACCACTGATGCACTTTCCCGAACTCAATCAACATGCTCAGTACACTATCATACATAAACCAAAGTTTGGAGTCGTCTACCACAGTGACAATCATCACACATGTTTCATGGCATTTGACGAGATCCATAAGTTCTGTGATGCAACATTGAAGATGGTTCGAGACGGTTTAGCTTATCGGTTAAAAGATTTTGAAGCTGGCATTGGTTCGAAGAAGAGATGGAATTCTGAAGAACGTAAGGAAGCTCGAAGGTTTATTACCAGACTGGATGAAAGGTTGTTCCACCGGCATCAGATGAGAAGGTTGGAGAGCTATGTGGGAGGATGACAAAGTTTCTCTATCTTGATTTTTCAACGTGAAGATAAAGTCCCGGGTCGTGTGTAATCGTTGGGTACTCTTTAAACACTCTTGATTGTATTTTGATATTTGATTTGTTTATTCATTACGGTTTGTACATATATAGCAAAGGTACAACCCGATCTTGTAATGAAAGGACTCATGGGTACGCCTGCCACAACCTTATAAAGGAGCCGAAGCTTTTACTTTTGAGTAAAATTTATCAAATCTTTCAATATTTTTTTCAAAATTTTGCTCAAAAGAACAAGTACTCTCTCTTGTGTTTTCTAAACCTCAAAAGTTAATATCACTTGTTGAAAGGGAGTATTTGCAAACTTAAATTATTCTTATCAACTTTATTTGTGGAAATATTCCCGCAAAACTTGAAATGGTCATATTCGATATCAAAATTTCATCAAAAATAACATTAATATGCCATTTTTTAGGGGGAGAAAAATTATGTGATACAAATATGTTGGATTGTGAATGAATCTAAGTGTGCATAGACTTAACCATTGAATTGACGAGCTCTAAAATGTCATAAATTGAAAAGACTTGTCCGGGACGGGTAATAATTTCAAACTAGTTTGCTAGTGATGTAAACGTGTCTCGCAAAGGACTTGTCTTAGTAGAATGTACCATCCGAGAAACTCTTGGTAGACATGAAACTTGACGGGTCTAACCTCCTCACCAAGGAGTGTTTACAACTTCAAGTTTCCCATCACTGATGTAACCGTGTCTGCGGTGGAATTGTCTATCTCGAGTCAATCAATTCAAAAGTAAGGCTCTACCCTCACTGTGTAGATTTTAGTCAAAACTCATAAGCACATGTGGAGGGGGAGTATATCTGAAAATACAAAACTCTCGAAGTGTTACAAACATGTTTTCATTCAAAAACACTTTGAGAGATTTTCATGAAAATGGTTTTATGGCGACTTAGGATAGTCGTGGAGTTATAAGGTGACTAAGTTTAGGGATAAATGTCCTATGATCCGCTAGAGCCGGAGGGATCTACCCAAGGACATCACCAATAGTTAGTACTTAGAAGTCCTTAGGTATGATTGAAAAAGGAGAAAATGAGAATCGAAGAAAGAAGGAGTTGAAGAATTAAAAAGAAAAGTAAAGAAAAAGGTGAAAACAAATAGCCCTCCAAATTATTCAACTTAGGGTAGACACCTGGTTCAATTCATATGCTACTGGTTGTCACAAGATGACACCGGTATTGAAGACAAAGTCATCATGGACCCAGTGACGCAATGCACTAAACCTTCTTAACCACTCAAGTTCTCTCAAAATAGCTTGTTTCATTCTTTCACCGGAACCCACGTAATCTATCGGCTCTCTCTTAGAGATTGTTGGTATTGAAGAAGGAGACCCTCTCCCTAGTCTCTGCTTAGGAAAACCAAAGCGCACTATTGAGTCTAGAGCCACGAGATTCATCAAAAGATCTCTTAGGAACACTTGAATTTTCATCACTTGTCATTCAACAAATAAGAACGCAAGTGAAACATTCTAAAGTCCTTCGCAGATCCTAGCAATCTGCCGAGAATATTTACGTGGGGATGCACAATTGTGATCCTTAGTGATTGATAAGGATTTAAAACGTACACTTTTAAGGGGTCATTTAAGCCCTTAATCGCCCACTTTTATATCCATTACTGCTTAATTTCGTTCCTTTTCACTTTTTAGGTCTTTTGAAGGCAAAATGCTGGAATGATGCTTATTTGGACTAAAAAGGAGTGAATATGTGAAGAAAATGGCTAAACTCAAGATCAAGACACCTGCTGCGCTGAAATGCACTACCTCGCCCCACACAGGGTTACGCCGCCCCTATATTTGTGACGACTCAGAGTGAAATTGCTATTTTACACCTAACTGCCGTAGGCTGAAGAGAGGGCGCCACGGAGACTTTTCTCCTCGCATCTAGATCCGAGATTCGCATCGCATGTCGAAATGTAAGTCGACGGCGCCACAACCATAAGGTGACGCCGTCCCAAAGTTGACTTGGCCAAGACGAAACCCTAATGACGGCGATCCGACAGTGTCACAATTAAAAGGTGACGCCGTCGCAGTTGTAAATCTATATATAGAATTCGATTTTCAGACTTATTGAGAAGTAGACTAGTGGAGTAAAAACCTAAAACGATTGTAGTCCGTCTTGGACATTATTTTAGGGTTCTAATACCCTATTTTACATCGAGATAAGTTATTTATTCCTTTGATTTCATTATGTCTTCAATTGAATGTGTGCATGCTTGCATGTTTAACATGTCCGGCTAATTTACTTGTGTGTTTGCTTAGATCTATGAAACCTAGTTATTAAATATTTATTGATTGTGTCTTATCTTAATTGTAATTGGCTTAGGAGTGCATGATGCAGGTTTTACTGACCAGGTTTTAATATTTATAATGTCTCGTTATACCTATGGTCTACCCTAATGCACTAACGGGCAGTGTACCCGGTTGTGTGTAGTGTAGTATTCGGTAAAATCGAGGTCGTCCCAAGAGCTATGTATGTTGGAGTAATACTAAGTCTAGGTATCACAGATTTTAAGATGATTTAATTAATTAACTAATAAAGCAAGTAATGTCTACGTCTAATTACTTCCAATTACTTGCTTGGGGTCAAAGTCGAGAGGACAACATTTGGTCAATTCGCCCTAACCTATCAAAGAAGATGCCATTAATCGAGAAGTCAGTGTCCCTTCATAAGTCCATTTGTTCCCGGTCTCCTAAGCCAAGTCATTAAGTACCGCTACATGCTAGACTTATAATAGTGAGTGCCCGGGCGTTGGCAACTTAAACACTCACCCCTAATTCTTAAGTTCATCTAAATGGTAGGTGATCAGTTGGTCAAATTGCACAAGTAGAAAGGGTCGCAGCTTGTCATATCTACCCTTCCCTGCCTCAGCCTACTCACTTAGGTCAGTTGGTCATATCTCCTAAGCAACTAGCCTCTACCGCCATTCAAAACTACGAAACAAGGGTAGCTACCAATAAACTATGCATGCATACACTTAGAAATAATTATGTGAAAGTAATATAAACGAAAAAACAATTAAGGAATCATAACAAAGCCAAAGACTAAGAGGTGCTTAGTCAGCCATATTAACCATACAAATCAATTCAAGATTTAATGTTACGAAATACATGAATCGAAAGTAAAGAAAAAGATAAAATGCTAATGCTTATCGTAGGGGAGTGATTTCTCCCTTGGAGATAGCTCAAGATGCTCCTCTAGACCGCCTTTGGCTTCTTCCCACGCTTTTGGTTGTGGTGTGTGAAATGGAATGATCCAAATGCTTGAAATCGTGGGGGTATTTATGGTCAGATTCGGGGTTACTTACAGTAACTAATAAAATAGTTAATACCGTAATCGCTATTTCTTCGTTTTAAAATGCACTAGATTCGCCACGCATAACCTTAGAAGTGGTTACGCCGTATCTTCAATAATTCTTGGTTACTACCAGAAGTTTATGCAAGAGTTATACAGAGTTATCACGTACGCTGAACCTCATTTGACCTAATATAGTTATGTCGTAATCTTTTGGGAGAGTTACGCCTTAATCTTCTCATGAGTTGGCTTTCGAGTCACGCTTTTAGTTACTACAGAATGAGAGATGAAGTTACTACCAAGAACTTTTCAAAGTGAGCATACTATGATAAATCTTTGATAATTCTCCAATTCCACGTCTCTTTAGCTCCAATGCTCGTAATTTTACCCGAAAGTGTAATATAATGGAAAATGCTGCGAAATCCATATAAATGATATAAATTACAAGCATTATCTGGGAAATTGACACTTTATTTAGGATAATTTGATGTTACCAAATATCCCCCACTTAAACTCTCTACTTGCCCTCAAGTAGACCTTATTAGAAAGATTCCTAAAAAGATATCTCCCATATCCTAGAAAATATAAGAATCCCTTTATGCTAGAATAAAACAAAGCCAACACCTCACTAAATGGAAACTAAAACACTCAAATCTCAACTATTATAAGTGTCAATTTCCTGTGATCACTCAATCAGCATTTACCATTGCATGTATTCTATCATAAGCTTGGCGGTTACACAAATCTCTACCACTGGAGTTAAGGGCTAAAAACAATTTTGGAAGGCAATATGGGTGACATCTACAAAGGTTAAAGGGTGACTCGCCATTATTGACATGTCATGGGCTTAAGTGGACAAAATCAATGATACATGAACAAATCCATGGCCAAGATACCAAAGATTGCTCGCTGCATCACCTAGACACGCTTCATTACTAAAGGGGTAGGATAAGTGTAACACCCCCAAAATGGCTCAGCGGAAGCATACAAGTATTGGGGTGCTACTAAATTGATCTCATAACATAAGCATAGAACAACTGATTTTCATAAAGAAACTTTTATTCATTTCTTAAAAACAATGTTTACATTATTGATTAGTATGAAAATTCACCCATTATCAAGATGTGGTCCCAGTACATAAATCAGAGTCGTGTATGACCATGCCATGCCTTTTCCTTGCGCCTCCAAAGATAAGCTATCACCTTAAAACCTGAAGATACATGCTAAAAAGTGTTAACACGAGGTTGGTGAGTTTATAGGTTTATTTAAATGGCACATCAGTATACCATTTAACATTCAGATTATGTCTTGTATAATATCATAAATTTTTTTGTTTACCTTTGACAAAAGAATTTTATTAGTGGACCATAAGTAGGTTATATGAACATTACAACGAATATAATGTCATATATTATGTCTTATTACGCTAGCACTAAGTTCATGCAACCGGCTACCATGGGGCTTCTGATGCAAATGGTTATATAATTAAGGAGCCCATGGCGCAGTGTTTATCCCAATACACTCGTTCGACATGCTATATGTTTCAGCCTTGACCTGCTGCCAACCTAATAGGAGTCACCCCAATAGATCTATTTATAACATTCGCTTCCCAGAATTGACGGTTCATGAAAAGGGCAATATGGGATCTAAGTACTTAGGCTAAGTTGCGTAATATTCTAAGTCAAGCATTATGGTATGGTCCATAAAACATCTATGTGTGATGTATCTTTAAACATATCAATCATAAAGCATAGCATGCATGAAAATGCACAATCTAATATTTAAAATCATTTAAGTAAAATGAGCATGTATCTTCCCCCAAAACAAGTATAAAACAGATTAAAGTAGGGGCTATGAAATTCCCCTTGGCAATTAGTAGTTCAAAGGGAATTAAATCAAGGGGTGATAGTGCACGGCTCCGACACGCAACCTAATTTAGTACGGAAATTTAGTCTTCAATTATGTTTAAGACTCGATAAAGTTTAACTAACTTTATAAATTTTCTTAAAGGTTTATGTTGTTGTTGTTGTTGCTTATGTGGCATCATTTATTTTAGAACAATTTACAAAGACTTGGGTGGATCCCGGCTTATGAAGGTATGACATGGAAGGAAATCTTGAAGAAGGAATTACGACTTTGGTTCAATGATGACCAAAAGATAATATATTGTAAGCTTATAATAAGACGTTGTCGATGGAAATGAGCAAGATATATATATCAAGTATATATATATATATATATATATATATATATATATATATATATATATATATATATATATATATATATATATATATATATATGTACTTAGAACATTTAGTATAAATATTATAAAGGAATTTATGTCTCAATTTAATTCATGAGTAAATTGTAATAGAAAAATATAATGCAGGTTTCTAATAATTATAGTCCAAATACTAATATGTTTCAAAAAGTTGTATATATCCCCGACTAATAATTATATCACAATATAAGTTTTCAAGTAATATATTTCGATTATGTATCGTAAAATAGTTTATCTGGAAGATAGGTATGACCCGCATGTAATCCTTCTATTTAATTGGTTTTGTCAAAAATTGTATAGTTGATGTCATTTATATCCGGTTTTTATCAAGTGAATATATATATATATTTATGTATTTATGTCTTGTATAGTTTACAAGTCGAGATAAATATAAGCACTTGTTTTTATAATTTCTTTTCCAATTGATAACTTGTGTTATTCATTAATATTGACGTGAGTAGCATGACGATTCACTTATGTTTGTGATGGAAATGGAAAAACAAGACGTGCGAGCTATGACGAGCTAGAAATGATTACCCGCCGTGATAACAATAAGTCGCTGACTTGGAAGGTGGATTTATGCCCTGGCCATGCATAAAACCAACGGATCCGAAGTTGTCAATTGCCCAACAGAGAAACAAACCATTTAACCTCAGTATGACCTGGGCTTGGGCCTTGTGTAATCTCAACTAACACACTCTTTGGGAGTAGTGGGCTTCGCAGCCCAAACAATCATTCAACACTACAAATTTTTGAAATCTGGGCAACAGTTTTGACACAAGGATCTTCTAATGTTTGGTCGATAATAAACGTAAAATCAATTTAACGAAACAAATAAAGTACGTAAATGGTTTGAGCTAATAGTTTTCTAATACACTTACGTTTTCACATAAAACACTAAAACAAGTATAAGTGATTTTATGATTTAGTAATATATATGTACAACAACTAGTGTTTACATATTGGGCATAATATATACATAACTAGTATATATTATAAATGGGTAAAAACTACAACCCATGAAAAATATCCATAACCCATGGTATTGACCCATACCCATTTGACTAGGTGCATTGCACTCATGAGATACATTGTATCTAATAAAAGACCCATGGATCAACCCATAACCCATGACCCATGACCCATAACCAAAATACCCATGGGCAAAGAGGAGCGTCCCACGGATCCCTAGTTTTACACTAGACAGATCCCTTAAGGGAGGGATCCGTGGGATCCGGGGAACAGTAGCATTTTCTCTCTATAAATAGTGAGCCATTTCTTCATTGTTTCTCACCCCTTTTCTCACATACTTTCTCCTTGAGTTAAAAACTCTCTAACCCCAGATCCAAGTGATCTATGTATGTAGTTTTGTTTTTGTGTGATTCTCGAGGTTCCTCTTAAAGGCGAGATCACCACCTTTGAAGTCAAGCAAGCTCAAGTCCATGAGTTGCCATGCTTCCTCATCATCAAGACTACTGAAGTCCTCTTGTTGATGGTTCTTTTCTTTCTACTAAGAAGTGTAGTGTTGAAGACAATAGTGAAAGATGTCTCAAGTGTCAAGACGAAGACATTAGTGAAGGGTGTCGATCGTCCGTATTGTAGGCATTAGTGAAGGGTGCCTAAGAGTCAAGTCACAAGACATTAGTGAAGGGTGTCTTGAAGATCTAGTCAAAGGCATTAGTGAAAGGTGCCTAAGATGTACATTCGATATGGTGTGATTCGATGTTCAAGATAGATTAGTATTGGGTCAAAGGATATTGTTATCCTTGTTGACATTATAAGGAGTAGATCTCCTTTGGGATTAGGTGTTGTGTAGTGTTAGGTAGTAGTTCCTCCATTGTAATGGAACTCGGTACTTAGCCTAGTACCAGATAAAGGGTAGGCGACGTTGTGGTAGGTGTGGTTCACCTTGGTGTGAAAGAACCCGATGGTTAGCCTAGTACCGAAAAAAGAGTAGGCAACGTTGTGAAGGTTTCTCCACCATAAGGAGTTGGTGTTGTGTAGTGATTACGAACTCTCGAGTAGGTGACTCGGGGAGTGGAGTAGGGCAAGGAAGGTGTCCTTGTAGCCGAACCACTATAAATACTCACGTTGTGGTTTTGTGCTTCGTACTCTTTATCTTCTCATTACATATTTATATTTCTATATGTTTTTTTATCAACATCCAACACACATCCAAATAGATTGACATAAGTCGATCTAAATATTTTAAAACGAGTTTTAATTGGCAAAACTATTCAAACCCCCTTCTAGTTTTCCACAATTGGCATCAGAGCTTCGTTACCAAGTTTCTTAAAGTATATTGTACTTCAAAAACTTTATACAATCCATGGTTAATAGAAAACTATAAAGAAGGTTTTTCATTAAAACAAACACCATGTCTTTTAAAACTCTTTGTTTGGATGTTGATTAGATGACAACATTTTTCTTATTATTTATTCTTCATTTAATTGCATTAATCCTCTTTGTCATATTTCTTAGTCAAAGCTCATACCTACCAAGCCATAGGAATCGCTTGGTAACAAGAATACCTTCCCTAAGAAGGTTTTTTAAACACAAAGGAGCCGGAATTGTCTACTGACATTTGTTGTGTCATTTGTAAAAACATTCCTAAGTGCATTAGAGGTATGACTTTCAAATTATCTCTAAATGACATTAGCTTGATAATTAAGTATGCCTACATAGGTATTTATATGATTATCTTTTGTGCATATACATGTATTACATGTAGCTTCATTAGGAAGCCTTTTCTCTACGTGTTACTTTTTCATCTAAAGTCGTGGTATATAAAACTTGTGTTTTATTTCACTTAATCCAAAAATCATATCTTTCTAATAATAAAACAAAACACAAATCTCAAAAATTCCTCATTCCCCATAAATAAACCATCCGTCGTCCACTATATCAAATCCCCACTTTTTCAAATCTTCCATTTTCAAAAAATTACCTCTCATTCAAAACTTCATCTTCCTCTCATCTCATCTTATCTCAAACCAAAACCAAGAAGGTTCGTCATCAACATGGTTTACATCTCCCTCATGCTCATCGCCTTAACACTCATCGCTCTTGTGTTCCCTATGATGAAGTTCACATACGGAGACATATACTTTGTGTTGTTAATCTACATTGGGGTTATATATCCAATCCTTTGTATCATTCTTAGCATTGAAATGAAATATTATTAATAGTCTAGTTTATCTAGGTTATTATTATCATAATGTGTTTGTCATTTTTTTTTATTTATATCTTTCGTATTCTTTCGTGATACATTAGAAACCATGAATGCATGCTAAAAGAAAATGTAGGCTAAAACACATATCTTGGTATAAAACTATTAAACTTAAGTTTTTATAAAAAATCTGCTTCTGTTACTACAGATCCACGGAAGGGAACCGTGGGAACCGTTCTTCAGGATAACAAATTTTCCATGCAAATTAAAAAAAAAAACACTTTCTTCCTAAAAGATATGTTCTACTAGAATGTCAAACATTAAGTGAGTTAAATGTCATTGTTAATAAACATCTTGTAAAAACGTTAGGTAATCATTGTTTTACCCGTAATACGTCACATCCTATTAACTTGTCTTTCCTATAGGTTTCGCTATGTCGCATGAATATGAGTTTGATTTTTCACTCACTAGCGTCTACACTCCTAACATCTCCCTTGAGCCCAACACACCGGGCAATCATGTCCGTGGGTTCAATAATCTCGAAACCCGTCACTTCCACGAAGGACGTATTGTCGACACTTCTCTACAATACGAAGAAGGTATCAATACCTCCTTCCGAACCATAGGATTGGAATGTCTTCTCGAAATTAACGAGAAAATATGTCCAAGGTTTGTATTGGAATTCTTCCGTCAAGTCGAACTCGTTCGTAACGAGGATCGTTCTCTATCTCTTTGGTTTTGGATCAAAAACCAAAAGTTTGTTTTAACCCTTGGGCAATTTGCTCAAATTCTCCGAATTCCAAATCATGGAAAATGTGCCTTCACCGAAGATTGGTCTCTTGATTCTCTCTTCAACTTTCGTGAAGAAAATAGTCCATATTGTTCACACATACCTTCCCCGCAAGACTTGACTCGCACAATATGCAAACCTCGACCCTATTACTCCGATCCAAACATTATCAATACAAAGGATATCCGAGAAGAGTACAAAGCTCTCGCACTCATCCTACGGGAAAATGTTTGGAGTCTTAGGGGAAATCGAGAAATCCTTCCCGTTTTTTGTGCTCACATAATGTATTGTTTGCTAACACAACAACCATACAATCTCGCCTACTTCTTCGCAAGGTAAATTATGAATCTTCAAGGCTCCAAGAACAAACTCATCCCTTATGGAATGTTCTTGATGCGCCTTTATCATAACATCATGTACTTCCACCCTCAATTTCAAAGGCCGTTGTACGTACTTGTGAACAAGATGATGGAACCTCTGAACACATCTCTCATGAAGACTTTCTTCATTCCTGAATCAACAAACACTCATCAACCATTTGATGATCCTTCTAGCGAAAACTCTCAAGGAACTTAGTAATCTTTCAAATAGGATCAATCCTTAGTATTCATGCTTTATCAATGTAATCCAATTTTCTTCATGAAATAAAACATTTTACATTTGATATCTTAGTAATAGAACCTCTCAAACTAACCTTGAAATAAAATGTATTGTTAAAATCATTGCATACCTTTAGTAAAGGTTCTGCTTCGCAGATAGACGGATCCCAAAGGTTGTGCTAGACGGATTCCTACTCTTAGGGAACCGTGGGATCCGGCAAACAAAAAATGCAATTGCAATCATTGTATTTCATACATCCCCTTAGAACACTTCACACTAAGCTAGACATAGTGCCTTAAGGAAAATTAAGTCCTTATCAAGTTAAGTAGATCTTTCCTACTCACACATAACTCACCTAGATCACACTCAAGACACTTGTAGATCTATCGTTTTACTTAAACCCATTACTCTTCCGCTCTCAAGCTCACTCATCATTTCTCACATGATCCCTCGTATCTTGCTTTTGAAATCTTTCAATTATGGCAAAATTGATCATAATCATCCTTACCTCAAAATTGGTCAAAATTGATCAAATTCTAGTTTTTCCATCTTAATCCTTTATAATATTCTCCAAAACATTATCCTAAGTCAGTATCTAATCTCTAGGATCATTTAGCTCCATTTGACACTCTCAAAATCTATAGTGTCATCTTTGTTCATTCATTGGTACTCATGAAAGTTCCAATTTCTTCCATAAAAGGCAATCATTAGCTACATCACTCATTATCCTTAAGTACTTAAGCACCTCTTCATTTAAGACACTTAGATGAACAAAAACACACAAGAAGAAATAGGCATTAGACATTACAAAACATCATTGCATCTTTTGCAAGCTGCTGAGAGATGGATCCCTAGGATTAGCCTAGGCGGATCCCTCAAAGGAGGGAACCGTGGGATCCGTATGACAGATTTATGTCAACTCTAGCCAAAACAATCATTTCAAGCTCATCTTGCTAACTTGAACACTCCATCTCATCTTAAATAAGTTCCTAGATTAGTACAACTCTGAAGTTGACTCTTGTGCATGCTAATCATCACATTCCAATGTATTTTAGTGGCTTAAGTCTTGAATGCACTTGCAAAATCCCTTGCTTTATAAACCACATTGTTAGGAATCCTAAATTCATCATCTTCACTCTCATTTTCAGCACTTAGAAACATTCACAAACCTCTTTGAATCATCTCATCATGAGGAAAGCTCCAAGTAGCAACTTATCCACCAAAGAACCACCCAAGAAAATTGCTTGTGTTGTACACGAAATCTCTTCAACCGAATCATCTCCTCGTCGAGTCCAAAATGCAAGGATTTCTCCTCCACCAACTCAACCAATCAAACCAATCCCTAAAAGGATAGTTCCCACCAAACTACCTATGCCAAGTACCACCATACCTCCTAAACCAAACAATCCCATTTCCACTAAACCATCACCATTGGGGCCTAGAGGTATCTCATTCACAACTCCACTCTCATTACCACACCTCTATAATCTAGAGGATTTGCCTCCTAGGCCGTCTCATCCTCCTCCAACGACAACCTTCTCCTCATTAGGAGAAATAATGGTACAAAATCAAAGTGTTGAGTCAACACTAGCTCCGGCTTCCTTTTCGCCGTCACCATCAAATAATCCCATTTGGATTATGACAAATTATCAAAGTCAACCACCCGACCATATAGAAGTGGACCATATCCGTGAGACAGAAAACTATTTTTCTACTAACTTGAGTCATATTTGCAGGAAATTATGCATTATACTTGTTTTCTAACCTTTGTTTTGTAGTTATTCAATTTACAGATGAAGACTTTGACACTCTAAAGCTAGGGGAGCTTTGTGTCAAAGCAATACATTGCAAAATCACTTGAAATATTAGGATTACATTTCATGACTTCCCTTTGCAAAGTTGCAATCATCAAGAGGGAGCATATTCGTCACTTAGACGAAATCCTTTGCAAACTTAGTTGCAAATGAACTAGCTTAGTATTATTTTTCTTGAAGCCCTCACATAGGGATGGACTCGTCAAGGGGGAGTTAAGACGAGATCCTTTCCCGTTACTTGCTCTCAACTTTTCCTTTCTTTTCTATTTTCACATGTTTTCTTAAAAAATGTATTAGTTTCCTTTTCAAAGCTCTTTTGTTTCGACAAAGGGGAGAAGAAAGTAAAACTAAATTCAAACTTTTACTTAATTTTAACTTTTCCTTAAAATAATTCTATGTTTTGTCATCAACAAAAAGGGGGAGATTATTAATACAAATAAGCCATAAAAATGTTTATTTATATTTTACGATCTTCTAATGTTTTGTCGATAACAAACGTAAAATCATTTTAACGAAACAAATAAAAAACGTAAATGGTTTGAGCTAATAGTTTTCTAACACACTTACGTTTTCACAAAAAACACTAAAACAAATATAAGTGATTTTATGATTTAGTAATATATATGTACAACAACTAGTGTTTACATATTGGGCAAAATATATACATAACTCGTATATATTATAAATGGGTTAAAACTACAACCCATGAAAAATATCCATAACCCATGGTATTGACCCATACCCATTTGACTAGGTGCATTGCACACATGAGATACATTGTATCTAATAAAAGACCCATGGATCAACCTATAACCCATGCCCCATGACCCATAACCAAAATACCTATGGGCAAATAGGAGCGTCCCACGGATTCCTAGTTTTACACTAGACGGATCCCTTAAGGGAGGGATCCGTGGGATCCGGGGAACAATAGCATTTTATCTCTATAAATAGTGAGCCATTTCTTCATTGTTTCACACCCCTTTTCTCACATACTTTCTCCTTGAGTTAAAAACTCTCTAACCCCAGATCCAAGTGATCTATGTATGTAGTTTTGTTTTTGTGTGATTCTCTAGGTTCCTCTTAAAGGCGAGATCACCACCTTTGAAGTCAAGCAAGCTCAAATCCATGAGTTGCCATGCTTCCTCATCATCAAGACTACTGAAGTCCTCTTGTTGATAGTTCTTTTCATTCTAGTAAGAAGTGTAGTGTTGAATACATTAGTGAAAGATGTCTCAAGTGTCAAGACGAAGACATTAGTGAAAGGTGTCGATCGTCCGTATTTTAGGCATCAGTGAAGGGTGCCTAAGAGTCAAGTCACAAGACATAAGTGAAGGGTGTCTTGATGATCTAGTCAAAGGTATTAGTGAAAGGTGCCTAAGATGTACATTCGATATGGTGTGATTCGATGTACAAGATAGATTAGTATTGGGTCGAAGGATATTGTTATCCTTGTTGACATTATAAGGAGTAGATATCCTTTGGGATTAGGTGTTGTGTAGTGTTGGGTAGTAGTTCCTCCATTGTAATGGAACTCGGTAATTAGCCTAGTACCGAATAAAGGGTAGGCGACGTTGTGGTTCACCTTGGTGTGAAAGAACCCGGTGGTTAGCCTAGTACTGGAAAAAGAGTAGGCAACGTTGTGAAGGTTTCTCCACAATAAAGAGTTGGTGTAGTGTAGTGATTATGAACTCTCGCAGAGTAGTGACTTCGAGAGAGGGAGCTTTATAGGGCAAGGCGAAAGGTGTCCTTGTAGCCGAACTACTATAAATACTCACGTTGTGGTATTGCGCTTCGTACACTTTATCTTCTGATTACATATTTATATTTCTATATGTTTGTTTATCAACATCCAACACACATCCAAATAGATTGACATAAGTTGATCATTGCTAGGATCCTATATTTATTGTGTTGATGATTCGGGTGGTCTTGGATGATCAAAATACATGTTTGCCACTATAGAGAGAGAAAGTAGAGAGAGAGGGAGTTTCTTGGTAGAGACTTGCTTCACTAAAAATGTAAGGTTAGATTGAAAAGCTCCACTTCTTCCATGGATGGAAGGGGTATTTATAGTTACAAACAATACGACCTCCTATCGGCCTGTGGATCAGGTATACAGTGGGTAAAGACCCATCCTTCCTCCACGGTGTTACACTACGCTAAACTAAACTAATAATAAACTAACAATCTCCCCCTACGGGAGGTCACACCATGTTTTACATTTCAGAATCTTAGCATTCTATTTTGTCTTCTGTTCTGAGCTCGTAGACTTGAATTCTTCACTTTCACAATCTTTGTGCTTTTGTAGTAACTCTTCATTGTCTGATTATTTTGTACTTTCAGTGGAGGTCTTTGAACTGATCCACATATTTGATGATCTTCGAGCTTTCATTGAAATCATCAGCCACAGTAAATCTCTCTGGATCATCCATAGTTGTGTTGCCATCATGTGATGTTGTGACTTTTGGACCGACATGCTCACACTTTTGGATCATGACATCTTTCCATCAGAGTAGCGGAAGCTTTTACTGGGTCATGATATTTGCAGCAGCAGCGAAGCATAGTATAAAAATATCGAGCCGGTTATGTAGATATGCACCAGTCATGATTTCTTCAATTAAGTGTGGATGCTGTGAGCATGCGGCTATGGATTGACTCCTTAATTTCGATCAGCAACCGTCCAAATGTACCTGCAAACAACAGTTAGCAATAAAACACACGAAAGTGTCTTTGATCACTTTCGTTGAATTGAGGTACACGGCCCACGGTTCCCGTTGATCAAGTACAAGTACTGTGATCGTATAATTCAAGAATCTCCTTGACAGGGTTTCGCAGTTGCTCTAGTTGTTCTCAAACCGGAACGTCTCAAAGAAGACAACACGGAGTGAGTGAACAGCAAATAATTGAGATTCACTGATTGATGAAAAATTGATTTGAAAACAATCGCGTATTGCTTAGAAGAAAGAGTTTTGCAATACGAGGAAGGTTTTATGAGAAAGATCAATTTTCAATCAAAAATACCTTTTGTATTTGAAAGAGAATACACATTCGATGTGCTAGACAAAAGAAGATTTGCACATCGAACGGTTTTTCCAAAAGTATTTTTTCAATCAGAGATACTTTTTGTGTTTGAAATATGAATACACATTCAATGCGCTAGAGAAAAGAAGATTTGCACATCGAACGGTTTTTCCAAAAGTATTCGTCAATTCATTTCCTGGACCAAGGTTGATTCACGAGTGAATCGCCCCATCGTTTCTATCCAGTTGTCACAAGTTTGATCTTTTGCAAGATCTCACATGTCACCCACCAAGAGCTTGTTTGATGTTGGCTCTAGAAGGATTTCCATCTTCATCGTGAATATTTTACATATCACTCGGATGTTTTGGCAATACCACAAGGATAATGCGTAGGACTCTTAATATATATTTACTTTCCACATTGTGTGAAATAGCAAGTCTTCATTAATTAAGTGTCCTAATGAGATATTGTGGATGATCTCTTGGCTCTAGACTCAATAGTGCACATTTGGTTCCTATGTCGGAGACTAGGGAGAGGGTCTCCTTATTCAATATCAACAATCTCTAAGAGAAACTCGATAGATAATGTCGGTTCCCCGTGAGAATGAAACAAGCCCTTTTAAGAGGAACTTGAGTAGCTTGGGAAGTTTAGTGCAGTGCGTCACTGGGTCCATGACGTCTTGTCTTCAATACCGGTGTTACCTTGGTAACCACCAGTAGCATATGTATTGAACCCGGTTTTGCCCTAAGGTTGAATTATTGGAGGGCTATTTCTTTTCACCCTTTTCACATTCATTTCTTTTTCATTCTTCAACCCCTTCAGTGCTTACCGAGACTTCATAACTAGAACCTTGTTGGGTTTATTCCAGTTCTAGCTCTATCTCAGTCCGCACTCTTCCCATATCTCACTTTTCTCCTTTTTTCATCATACCTAAGGACTCTACACTATCTAGTAGATTGTCCCTGGGTAGATCCCTTCCGCTCTGGCGGGATCGTGGGAACAAATACCTAACCTAACCATCCTTATAACACCATGCATAAAGTAAATTGGTCGGTCTTTTGGTATTGTTCTTTTCTTCTTAAAACCAATTGAAAAATCATTTGGAAAAGCAATCAAGGTACTTGTGATACGAGATCAAAGCATTTTGTACCTTAATAGTTTTGATCATTTAGAAAACCTCCCCTCAACATGTGCATATGATTTAGAAATTGTTTAGCACATGGAGGCAAGAGGACTTTGAAATATTTTCTTTGATCACAATTTTCATAGAAAAGCCATTTGATTTTCTTGGTAAATTCTCCCCCTCAATATGTGCATAGGATATTTGAAATCATTTAATCACATAGAGGCAAGAGTTCTTTTGAAGTACATCCACGATCACAAAAGCCATTAAGAAACCATTTGCTCCCCCTAAATATGTGCTTCTAGATTCGAAAGTGTTTAGCACATATGAGAGAGCAGCCTGCACATTTTCATCAAATCGATCATCATTTATCAGATTTCATAATTAAATCACAAATTCTCCCCCGATCAAAAATATCAAACCCTTTGAGATTTTGGATCCCAAGTGATTTAATACGGTTTAGAAAACATGGGAGAATATGTGGCCAGGTTTAAATACTCATCTTGTTTTTGGATAAATCCTCCTCCTCAACATGTGCATTGTGTATTTGAAATCGTTTGGCACATGGAGGTAGGAGTGCCTATAAAGGACTAAAACTGATTCCATTAAAACCATTTGAGATTTGTGATCCCGAATGATTTAAATCATTTAGAAAATTTTAGGGGAAAGACGTGGCAAGATTTAATTTTGAAAAATGACATATAAGGACCAATTTAAGACGTTAAAGATTGTTAGTGTCAGGTATGATTGTTTTAAGAGATCTTTAAGTAAAATAAAACAATTTCACAATCAAACAAGAACAGAAAAATTTCATTTTGAAAGACCTTGATTCAAAAGAAAAATCATACCATGACATAACATTAAATCTTTAGATCACCACATTTTAACGTACAAACCGGAATTTTTATGAAGAACTATTGTTTGAAAATATTATATTTTAAATCACTCTCCCCCTCAATCGATGACCGAAGTCGATAATTGAGTGACATAGGTTTTGATAAAAAGAAGTCCGGTGATTTTCAAAATTTAGTCCAATTTATTTTCAAAACAATATTTTTCCATTTTCAAAAACAATTTTATTCAAAGTTTTAGAAAAATGGTATCCCTGCACAAAGATATGTTAGGTGGTTGAGCCGCTTTTGTTGTTGTTGCTGTAGGGTTTGGAAGAAAAACCGTCTGCAGATGCAGTGAGACTTCTTACGTTGCATTTTAATGCCAACTGAGGTCACATTAAGCTCCGTTTCTTCAATCACTTAGAAGAAAACCATCTGCTGATGCAGTGAGACCTCTTACGTTGCATTTATGCCAACTCTCCATAGAAGTCCAATTAAGCTTCGTTTCTTCATTTGTCAACCCAAGATATAGTTACCCTTTCCTTTTGGCATCCAATCATCTTCAATTGTGGGATCCGGATCGGGAACATTCTTATATACCAATATACCTGCATACGTTAGTGAACACACATACAGATATATGGTGGTCGACATCACCCAAACAACAATCGACTAATAAAAGTCAATTCAACATATCAATCAGATCATATAAGGCATGGGAATAATGTGTTCATCAAACTCTAATCATCTAAACCTAACAATCATATCCTAGGCACCTAGTCCTTCAACGTAGGTTAACATCATTTTTCAGTTAAGCATATAGGATAATTAGATAATCTCGTTAGATGATATAAATTTGAAAACATTCTCCCCCTCAATCAATGACTTATTTTCTGAAAAGTTTAAAAGCGCTGAAGTCATTGATTGAGTTACAAATTTTATAAAAACTCGAATCGATTGATTTTCAAGCAACTCATTTTCCACCATTTTGTTCAAACAAATATTTTTCCGAAGAATTTTAGACGGAAAAATATTTGAGTAGGAACAGCAGTCCTTCGACATACTTTCCTCAATTTGTTTTAGGATAAGTGCTCGAAATATTTGAAAATTGGTTTAGCGTAGCACTTTCCTTTCTTGAAGAGCGGGTTGCTATCAGAAATAATAGCAAACCATGGTTTAAGCACGGGTTACAGTCTGAAGTAACTGTAAGCCATTTTTGAGACATGTTTTGAAAAGAATATTTACACCTCCTGCTCGAACTTCATCTATGGTCCCGTGCCATTATTGAATGACATTTCTAAGACCGTAGATGTTATCGATACCAGAAGACACGTCTTGAGAAAAACATATTTTTGGTATTTTTAAATTTTCTGATTTTTTATGGGTTTTTGAAGATTTTATATTTTTCTATTTTAATTTTGTTGGTTTTATATTTTTGTATTTTGTTTTTCGATAAATATATACAAAGATAGAGAAGATGATATAGTTTAAGAAGATGATGATACGAGTACCGAGATAAGGATATCGAACAGCACGTCGTAGAAGATAGAAAACGTCATCCCTAAAACTTTCACCACCAAAGCTTCCGAGGCTCTTGCATTGAAGAAAGAAATTGAACCATCTGAAAGTGAGACTTTGGCAGCTTCCCCCCAAACCGAAAATCCTTTAGCTGAGCAGATTCGAAGCTCTATTTCAAGCTTGCCTTAGCCAGGTGCACGAAGAAGCACACCATTATCATCGATCTTGCTGCTCTTTTTAAGAATAATTGTTGTGATTCTTCGTTCGAGGTTATATCATCCAATAGAAGAACATCAACGTATCATCTCACATTTACATAATCTTCTCAAATTCCTTTTCCACTGAAGTCTGAAGCAATCCATTCCAAAAAGTGTTAAGAGAACAGTTCCCCCAAGTAGTTGAATTGATGCAGTCAGTCTCTTTGTATAATGCTCAAGAACTCTCCCAAATACACATCATGAGGGGAATGAAAACACCTTCCCATGTTCACATTTTTCTTCCCCGATGATCGTGTATGAAGCTCAAGAACCCGAAGTACACCAATACCCAAGAGCTCTTCCGAATACACATCATGAGGGGAATGAAAACACCTCCCCATGTTCACATTTTTCTTCCCTAATGATCGTATATGAAGCTCAAGTATCCAAGTATAACAATACCCAAGGAATGAATAACCGATAACATTGAAGAAGCGGGCCAAGTCACTGATTATCTCTGCGGGTGACAATCTCTGCGGATGTCAACACTAGAATAAGTGATTATATCTCGAATCAGCGATTAAGCACTTAAGTGAAACAGTGAGCATCCCCAATGTACACAATCTCTATCCCGATCATTGTGATACCTTCAAATCACCACACACTTCGTGTACCTCTTTTATCTTCGAAACTTTCTCTAACCTCACTTCCCCACATAGTTGGAATAAACACTAAACGCCATGAGTCAAACCTTGAGTTTCTCTGCTGTAATGACATTTGTCTTCGGGATATCTTCAATCACTTAGAAGTATTAAGTTCATCAAGTTTACTCGCCATGAGTCAAACCTTGAGTTTCTTTGCGGTAATAACATTTGTCTTCCCGGGATATCTTCAATCACTTAGAAGAATTAAGTTCATCAAGTTTACTCGCGTTTAGATGCTTGTCTCCTTTCCCATTTCCGGTTTTGATACTTCAGAATCAGCAACAGATAATAAGCCCGTATACTAGAAATTTGTTAAGAAGAACACTTGAACTCTTGTGAGAATCAACTTGCTGAAGAATGTGAGCAAGTCTAATTGGGAATTAAATCTGACTTTTCACTCTCCCTCAATTATTGCTCTCCCCTAAACCGACAATCTGTTTGATAAATGCCCAAATTAAGAAGAAGTCTTTAGATAATCAAATGCAACTCGTCTTTAGTCTTCTAACATGTAGCAGAATGTAGAACCGACTGTAGACTCGACCTTCTTCAAGATTGTCCGAATGGGGAATAGAGTGTTAACATCTTCAACTCACACCAAAAAGCATCCCACCAAAAAGCATCCCAATTAACTTACATCTTGCAAATCCCCTTAACTAAAATCCCTCCCAATCAAACAAGAACAGAAAGATGTTCATCAAGGAAATCAACAATCAGGCCGCAACGAACACACAAGATGGTAACACCAAACTAACCATCACATCAAACAAGAACAGAGAGATTGTTCGGAATCATCATGTTGATGTATACGTGAAGCATTAACCGGAAGCACTTTGTCGATAAACTCATCAATCCGAGTGAAGATGTCAACCAACGGCTCTTAGAAGAAACTCCATGTAAAGATGATCCGATAAGAAGAAGCTCGGTTCTTACATGAGTTTGGAGCCGTTTGACCATTTATTCTCAAATATCAATCAACCATGCAAAAAATTCACACTTCTTCTCCCCCTCAAGAATTGCATACGGAGATGCCATTCTTGATTAAATAAGTGAAATCATCCAAATGTAGTCTATTCACACTTCTCCCCCACAAAATTAGCACATGATGTCGCCATCGTCATTATAGTTGAGCAAGTGGAATCAGAAAACAATCAACTGTAGCCCGGTTCACTTGATAATTGAAAGCACATGGAAAAAGCATGAAACATGTTGATGAGAATGGTCATATTTGAGAAAATTTCTCTTCTTCAAAAGATAAAGCGCAATGACACGTACACTTTTCTTTTCTTTGAGGAACGAGGCATGAACTGATGTGTTCATACGTCATAAGAAGATTTCTCTTCTTTTGAAGATAAAGCGCACTGAGACGTACACTTTTCTTTTCTTTAGAGAACGAGGCATGAACTGTTGTGTTCATACGTCATTATGATGAAGTACGAGGCCTGAACTGATGTGAACAGACGTCATAATCTCTCTCTTTTCAGCTCTCTTAGCAAAACATGAAATAATCCCCATTATCATTCTGTAGGCTCTTTGTCGTGACAGCTGATGGAGAAAACCCAATATGATGAATTTGACCCTGAAGTAGAATAACCCAAACTCGTGACTTAAACTTGCACATGTGTAACAAAGAGCGGTGTCGAGAATTCATGCCCCTTTGAATCTCTAAGTACTCTATACTCTTCAACCAACCAACCATCAAGTATAAGATGTACATCACCTCTTGAAAATCCATAATTGAATGTCACTGAGCACTACAACGTAACTCCTTAAAGTGATAGTTATTTTGAGGTCATAAGAGCCCAATTCCCCCAAGTGGTAAAAGAAAAGGTAAAAGTCACCCAACAATAACTAGATTTCCAAGTCTTCGTATTTGATAATAAGCTCGAACAAGGATCTTGAAGAATCTTCATCCAACCATCCCCGATACCTTCAGATACTAGGTACACTCTCCCGTGATATTTCACTTCAACCTCAAATAAATAATAGTGAATTAACTTCGTCTTCTGGTTAAAAGCTCAAATCTAGCCTCCTTTGACGTTTTAAGAGAACTATGATAATTGTTTCATCCTGACCATGGTTAAAGCACATAACCCCGTAAAACCATGTAATAACCAAACTGCCATGAATCCAAACAAACACCCAATTCATGAAGTACACCCTTTTATCCCTTCTTCGAAGAAGAAACCATAGCACCAGCATCAGATAAGATCCCGAAATACACTTTCCTTTCTCCAGGATGGTTCCATCATTACGGGATTTTACAATTCTATGGTTTAAACCGAAAAATAGTTTCTTTCGCGGGATTTTACAAAACCAAGAATAAACCGCAAAATAGATCCGAAAATGCACATTGCTTTAACCGGGATGTTTTCATTGTCACGGGATTTTACAAGTCTATGATTTAAACCGAGAAATAGATTCTTTCGCGGGATTTTACAAAATCAAGACAAAACCGCAAACAATATCAGCTTGAATGTGTTATGACAACTTTGGTTTCGGTGAATATCTGTTTTAGGGGAACATGCAGTGGTTCATCAGTGGTTCATTGTCCAACATCAAAAATATCTTCAATCATCCAATAGAACACTTTGGTAAACACATCATTCACATATTCTGTCTACTATTGTAGTGACAACTTGGTGAAGTAAATCCTATATGCCAAACTTGAACATGAAGTAAAATTCCCCAGATTTGTTACTTAAAAACTTGTGCTAATCCTTGTGAAAAAGAAACGGTGTACCCAATGTACAAAACCACTTGACGTATCCTCAACTGTGTGAGACACCGAAGTGATAGTTACGTTGTGGGTTAAGCGAGAAAGAGTCACAAGCGTAACTAAATAGCCAAGTGTTTATCACCCTCAATAAACACCCAAACAAGTCATCTTCGCGGAAGGGTATAAAGAAAGAAGACGAAATAAGTAAATGTGCCCGGAAAACCTCATTTCAAATCCAAATAAGAAATACCGAATACAAACAACCCCGTGGTCAACATTTTCCAATAAATACTTCAAACGTTGACATAATATTTTTCATGAAAATGTCTACACCAAAGTACCAAACCTCATAACCCATCGAATCTCATCATTACCCCTCATCAAATAACAGATCTCATTTTCAAACCGAATTTTGTAAATAACAACTCGCATGTCTTAACTCTCATCATCATCACATCACTTCAAGAAATCACATATCATCAAAATCTCATATAACACCTACATATTTTGTCCAACATTCACATCCAATATCCAAATCATATATTACCACAAATCTCATAAAGCAAAAACCCCATTATATGCAACAATAAATAACCACGATCAAATGACCACTATACACGATTCAATTTAAGAAGCCAGGCCATCAAAGTCCAAGACCAATACATGTCACAAAATGCGGCCCATATTAGTGATAATCAACTCAGCCCATTCTATCAATACAAGGTTGAAGGCCCAAAAAAGAAACGCCCTTGTGATACCAGTTCCCATACGATTTGACAAATTCCCAACCCTAAAAATTGGAGTATAAAACACAACAAAATCATACTTTAACCATAAAATCCCTCACACAAAATTACGCCTCTTTTCCTGCCATAACAAATCACAAACCCTAAAATATTTAGAGAAAGATACGCCTCTCACCAAGCAACTTCTCAAAAACATACACCTACCAAACATTCACTCCAACGGGATAAAAAAAAATCACTGCTTCTAATCACAGGGATGATTAGAGCACGAGCAAGGTCTTGAAACGACTTAGCTACAGGGATGGCTTAGGTTAAGACATGGGACGACTTCAATAACACACGGATTCAGGTAGGTTTTACTCGTGTTTAAGATTAATTTTCTTTCATTCAAAACACAAGAAAAGATTAAAGCTGAAGAGTTTTAATCATTCTTAACCATTCGAACATTAATCTGAAGTATTCAACTTCGAAAATGATCAATGATGAAACAAGTTCAACACAAAAATCTTCAAAGATTAATCGTTTGGACTATTCAGAGATTGGTGAAAATATTCTTTTAAACTTTTGATGAACGTGACCAAGATGGTGATTAATTTGAGCTTTAGACATATACATGAATCAGGAAAGTGAATAATTTGTTTTGTTAAATTATTACTTTATTTATTTTTTCAAGCCGAACAATTGATGAGGAAGTAACCATTAATGGTTATGTTCTTGCTTCAAAAAAATTTCGGATATTATCATTAACGCTCGGATCTATGATGGATTGAGTTGTGTGAGTGATCTTTAATGATCGGATATGACTTGAAAAAGCACACACGAATCTGAGATCAAGATTATTTGTAATCATGAGGTAATAGATAAAAGAGACATGTGATATTTGGATGTACAGAGATTTGAGATGTAAGTTATTTTAATGTTGAGTTCAGTATGGTATTGTGGTCACAGTCTTTCATCTTCTTCTTCTTACATTTCAAGTCGCTACTTAAGTATTTGAGTCAAGTTGTTAACTGATTTAGTGTCAAGTCGCTAGCTTAATGACAAGTTGCAAGCCTTTTAACAAGTCGCTAACATTTCAGTTTGACTCAAAAGTCAAACTATCACCAAGTCGCTACCATTTTTCCTTACAAAACGCTGTCAAAACAACATCTCCCAAGATTCATAACAAGTCGCTAGTTGTCATAAGGCCAAGTCGCTACCTCATTACAATGAATCTAGACGACTTGTAAAGACAAGTGGCCACCAGTAAAGTCACAAGTCGCTAGGTAGATTTGTAGGACCGATAAAACTATTGATTTATGTGGTTCGGGAGGTCGGGGAAGCTCAAAGAATGAATAAGACATGGTATTGTTTAGATTGAAGAAAAGGGAAGATGTGTGTGTTTCTAGAGAGAAGAAGAAGAAACCACACACACTTCTTTACAAAATGTGAACTTCCTACCCTCCTAGTTGGGACTAGGAGGGGTATTTATACTTCAACAAGCCTAACTTTGCACTATTGACTAAACTAGTCCTTGTGAATAAGTAAAGAAAGAAACTAATGCAATTCCCGTAATTACTTCACTTTAGCGAGGCTAACAATCTCTCCCCAAGTGATGTCATACGGGAGTTGCTTACAATGTTCCCTACAAGAAAAATTGAATACAAAGCATAAGCGCAGCAGCTCCAAGAGTGTCTTCACAGTCTTCGAACTTCATGAATCTTCTCAGTTGCCATCTCTTTACTTGCAGAAGAACAATGCGAGCAAATCTAATTAGGATAAACTATGAACTTTTTGCTCTCCCTAATTAGTGCTCTCCCCAAACTGACAACCTTTACTGATGAATTTCCGAATTGAAGAAGTCTTTTGATAATTAAATTAGAACCGTCTTTAGTCTTCTAACACGCAGTGGAAAATGTAGAAAAGACTGTCGACTTGACCTTCTTCAAGATTGTCCATTCTGGGAGAATAAGATATCAAAATCTTCATCTCACCAAATGCATTCCAGTTATCTTTCATATATCAAATCAGCCCATAATGTACACATGAAAGGATAACACTAGAGTAACAAAGTTGAACCACGATCATCTTGAATTTGTTGCCCGAAAATTGATGAAGGTGGATAAGGGAGAAGTTAAGTAAACAGATCGAGAGAAGGATATAGAATCAACCAATTTCTGAAAACAATCATTAAATAAACCATTAAGCCCGATCACGTGAACTTGTTGTCGTCTCAGATGTACACATTTCTCTCCCCTGATGGTCACGATTTATCGGAATCAGCATACAATTGTGTACATGAAGCATTAACTGGAAGCATTCTAGCATAAATCATATCAGTCCGTGAGAAGATGTCGATGAACAATACCATTTGAAATTGTCTAACTCATCTCAACCCCCTATATCAAAATTCAACGGCTGTCTGTAGTAACCACATGTGAGGATAACCCAATATGACGAACTTGAGGATGAAGTAAAATCTCCCGGAATAGTTACTTAAGCTTGTACTATCCTTGTGAAAAAGAACGGTGTACCCATTGTACAAAACCTCTTGACGTATCCTCAACTGCGTGAGACACCGAAAGTGATAGATACTTTGTGGGTTAAGAGAGAAAGAATCACAAAAGTAACTAGATAGCAAGTCTTCATCACACTAAATATATTTGCCCAGACAAGTCATCTTCGCGGAAGGGTAGAAAGAAGGAAGACGAAATAAGTAAAATCGCCCGTCAAACGTTACTTCAAACCCAAATAAATAATAAAGAGTCATCTTCGTGGTCACGTTAAAATTCATCGAAAACTTTAGCCGTGGAATAGTAACCTCGTGAAATTAGTCGAGAACCAAAATACCACTCTTTATCTTAGCAAAATTTTGTATCCAATAACTTTTCGTTGGATAACAAATTCCTTTTAACAGTATAGCGTCAGTCCACCATTATAGTCCAAAACGAAATTAAGCAAATATCCCAGCACATACAAACCACACGGGCCCAATCCAAGACTGTTATATCACTGGCTCGATCCAACTTCATTTTAAACCAGTATTAATAAAGTTAACCAAGACACGTTTTATTGTATTTGACCTAATCCAACATACAGATAGATATCCGCCTCTCACCTTTTATCTCTTCTCACCAAAAAATTAGATCTGATAAAATGCTCCTCAAGAACTCATCTAACATCAAACCATCATCCATAAATCCGAGTCATGTGCTACTCGAATCTCACAAGTACAAACGCAACCTTACTAGATGTATATGTTTTTCTAGTTCCAACCAAATCAAGATATCATAACGTGGCATCAAGATCCTTTGGAGGGTCTAAGGTAGGGTCGTCGTATGTTTTAGTTGTTGTTGATCTTGAGTTACTAAGAGTGAACCAAAGAATAATTAATAACATAATTGTTATTTAATTTTTCTGTTTTGTTCGGATATACTTGAAGCTAAGCTTCAAAGAGATTAGATCGATGAAGACAAAGTTCGTGTGACATTTAATGGTTTGATGTTTCAGTTGATAAACACGATCAAGTTCTGAGATTAGTTGTTTATTTTTCTTAGTGAGTCTTGAAATGATTGTGAGAGTAGGAGAGTGATGGTGGTATATTAGATTAGTTATGGATTTGTGTTGGTTGTGATGAATGAGGCTGTGGTTTTCTTCTTTAAACACCAGACGGTTTAAATTGTTTTACTTATCATTTTGCACTTGTGATGACAAACTGAAGTCACAATAGAGTATAGATGGTATTTGGTTATGTGGTCAAGGTTCAGTCAAGTTTACGCGTAACTTTTCTTTCATTTTCCTTATGCGTAAACAAATTATCAGTTACGTGTAACATTTCTTCTTAAGCGTAGGCCAAAGCTCTTATGCGTAAACAAGGTCTAGGTTACGCGTAAGCATATGCATAGGCGTAAAAAACCTTACGCGTATCAACTCCTACGCATAACTTCACAGTTATGCGTAATATTCCTGAAGATTCTCCTTATGCGTAGAAAAAGGGTTTTGATCCTTTGACTTTTTTCCGGCGAGTTTATCCGACCATGTTTTTCCGTTCAGCTTCATACGTTACCCAGAAAAAGCATAAAAATTGTTCTTGAATGCCCAGTTTGACCATATAAGACCATAAAGATTCTGACTTTGACCAAAAAAATTTCACAGTTTGGTATTAAAAGTGTCTAAAAATGAGTAAATCTGTTTGGACCAAAAGATTGAGTGACACAAGACAGATGTATACATGTACGACCAGATGACAACTTTTAACCAAAAGATACACAACTGTTTTTAAAACTGTTTACCAAAAAAGATAAGAAAAAAATTTTTTCGGATCTAAAAATATGGGGTAAAAACAGCCAAAAAAACATATACAAAACCACAATAAATCATCAAAAAATAAACCTGGCTCATTATACCAATTGTAGGACTGATAAAACTATTGATTTATGTGGTTCGGGAGGTCGGGGAAGCTCAAAGAATGAATAAGACATGGTATTGTTTAGATTGAAGAAAAGGGAAGATGTGTGTGTTTCTAGAGAGAAGAAGAAGAAACCACACACACTTCTTTACAAAATGTGAACTTCCTACCCTCCTAGTTGGGACTAGGAGGGGTATTTATACTTCAACAAGCCTAACTTTGCACTATTGACTAAACTAGTCCTTGTGAATAAGTAAAGAAAGAAACTAATGCAATTCCCGTAATGACTTCACTTTAGCGAGGCTAACAAGATTTTTTAATTTTTCCGAGGAACATATACATAATTAACCCAGAAAAGTGCAGAAAAACATGCTTATCTGACCATTTATGACCTCAAGACCTGACCAGAACAAACCCAGAAAACTGCTTTAAGGAACATATCATTTTGACCCATGTTTGACATCATTTTGACAATAAGATATTGACCCCATTCTTTATCATAAACCAGCATACCAAAAGATGTGACCAGAAAAAAAAACAGCATAAAAATGCTTTCTTGTTGACTTGTTTTGACCATGTTTAGCCACAAATATGACCGTATGAACACAAGTTTTTCACAGCAGTTGGATACAAGAAATCACATGATAAGACAAAGAATTTGTTTGGACACATAGACCATATGACTTTTTGACCAAAAGAGTATACAAAAACTTGTTCAAAAATAGTTTGCCCATAACGAATAATCCGACAACAGTTTATCAAAACCACAAGAAAGATCATCAAAACACAACAACCATGGCTCTGGTACCAATTGTTAGGATCCTATATTTATTGTGTTGATGATTCGGGTGGTCTTGGATGATCAAAATACATGTTTGCCATTATAGAGAGAGAAAGTAGAGAGAGAGAGAGGGAGTTTCTTGGTAGAGACTTGCTTCACTAAAAATGTAAGGTTATATTGAAAAGCTCCACCCCTTCTATGAATGGAAGGGGTATTTATAGTTACAAACAATACGACCTCCTATCGGCCTGTGGATCAGGTATACAGTGGGTAAAGACCCATCCTTCCTCCACGGTGTTACACTACGCTAAACTAAACTAATAATAAACTAATAAACTGAAAACTAACGATATTTCTACGAGCTAACTTATGCTAAATTATATTTGGGGTGACCGACACTTCACTATGGAATTTCCAATTCCTAACAATCTAAATATTTTAAAACGAGTTTTAATTGACAAAACTATTCAACCCTCCCTTCCAGTTTTCCACAATTGGCATCAGAGCTTCGTTACCAAGTTTCTTAAAGTATATTGTACTTCAAAAACTTGATACGATCCATGGTTAATTGAAAACTACAAAGAAGGTTTTTCATAAAAACAAACACCATGTCTTTTAAAACTCTTTGTTTGGATGTTGATTAGATGACAACATTTTTCTTATTATTTATTCTTCATTTAATTGCACTAATCCTCTTTGTCATATTGCTTAGCCAAAGCTCATACCTACCAAGCCATAGGAATCGCTTGGTAACAAGAATACCTTCCCTAAGAAGGTATCTTAAACACAAAGGAGCCGGAATTGTCTACTGATATTTGTTGTGTCTTTTGTAAAGACATTCCTAAGTGCATTAGAGGTATAACTTTCTACTTATCTCTAAATGACATTAGCTTGATAATTCAGTATGCCTACATAGGTATTTATATGATTATATTTTGTGCATATACATGTATTACATGTAGCTTCATTAGGAAGCCTTTTCTCACATACGTGTTACTATTTCGTCTAAAGTCGTAGTATATAAAACTTGTGTTTTATTTCACTTAATCCAAAAATCATATCTTTCTAATAATAAAACAAAACACAAATCTCAAAAATTCCTCCTTCCCCATAAATAAACCATCCGTCGTCCACTATATCAAATCCCAACTTTTTTAAATCTTCCATTTTCAAAAAATTACCTCTCATTCAAAACTTCATCTTCCCCTCATCTCATCTCATCTCAAAACAAAACCAAGAAGGTTCGTAATCAACATGGTTTACATCACCCTCGTGCTCATCGCCTTAACACCCATCGCTCTTGTGTTCCCTATGATGAAGTTCACATACGGAGACATATACTTTGTGTTGTTAATCTACATTGGGGTTATATACCCAATCCTTTGTATCATTCTTAGCATTGAAATGAAATATTATTAATAGTCTAGTTTATCAAGGTTATTATTATCATAATGTGTTTGTCATTTCTTTTGATTTATATCTTTCGTATTCTTTCGTGATACATTAGAAACCATGAATGCATGCAAAAAGAAAATGTAGGCTAAAACACATATCTTGGTATAAAACTATTAAACATATGTTTTTATCAAAAATGCATACGTTACTCTGAGATCCACGGATCCCGGAGAGTATACTAGCCGGATCCCTTATAGAAGGGAGCCGTCCTTCTGGATAACAGATTTTCCATGCAAATTAAAAAAAAAAACCACTTTCTTCCTAAAAGTAATGTTCTACTAGAATGTCAAACATTAAGTGAGTTAAATGTCATTGTTAATAAATATCTTGTAAAAACATCAGGTAATCATTGTTTTACCCGTAATATGTCACATCCTATTAACTTGTCTTTCCTATAGGTTTCGCTATGTTGCATGAATATGAGTTTGATTTTTCACTCACTAGCGTCTACACTCCTAACATCTCCCTTGAACCCAACACACCTGGCAATCATGTCCGTGGGTTCAATAATCTCGAAACCCATCACTTCCACAAAGGACGTATTGTCGACACTCCTCTACAATACGAAGAAGGTATCAATACCTCCTTCCGAACCATAGGATTGGAATGTCTTCTCGAAATTAACGAGAAAATATGTCCAAGGTTTGTAATGGAATTCTTCCGTCAAGTCGAACTCGTTCGTAATGAGGATCGTTCTCTATCTCTTTGGTTTTGGATCAAAAACCAAAAGTTTGTTTTAACCTTTGGGCAATTTGCTCAATTCTCGAATTCCAAATCATGGACAATGTGCCTTCACCGAAGATTGGTCTCTTGATTCTCTCTTCAACTTTCGTGAAGATAATAGTCCATATTGTTCACACATACCTTCCCCGCAAGACTTGACTCGCACAATATGCAAACCTCGACCCTATTACTCCGATCCAAACATTATATATACAAAGGATATCCGAGAAGAGTACAAAGCTCTCGCATTCATCCAACGGGAAAATGTTTAGAGTCTTAGGAGAAATCGAGAAATCCTTCCCGCTTATTGTGCTCACATAATGTATTGTTTGCTAACACAACAACCATACAATCTCGCCTACTTCTTCGCAAGGCAAATTGTGAATCTTCAAGGCTCCAAGAACAAACTCATCCCTTATGGAATGTTCTTGACGCGCCTTTATCATAACATCATGTACTTCCACCCTCAATTTCAAAGTCCGTTGTACGTACTTGTGAACAAGATGATGGAACCTCTGAACACATCTCTCTTGAAGACTTTCTTCATTCCTGAATCAGCAAACACTCATCAACCATTTGATGACCCTTCTAGCGAAAACGCTCAAGGAACTTAGTAATCTTTCAAATAGGATCAATCCTTAGTATTCATGCTTTATCAATGTAATCCAATTTCCTTCATGAAATAAAACATCTTACATTTGATATCTTTGTAATAGAACCTCTTAAACTAACCTTGAAATAAAATGCATTGTCAAAATCATTGCATACCTTTAGTAAAGGTTCTGCTTAGCAGATAGACGGATCCCGAAGGTTGTGCTAGACGGATCCCTACTATTAGGGAACCGTTGGATCCGGCAAACAGAAAATGCAATTGCAATCATTGTATTTCAAACATGCCCTTAGAACACTTCACACTAAGCTAGACATAGTGACTTAAGGATAATTAAGTCCTTATCAATTTAAGTAGATCTTTCCTACTCACACATAACTCACCTAGATCACACTCAAGACGCTTGTAGATCTATCGTTTCACTTAAACCCATTACTCTTCCGCTCTCAAGCTCACTCATCATTTCTCACATGATCCCTCATAACTTGCTTTCGAAATCTTTCAATTATGGCAAAATTGATCATAATCATCCTTACATCAAAATTGGTCAAAATTAATCAAATTCTAGTTTTTCCATCTTAAGCGTTTAGGATATTCTCCAAAACATTATCCTAAGTCACTATCTAGTCTCTAGGATCATTTAGCTCCATTTAACACTGTCAAAATCTTTAGTGTCATCTTTGTTCATTCATTGGTACTCATGAAAGTTCCAATTTCTTCCATAAAAAGCAATCATTAGCTACATCACTCCTTATCCTTAAGTACTTAAGCACCTCTTCATTTAAGACACTTAGATGAACTGAAACACTCAAGAAGAAATAGGCATTAGACCTTACAAAACATCATTGCATCTTTTCCAAGCCGAGAGGATCCCTAGGATTAGCCTAGGCGGATCCCTCAAAGGAGGGAACCGTGGGATCCGTATGACAGATTTATGTCAACTCTAGCCAAAACAATCATTTCAAGCTCATCCTGCTAACTTGAACACTCCATCTCATCGTAAATAAGTTCCTAGATTAGTACAACTCTGAAGTTGACTCTTGTGCATGCTAATCATCACATTCCAATGTATTTTAGTGGCTTAAGTCTTGAATGCACTTGAAAAATCCCTTGCTTTATAAACCACATTGTTAGGACTCCTAAAGTCATCATCTTCACTCTCATTTTCAGCACTTAGAAACATTCACAAACCTCTTTAAATCATCTCATCATGAGGAAAGCTCCAAGTAGCAACTTATCCACCAAAGAACCACCCAAGAAAATTGCTTGTGTTGTACACGAAATCTCTTCAACCGAATCATCTCCTGTCAAGTCCACAAATGCAAGGATTTCTCCTCCACCAACTCAACCAATCAAACCAATCCCTAAAAGGATAGTTCCCACAAAACTACCTATGCCAAGCACCACCATACCTCCTAAACCAAACAATCCCATTTCCACTAAACCATCACCATTGGTGCCTAGAGGTATCTCATTCACAACTCCACTCTCATCACCACACATCTATAATCTAGAGGATTTGCCTCCTAGGCCGTCTCATCCTCCTCCACCGGCAACCTTCTCCTCATTAGGAGGAATAATGGTACAAAATCAAAGTGTTGAGTCGACACTAGCTCCGGCTTCCTTTTCGCCGTCACCATCAAATAATCCCATTTGGATTATGAGAAATTATCAAAGTCAACCACCCCGACCATATGGAAGTGGACACTTCTCTACCACCACCATCATTCTTGGTCGTGCCATCTTTAAATGCGCCTCCACCAATCCCTCCATCGTTTGAGGCTCCACAACCCGCTTCACTTGATCCTTCTCATCAAGCAATTTCCTTTCTTCCACCACCACTACCTAGCCATGACAAAGATTGTTATCATTGTCAACATGCTAAAAGTTTGATACATGAAGTAAGGGAAGATCAATGTTTCGTGTTCTATCATCTCCTCGAACGTTTCGACGAGATTAAACCTAAACAAACTTGAGCTAGAGGATTTTAGTGGTGTCCTAGTATCAAGCGTTACTTAGATAAGTCTAGCAGTTCCAAGTCATGTATCGTTCATTTTCTTAGTTTTTAGAGTCGTGTATATCATATATGTAGTTTTATTAAATGAAATTACATGCTACTTGCTATAGTTCTGAGTATATGATTATGTTGTATAATACATATCTCACTTTGATGTTAACATTATTTGTTATATCACCATTGCTGAAATTAGTCATCAGCCAGACGGATCCCTTAAATTTGCCTAGACGGATCCCTACAAGTAGGGAACCGTGGGATCCGTGAGACAAGAAACTATTTTTCTACTAACTTAAGTCATATTTGCAGGAAATTATGCATTATACTTGTTTTCTAACCTTTGTTTTGTAGTTATTCAATTTACACATGAAGACTTTGACACACTAAAGCTAGGGGGTGATTTGTGTCAAAGCAATACATTGCAAAATCACTTGCAATATTAGGATTACATTTCATGACGTCCCTTTGCAAAGTTGCAATCATCAAGGGGGAGCATATTCGTCACATAGACGAAATCCTTTGCAAATGAACTAGCTTGGTATTATTTTTCTTGACGCCCTCACATAGGGATGGACTCGTCAAAGGGGAGTTAAGACGAGATCCTTTCCCGTTACTTGCTCTCTATTTTTCCTTTCTTTTCAATTTTTCATATGTTTTTCTTAAAACAATGTATTAGTTTCCTTTCGAAGCTCTTTTTGTTTCGACAAAAAGGGGGAGAAGAAAGTAAAAACTACAAATTCAAACTTTTACAAATTTTAGTTTTTCCTTAAAATAATTCTATGTTTTGTCATCAACAAAAAGGGGGATATTTTTAATACAAATAAGCCGTAAAACGTTTATTTATATTTTACGATCTTCTAATGTTTTGTCGATAACAAACGTAAAATCATTTTAACGAAACAAATAAAATACGTAAATGGTTTGAGCTAATAGTTTTCTAACACACTTACATTTTCACATAAAACACTAAAACAAGTATAAATGATTTTATGATTTAGTAATATATATCTACAACAACTAGTGTTTACATATTGGGCAAAATATATACATAACTAGTATATATTATAAATGGGTAAAAACTACAACCCATGGAAAATATCCATAACTCATGGTATTGACCCATACCTATTTGACTAGGTGCATTGCACTCATGAGATACATTGTATCTAATAAAAGACCCATGGATCAACCCATAACCCATGACCCATGACCCATGACCCATAACCAAAATACCCATGGGCAAAGACGAGCGTCCCATGGATTCTTAGTTTTACACTAGACGGATCCCTTAAGGGAGGGATCCGTGGGATCCGGGGAACAGTAGCATTTTCTCTCTAAAAATAGTGAGCCATTTCTTCATTGTTTCTCACCGCTTTTCTCACATACTTTCACCTTGAGTTAAAAACTCTCGAACCCTAGATCAAAGTGATCTATGTATGTAGTTTTGTTTTTGTGTGATTCTCTAGGTTCCTCTTAAAGGCTAGATCACCACCTTTGAAGTCAAGCAAGCTCAAGTTCATGAGTTGCCATGCTTCCTCATCATCAAGACTACTGAAGTCCTCTTGTTGATGGTTCTTTTCTTTCTACTAAGAAGTGTAGTGTTGAAGACATTAGTGAAAGATGTCTCAAGTGTCAAGACGAAGACATTAGTGAATGGTGTTGATCGCCCGTATTGTAGGCATTAGTGAAGGGTGCCTAAGAGTCAAGTCACAAGACATTAGTGAAGGGTGTCTTGAAGATCTAGTCAAAGCCATTAGTGAAAGGTGCCTAAGATGTACATTCGATATGGTGTGATTCGATGTACAAGATAGATTAGTATTGGGTCAAAGGATATTGTTATCCTTGTTGACATTATAAGGAGTAGATCTCCTTTGGGATTAGGTGTTGTGTAGTGTTAGGTAGTAGTTCCTCCATTGTAATGGAAATCGGTACTTAGCCTAGTACTGGATAAAGGGTAGGCGATGTTGTGGTAGGTGTGTTTCACCTTGGTATGAAAGAACCCGGTGGTTAGCCTAGTACCGGAAAAAGAGTAGGCAACGTTGTGAAGGTTTCTCCACCATAAGGAGTTGGTGTTGTATAGTGATTACGAACTCTCGAGTAGGTGACTCGGGGAGTGAAGTATGGCAAGGAAGGTGTCCTTGTAGCCGAACCACTATAAATACTCGCGTTGTGGTTTTGTGCTTCTTACTCTTTATCTTCTCATTACATATTTATATTTCTATATGTTTGTTTATCAACATCCAACACACATCCAAATAGATTGACATAAGTCGATCTAAATATTTTAAAATGAGTTTTAATTGGCAAAAGTATTCAAACCCCCTTCTAGTTTTCCACAGATGCCAAGACTATACTTTAACAATTTGTGACTCATATGAACTCTCTAAGTGGGGTCTAAAGTCTAAGGCTGGGTAGGAGATGTTCGGGTACTCTCCTTGACTCGAACAAACAAGTAAAACGCACCCTTGTGTCGTATCTAGCCATGACATCCTTTTAGGTTTACTTGTATCCAAAAACAAACAATAAGAGTAGCATTTCACTTCGGCTAGTGATTTGCAACAGTCTGGTACAACCCGACTTGGATATCCGACTCAACCCTTTGTGGGTTTGGTTGACTTGAGCAACCCCAACACTACCATACTTGTGAATTGAAACCAACATAAGCTACTACCCCTTTTGGGGTTTCTTGTATAATGAAGACAAACAATGAGGGGACTAGGAGTCCTGCTCGACTAGTGACTAGTGAAGTCGGGTACTACCCGCGCTTCGCTACCCTTATGGTGAGAGTTGTACACGCCTAACAAAAGTTAAGCAAATGAGCACCCTTCGAGAGGGACTGGCCTCAATCAAGGCGCCTAATGTTCTAGCCACAGAAGTAATCTAAACATATGTCGAATAGGATGTCAAATGAGCTAGGGTAATAAGTTGAAGCAAAAGCACTGCTCCTACGTCGAACTTACGCTTAATTTGATAGGCAAAACCAAATTTTCCGAAGATTGACAAAGGGCTAAAGAGAAATTTTCTAATAAGCATATTTTCAAAATAAGCCGAGATAGAAAATAAGCCGAAAACTACGACGATAAATTTTTGTATTTTATGTTTCACTTTTGGTTTTTACCTCGACAGTAAAGCAACAACGACAGCAACATGTATATTTTGCTTTCTCTCATTTTACCCCATTACAATATTAGTATATTAATATTAATCCAATATCAATTTACCCAAATCAAGAATACCAGGTGATGATTTTTAATCAACTCAAATTAATCATAATTACAACAAATGTAAAATAATAACAAGATTGTGTTTCTTACAATGAACCCATTTATGGTTCGAGTAGCCATGAACACCGAACACCAAACGCCCCAATTGGAGAGACTTGGTACGAATCAGAACAATTAGTCTTGAAATAGCTTCTTTACACTCTCAATCACAAAACCCCCAACGAAATTTTGAGAACCCCTTTGCTTGGATGAAACCCTAACTTTTTGGATTTGATGGAAGATGATGAAACCGTGATTTCTTGCTCCCTTTTATAGATGAGATTTGTGGAAGGAGGAATTGAGCCCTTCTTGACCTAGATCATAGGTTGATACTTGTTCTTGGCTCTAGTCGTTTTCTCTCACCAACATGCGCATGTGAAACTGCTTTGGGTGCTTGGGCTATAATGGGGAGGACATATCCTACGTGAGGATTGAAGAGGAAAGGGAGCAGGAAGCTTTATTCCTGGATTTTGGAGAGAAACGCAGAAAAGGAAAAAGGAAACAGGAATGGGCGTGGGCTAGGATTAGGATATGTGGTGTATTTTGTTCTTATTATTTAATAATGTATAAACTATACCCCGTGTTTTGTCGATTCCTTGTGTAAACGTACCTTCCCGGTACCCGAAAAATATAGAAATTATATTTTTGGAAACGATTTCTTAAACATAATAATATAACATTATTATTACGTAGAAATTTGATTATAACTGTTTGCCGTTACAAATTTGGTGTCGGTATGCGTGCGGAGCCGTCATTTTCTAAATTCACGAGATGACCTCTCGTTTTCTTTCTTAGATTATCAATGAATGATAAAATGTATAATTTACTTATCTCAGTATTTATTTTTAGTTTTTTTTGTTACTACGTGCTGCAATATGTGGGATAACTTCCCAGAACATCGGCTTAAGCTAATGTATGCTTAAATTTAACTTGGACATTAATAAATTCCACATTTATTGTACAGATACTTGGTGGACAAGTATCGTGTGTGCGGTGTCTTATTTTTAAAGAAACGAGATGACCTCTTGTTTTTAGATCTAAATATTGACAACTGTCAGAAAATAGCCGATTTGAATTTTCTGACGTAATAAATATTATTACAATAATCCAGATATTTACGGGTTGTTATAATAAGACATGGGATATATAAATGGTGTAAAATAAAAATCAAGCAGATAGTCTAAATCTATAACCAAGTCATCACCCCTTACCGTCCGCCCAAAGTTCAAGCTTTGAAGTTAAGAAACCGGATCATGAAATACTAGGTAGATGTGTCATTAGAGGACGTCATGATGGGCACATTACCTTTTCTCCAACAGTTGGCACACTAACCAACTCCAAACTTCGAATGTGACCGAGGTGGCCTCCTCGATACTAAATCTATATAAAGCTCATAACATAGTGCTTATAACATTGCACTTTACAATAAACTAAATAACATAACTATATATATATATATATATATATATATATTTCATTTCGAATCATTTTTTTTTAAACATAAACATAACAACTAAACATAATATCCCCCCACTTGAGATGAACAATGGGAATTCGGGGGGGTCTTCAATGATTTTTAAGAATATGTCATCGACGAAAGCGTGATTCCCGAACCTTTCCACTTGAACGTTGAACTTAGGCAAATGATGACTTCCCAATCACAAATAAAGACTACAGAGTAGGCTAAGGTGTATGGGTGTATCGAAACAATATATTGAGTTAACAAAATGAAAGGAATGGCTCAGAAGGGTATATTTAGGGGTATCTTGCACTAAAGGTGAGTGTAACAAAAGGGTTTCACATGGGTGTGGAGAATTCGAGGTGACTAATCGATAGACACATAATGGTAGGCTATTTTGGGTGATAATCCTATAATACTGCCTTCTTAAACTGAAAAGTCTAAATACGTCGAGCTAACTCAACATACCTCGTCTATGGTCTCGAAATGATGCAAAGGCCAAGTTCTAAAGTTTACAAGCTACCAGCACACTCATAATTTGGTGGATTTTGGGTAAAATATTGGAAACGGATAAGGCTAATCTCACCATATAAAATCAAGGGTAGTATATGCTCGGCTAAGGTCTAATCTAGTTAGGTTAAGAAAAACATGTCAAAATTTCAAAAATGGCATAATTTTTCAAAATAAACTAGAAAAACGAGGGAAAAATAAAGTTCAAGAGACAATTCTACTCCCGTCCCCCCACTTGAATTGTACAAAGTTCCTTTTGTACTAAGCGTTAAATAAATGTGAAGAGAAAAGTAGAATTAGAGCGAGAACTTCCCTGAAATTTGCTCCAAAAAAAAAAAGAAAGCCCACGAAAAACAGTCAGGCCTTCGTATAAGCATCCACGAGCAAACTTCAATTCCTGAAATCACTCTACCGACAAGCATAATTCTAAAAAGAAAAATGAAAAATGAAAAACGAACCTAACTCACTTTCGTAGGAATCACGGTTGCATTTAGCATATGCAACAAGCATTTTAAACCACTTGGTGTCCCAAGTAGACGAGTGAAGTCTCGTGAGGGTTTACAGGGAACACACCCACAAAGTTCATTTAAAATACTAATAAAAGGTTATTGTGTTTAAAATGAAAGAAGTAAGGCAGAGAATAGTTACGTCGTAACTCTTAGAAGGAGTTACGCCGTAACTAGGCAAAACCTGGCATACGCTGCAAGAGTGTAGCTACGGCGTAACCACTGAGATGGAATTACGCCGTAATTGGTGATGCATCTAAAATTCTGCTGCAACGGGTTGGTTACGGCGTAACCACTGAGATGAGTTACACCGTAACTATAGTCAGATCAGCATGCTGCAGCAGCAATCACTCTTCGTTTCCTGCAAAAATGGTTAAAAACAAAAAACCCAATAGAAATAGAAATAAAAGAAAGAAAGGGATAATTCGGTTTGTCTCCCGAAAGAGCACTTTTCTTTATTTAGAAGTCTTTAAGTTAGACTCAGAGCCTCGGGGCTACCAGTGCTTGTTGGTCATTTCGTGGATATGGCAATCTCCACGTTGGATCCAACTTATCAGATTCTCATCCCGTTTGTAGTCCATCCAAAGTTATAAACATCCCGAGTAAAAATTATTGATCTTCTGGTAAGGGTGGTCAATACCCTTGACGTTATCTTCATCACTAATATCGAGTAGTGGCTGAGCATGGCTTAACTGCCTTTTTGTCCATTTTTTAAAATTTGTAACAGTCCGTGGTATTCTAAAAATCGTTTTATTGTCCCCAATCTTTAACCATACCATCCCTTCTTTCTCATCCTTGTTTAGCCCAGATAGTTCTTTAAAAGGTTTCCAGAAAATTACTCCGGTTAGCCCATCTTCTATGAATTCGCTAACGTCATCCAAAACCACAAAGTCTACCAAAAATGAGTGAGTCCCAACAAAGACACTGATGTTTGTTGAAATTCCTAGGAAATTGTTTCCTCTATATTCGAATTCTTTTTTCATAACCTGTTTGTAGCATTCCTTAGAAATGATGTTAACTCGGGACTCCATGTCGATGAATGGATGGAAATCAATGAACCCAATTTCGCAAGAAATTTTCAGATAATGAGGGTTTCTATGATGGATTCGAGCTCCCATCTCATAAAACTTTGGTTGGTCAGGTTGTGAAAGAGTCTTATCAGCGTTGTTCCAAGGAACCATTTCGATGTCGCTAGAGAAATCATCAGCACTAACCCCTAGGTCTTCTTCTTCAAAATTGACGAACACATCGAAATCCTTTCCCGAAGCTATCTCGCCAAGATTTGTAGGAGTTTTCGGAGAGTCACTAAGGAAATCCTCTAATGCATCGCCAAAATAAACAATGGGATTAATTGCACAAACTTTTTGAGTGGATAGAAGTTCATTAGGTCTAAATGTGTCAATTTACCCGCTAGCCTCGAGAGTTAATTTTTGGGCGAAGACATCCATCTTTGCATGGGTAGTAGCCAGCATTGGTCTTCCTAAGATAATAGGTATTCTGTTGTCTTCAGGAATATCCAGAATCACAAATCAACTGGGAAGAAAAATTTATTTATTTTTACCAAAACATTCTCAACAATACCCAAGGGTGACTGCATTGATCGATCAGCCATTTCAATCTTCATTTTGGCTGGTTTTAGGTTACCAATACCCATACGTAGGAACATCGAACGAGGCATTATGCTTATACTCGCTCCAAGATCAGCTAAGGCATTACACATATTGAGACTCCCAATCAAGCAAGGGAGAGTGAAACAACCAGGATCTTTTTCCTTTTGTGGCAGCTCATTTATTAAAACCAATGAGCATCTCTCGTTAAGTTGAACCGTCTCATCAGAATCATGGCTTAATTCCTACAAAACATCATCATGATCAGTTTTAATGGAATTAATAAGAGGAACGTTTCCGGTAGAGCTTTGTCCAGAAGTGAGAGTTTCTCCATGCTGATTCGTCATTTAACCTTCTCCGAAAAGGTAGTCGGTTCTTCAAGGATTGTTTCCACCATGTTGACAACTTCCTCTTCCCGAGCACTACCGGGCAGTGTACCCGGTCGTGTGTAGTGTAGTATTCGGTAAAACCGAGGTCGTCACAAGAGCTATGTGTGTTGGATTAATACTAAGTCTAGGTGTCACCGATTTTAAGATGATTTAATTAATTAACTAATAAAGCAAGTAAAGGCAAAGGTGTAATCAATAGAGGAGAGTGGTGCTAACCTAGTTATTCATCCTAGCTAGTAATGTTTACGTCTAATTACTTCCAATTACTTCAGGTGGGGTCAAAGTCGAGAGGACAACATTTGGTCAATTCGCCCTAACCTATCAGCAAAGATGCCACCACTGGAGAAGTCAGGTTTTCCCTTCATAAGTCCAGTTGTTCCTGGTCCCCTAAGCCAAGTCATTAAGTACCGCTACATGCTAGACTTATAATAGTGAGTGCCCGGGCGTTAGCAACTTAAACACTCACCCCCTAATTATTAAGTTCATCCAAACGGTAGGTGATCAGTTGGTCAAATCACACAAGTAGAAAGGGTCGTCAGTTGGTCATATCTTACCCTTCCCGTTTCAGTCTACTCACTTAGGGTCAGTTTATCATATCTCCTAAGCAACTAGCTTCTACCGCCATTCAAAACTACCGAAACAAGGGTAGCTACCAATAAACTATGCATGCATACACTTAGAAATAATTATACATAAGTAATATAAACGCAAACAAAACAATTAAGGAATCATAACTAGGCCAGCACCAAGAGGTGCTTAGCCGCTCATATTGACCATACAAATCAATTCAATATTTAATGTTACGAAATACATGAATCAAAAGTAAAGAAAAGATAAAATGCTAATGCTTATCGTAGGAAAGTGATCTCTCCATTGGAGATAGCTCCGTATGCTCCTCTAGACCTGCCTTTAGCTTCTTCCCACGTTCTTTGGTTGTGGTGTGTGAAATGGGATGATCTGAAATGCTGGACATCGTGGGGTATTTATAGGCCAAATCCGGGTTACGGCGTAACTAATAAAATAGTTACGCCGTAATCGTCTATTTTTTCGTAAAATGCACTAGATCTGCTGGTTACGGCTTAACCTTAGAAGTGGTTACGTCGTATCTTCAATAATTCTTGGTTACGCCGTATGTTATGCAAGAGTTACGGCGTAGTTATCAGCGGCGTGGAACCTCATTTGACCTAATATAGTTATGTCGTAAGCTTTTGGAGAGTTACGCCATAATCTTCTAATGAGTTGGCTTTCTGAGTCACACTTTAGTTACGGCGTAATGTGAGAGATGAGTTACGCTGTAACTTCTTCAAAGTGATCATACTATGATAAATCTTTGATAATTCTCCAATTCCGCGTCTCTTTAGCTCCAATGCTTGTAATTTACCTGAAAGTGTAATATAATGGAAAAAAACGTAAATCCATATAAATGATATAAATTACAAGCATTATCGGGGGAAATTGACACTTAATATTCAGGATAATTTGATGTTATCAGTGCATGAAGCCATCGTTGTGTTTTTAATGCTTGATTAATCTTTGTTGAACATTAGTTTATAGTTAATAGTGGAATTGTAGGCTAAACATCCAAAGATAACCTTAGTGTTAAGTTTATGAATCCTAGAGATTTTGTAGTCATTAACCTTAGGTAGCTTCAAAGAGTTAGGGATAAAAGCACACCTTACGACTTTAGAAAACACAACGCATTAAGAATAAGGATGTGACAATTCAACCACCAATAAAAGATAACTGGGGAGTAATAGTATCTAGGTAGACACATCTTTAATTATCATACGAGCACACTTCAAAAAGACATAGAGTACCCTTAGCTTAGATAACTAGATAAGTAGAGTAATCGGTAAAAGTACCACCTCCCAAATCCAAACCCCGAGATCGTACCTTTAATTTTCAAAAAAAATATAAAAAGATAAAAAATAATCTTCCTCAACCTCAACCTTAGCGTAGTAATTTCTCACTAGCATTCCTATTCCCCTAGAGAACGATATCAATCCCCGAGGCTTACCCTAATACTACACTACAATGATTAGGTTCACTGCCTAGGTGGTTGAAAAACTTGCTCGAAGAAAAAGAAGTTTCTTTTGACCACGAACGCGCGTTGTACGCTTATCAAGTTTTTGGCACCGCTGCTGGGGAATAGAATAGCTAGTTAGATTTCTATCTCGTTTAGGCTCCCTTGCTTGATTCCTATCAAGTAAGATTTTTTCTCAATATTAGCTTCCTCGTAGTCTATCCCCCTTCTTCGTGACCTTTGTTCATAATCCCAGCACTTTTCATCATGGAAGGTGATAATCAACCACCACTCATTAACCCACCACCAAATGACCCGCCAAGAGGCCGCACTCTTTGTGAATACTCTAGACCAAGCCACCTAGGCTATAGGAACACCATTGAGCTCCCTGATCAAGCACAAACTACGGCCCTGCGATCCGACACCATCCGGTTGGTGTAAAACGGATGTGCATTCCATGGACTTTGTTCCGAAGATCCTAATCAACATCTTAAGGATATCCTTAAAATAGTCGATTCTATCGACCTTGATGCTACTACTCGGGAGACCACGCGCTTGCGTATCTTCCAATTCTCTCTACGGGACCAAGCTAGTAATCGGCTTGAGCAACTTCCCGCCGGCTCCATCTCAAGTTGGGATGATCTCACTACTCGTTTCCTTGCCTAATTTTTCCCACCGAGGAGAACTACTATGCTTAGGAATGAAATCTTGATGTTCCAACAACGTCAAGGTGAATCTCTCTCCGAACATTAGACTCGATTCAAGGACTTGATCCATAAAGTCCCTCATCACGGCATCGATCTTTGGCTTCAAGTCCAAATCATTTATGATCATGTCAACTCTTCAACTAAGCAATCCATCGACCAAGCGGCCGGTGGTAAACTTAGTGATCTCACCGCAGAAGAATCGTGGGGTACAATAGAGGACCTTGCTCTCTGTGACAACGAAAGTTGGAATGACCCCCGTGAGTTGCCCAAAACTGTCAAGGCAATCTCCTTGCCTCCCATTAACTCACAAAATTCCGATCGTAGGATGCTCGAACTTGAAGATCAAGTCAAATTCATAATGAGCTCCTATGAAAATCCTAAGTCTTCACGCCAATTGAACAAAGTATTTTCCTTGTGTGATGTAGGATCGTAAATATTATGTTGTTTGATGATTCGGGTGGTCTTGGATGATGGAAATACATGTTAGCCATTTAGAGAGAGAAAGATAAGAGATGGGTGTTTTCTAGATAAAGAGTTGTAATACCAAATGCAAGATTAGATTCAAAGAAGCACCACCCTTCCCTTAGAGGGAAGGGTATTTATAGTTACAAACAAATACGTCCTCCTGATGGACTGTGGATCAGGCATACAGTGGGTAAAGACCCGTCCTTCCTCCACGGTGTTACACTAAACTAAACTACGCTACAAACTAACTAATTAACTACTAAATAACGTAACAAACGACATGTCTACGAGCTAACTTATGCTAGACCATAATTGGGGTGACCGACACTTTAACATGGAATTTCCAATTCCTAACAATCTCCCCCTAAGGGAGGTCACCCCATGAAATACATTTTGAATCCTAGCATTCTATCTTTGTCTTCTGTTCTGAGCTCGTAGACTTCTATTCTTCAAGTTCCGCAATCTTTGTGCTTTAGTAGCGATTCTTCAAAGTCCGCATTGATTTGTACTTTTAGTGGAGGCCTTTAACTGATCCACATCTTTGATGATCTTCGAGCTTTCTTTGAGATCATCAGCCACAGTAAATATCTGGATCACCCTTTATAGTGTTGCCTTCATGTGATGTTGTGACTTTCGGACCAACATGCTCACACTTTCTGGATCATGACATCTTTCCATCAGAGTAGCGGAAGCTTTACTCGTTCATGATATTTGCAGCAGTGTAGCAGAAGCATAGTATAAAAATATCAGAGCAAGGTTATGTAGATATGCACTTGTCATGATGTTCTTCAATTAAGTCTGGATGCTGTGAGCATGCGACTTTGGATTGACATCTCAATTCTGATCAGCTGCAACCGTCCAAATGTACCTGCAAACAATAGTTAGCAATAAAACACACGAAAGTGTCTTTGATCACTTTCGTTGAATTGAGGTACACGGCCCACGGTTCCCGTTGATCAGTACAAGTACTGCCTGTGATCAGGTATAATTCCGAAGAATCTCCTTAACAGGGTTTCCCAGCTATTCTTAAACCGGAACGTCTTAAAGAAGACAACACGGAGTGAGTGAACCAACGAATTGAGATTCACTGATTGATGAAAAATTGATTTGAAAACAATCGCGTATTGCTTAGAAGAAAGAGTTTTGCAATACAACGAAGGTTTTATAAGAAAGATCAATTTTCAATCATAAATACTTTTTGTATTTGAAAAGAGTACACATTCGATGTGCTAGAGAAAAGAAGAGATTCGCACATCGAATGGTTTTACCAAAAGTATTTTTTCAATCAGAGATACTTTTTGTGTTTGAAAATATGAATACACATTCGACGTGCTAGAGAAAAGAAGGTTTGCACATCGAATGGTTTTTCCAAAAGTATTCGTCAATTCCAATCCTGGAACAAGGTTGATTCATGATTGAATCGCCCCATTATTTCTATCCATTTATCACAAGCTTGATCTTATGAAAGATCTCACATGTCACCCACCAAGAGCTTGTTTGATGTTGGATCTAGAAGGAGTTCCATCTTCATCGTGAATACTTTTACATATCACTCGGATGTTCTGGCAATACCACAAGGATAATGCGTAGGACTCTGAATAAATACTTACTTTCCACATTGTGTAAAACAGCAAGTCTTCATTAATTTTTGTGTCCTAATGAGATTTTGTGAATGATCTCTTGGATCTAGACTCGATAGTGCACTTTGGTTTACTATGCCGGAGACTAGGGAGAGGGTCTCCTTCTTCAATATCAACAATCTCTAAGAGAAAGTCGATAGATTATGTAGGTTCCCCGTGAGAATGAAACAAGTCCTTTTAAGAGGAACTTGAGTAGCTTGGGAAGATGTAGTACAATGCGTCACTGGGTCTATGACGTCTTGTCTTCAATACCGGTGTTACCTAGGTAACATCCAGTAGCATATGAATTGAACCCGGTTTCTGCCCTAAGGGTGAAATAATGGAGGGCTATTTCTTTTCACCCTTTTCACATTTATTTCTTTTTCATTCTTCAACCCCTTCATTGCTTACCGAGACTTCATTACTAGAACCTTGGTGGGTTTATTCCAGTTCTAGCTCTATCTCAGTCCGCACTCTTCCCATATCTCACTTTTCTCCTTTTTTCATCATACCTAAGGACTTCTACACTAACTAGTGGATTGTCCCTGGGTAGATCCCTCCGCCTCTGGCGGGATCGTGGGAACGAATACCTAACCTAACCATCCTTATAACACCATGCATAAAGTAAATTGGCCGGTCTTTTGGTATTGTTCTTTCCTTCATGAAACCAATTGAAAAATCATTTGGAAAATAAATCAAGGTACTTGTGTTGTAATATCAAAGCATTTTGTACCTTAATTGTTTTGATCATTTAGAAATGCTCCCCCTCAACATGTGCATATGATTTTGAAATTGTTTAGCACATGGAGGCAAGAGTTCTTTGAAATGATTTCTTGATCACAATTTCCTTAAAAAAAGCCATTTGATTTTCTTGGTAAATTCTCCTCTCAATATGTGCGTTGGATATTTGAAAATAATTTTGCACATAGAGGCAAGAGGTTTTTGAAGTACTTTTCACGATTCCCAATAGAAACCATTCGCTCCCCCTCAATATGTGCATCGATATACGAAAGAGTTTAGCACATATTAGAGAGAACTTGCACATTGAATCAAAACGATCATCTTTTATCAAATTTCATATTAAATCACAAATTCTCCCCCGATCAAAAATATCAAACCCTTTGAGATTTTGGATCCCAAGTGATTTAATAAGGTTTGGAAAACATGAGAGAATATGTGGCCTTGTTTAAATACTCTTCTAGTTTTTGGTTAAATGCTCCTCCACAATCATGTGCATTATGTATTTGAAATCGTTTGGCACATGAAGGAAGGAGTGCTTTTGAAACAATCACCCTTTTTAAAACCGATTTGAGATTTAAATCACGATCTCTCCCCCGATCAAAAATTTCAAACCAATTGAGATTTTGGATCCCGATTGATTTAAATCATTTAGAAAGTTTTGAGGAAAGACGAGGCAAAATTTAATTTTGAAAAATGACTGATAATGATCAATTTTAGACAATAAAGATTGTTAGTGTCAGGTATGATAGTTTTAAGAGATCTTTAAGTAAAGTAAAACAATTTCACAATCAAACAAGAACAGAAAAAATTTCATTTTGTAAGATCTTTGAATTTTAAAGAAAATCATACCATGACATAACACTAAATCTTTAGATCACCACTTATTTTTGAACAAACCGGACTTTTATGAAGACATATCGTTTGATAATATTCTATTTTAAATCACTCTCCCCCTCAATCGATGACCGGAGTCGTTGATTGAGTGACTTAGGTTTAAAATGAAGTCCGGCTGATTTCCAAAATTTAGTTCAATTTATTTTCAAACAAATATTTTTCCATTTTCAAAACAATATTATTCAAATATTGTTTGAAAAATGGTATCATCACTATTATCCTGCACAATGATACGTTAGGTGGTTGAGCTGCTTTTGTTGTTGTTGCTGGAGGTTTGGAAGAAAACCGTCTGGTGATACAGTGAGACCTCTTACGTTGCATTTTTTCATGCCAACTCTCCAGAGAGGTAAAATTAAGCTCCGTTTCTTCATTTGATGATTAAGAAAACCATCTGCTGATGCAGCAGGACCTCTGTCGTTGCATATATCATGCCAACTCTGAATAGAGATCCAATTAAGCTCCGTTTCTTCTTTTGTCGACCCAAGAGATAGTTACCCATTCCATTCGGCATCCAATCATCTTCAATTGTGGGATCCGGATCGGGAACATTCTTATATACCAACATACCTGCATACGTTAGTGGACACAAACAGATATATCGTGGTCGACATCACCCAAATAGCAATCGACTAATAACAGTCAATTCAACATATCAAACAGATCATATAAATCATGGGAATAATGTGTTTATCAAACTCTGATCATCAAATCCTAACAATCATATCCTAGGCACCTAGTACTTCAACATAGGTTAACATCATTTTTCAGTTAAGCATTTAGGATAATTAAGAAAGCCCGTTAGATGATGTAAATTTGAAAAACATTCTCCCCCTCAATCAATGACTCTTTCTCTGAAAAGTTTTAAAAGCGCTGAAGTCATTGATTGGGTTTTGCAAATTTATGAAAATTCAGATTCTGATTGATTTTCAAGCAACTCAATTTCCACCATTTTTGAAAACAACAAATATTTTTCTGAAGAATTTATAGAAGGAAAAACATTTTGTGTAGGAACAAAGATCCTTCGACATACTTTCCTCAATTTGTTTTTAGGATAAGTGCACGAAATTTTTGAAAATTGGTTTAGCGCAGCACTTTCCTTCCTTGAAGAGTGGGTTGCTATCTGAAATAATAGCAAACCATGGTTTAATGCGGTTACAGATCAAGTAACTGCAAGCCATCATTTGAAGCCCGAGTTACAGTCTGAAATAACTGTAAGCCATATTTTGAGACATGTTTTGGAAAAAAGTATTTACACCTTCTGCTCGAACTTCATCTATGGTCCCGTGCCATTATTGAATGACATTTCTAAGACCGTAGATGTTATCGATACCAGAAGACATGTCTTGAGAAAACATATTTTTAGAATTTTTCAAATTTTTCTGATTTTTATGGGTTTTTTAAGGTTTTATATTTTTCTATTTTCTTTTGTTGGTTTTCTATTTTTGTATTTTGGTTTTTGAAAAATATTTAAAAAGATAGATTAGATGATATAGTTTAAGAAGATGATGATACGAGTACCGAGATAAGGATATCGAGCAGCACGTCGTAGAAGATAGAATTCGTCATCTCTTAAACTTCCACCGCCAAAGCTTCCGAGGCTCCAGAATGGAAGATAGGACCTGAGCCTTTGAGAAAGAGAGACTTTGGCAGCTTCCCCCAAAACCGAAAATCCAATAGATGAGCAGATTCAAAGCTCTATTTCAAGCTTGCCTTAGCAGGTGCACAGAGAAGCACACCATTTTCATAAATCTCGCTGCTCCTTTTAAGAACGATAGTCGAGATTCTTTGTTCGGGGGTTATATCATCAAAAAGAACAGCAACGTATCATCCCACACATAAATAACTCTTATCAAATTTCATTCCACTAAAGTCTGAAGCAATCCATTCTAAAAGGTGTCAAGAAACCACTTCCCTCAAGTAGTTGAATTGATGCAATCAGTCTCTTTGTATAATGCTCAAGAACTCTCCCGAATACACATCATGAGGGGAATGAAAACACCTCCCCATGTTCATATTTTTCTTCCCTGATGATCGTGTATGAAGCTCAAGAACCCGAAGTACACCAATACCCAAGAGCTCTACTGAATACACATCATGAGGGAATAAAAACACCTCCCCAATGTTCACATTTTCTTCCCTGATGATCGTGTATGAAGCTCAAGAACCCGAAGTACACACATTCCCAAAGAGAGAATAACTGATAACACCTCCCTCATTTACACATTTATCTCCCCTGAATATGTCATACTTGTGTACCTCTTTTATCCCCAGAAACTAACTCTTCCATCTCTTCCCCCACATAGTTGGAATTAGAACACTAGAAGCCACGAGTCAAACACTGAGTTTCTCTGCGGTCATGACATTTGTCTTCCCGGGATATCTTCAATCACTTAGAAGAATTAATTTCGTCAAGTGTACTCGTTGTGCTTTTAGATGTGTGTCTCCTTCCCCCTTACTGGTTTTGACACTTTAGAATCAGCAACACATTATAAGCCCAAATACTTGAAATCTTTTTGAGAAGACCACATTTAATCTTTGTGAGAATCAACTTGCCGAAGAGCGTGAGCAAGTATAATTGGGGATTAAATCTGATATTTCACTCTCCCCCAATTAGTGCTCTCCCCTAAACTGACAATATTTATGATGAATGCTTGGATTAAGAAGAAGTCTTTATATTGTTTCATGCAACTCGTCTTTAGTCTTCTAACATGTAGCAGAAAAATGTAGAACCGACTGTAGACTCGACCTTCTTCAAGATTGTCCAATTGGGGAATAGAAAGTCAACATCTTCAACTCACCAAATGCATTCCCATTAACTTACAAATAGCAAATCCCCTTAACTCAAATCCCTCCCAATCAAACAAGAACAGAAAGATGTTCATTAAGGAAATCAGCCCCGCAACTAGAAGCACTTTGTCATTAATCAAATCAGCCCGTGTGAAGATGTCAACCAACGGCTCATAGAAGAAACTCCATGTGAAGATGACCCGATAAGAAGAAGCTTGGTTCTTACATGAGTTTGGAGCCGTTTGACCATATATTCTCAGATATAGCTCAACATGTAGAATTATCATACTTCTTCTCCCCCTCAAGAATTGCATACGGATGCCATTCTTGATTAAACAAGTGAAAATCATCCAAATGTAGTCTATTCACACTTCTCCCCCTTAAAGGTAGCAAATGATGTCGCCATCGTCATTATAATCGAGCAAGTGGAATAAAAGAACAATCATCGGTAGTCCGGTTCACTGGATAACTTAAAGCGCGTGGAAAAAGTATGAAGCATGTTGATGAGAATGGTCATAATTGAGAAGATTTCTCTTCTTCATAAGATAAAGCGCACTGAAGCGTACACTTTTCTTTTCTTTAGAGAACGAGGCTTGAACTGTTGTGTTCAAACGTCATAATCTCTCTCTTTTCATCAACTCTTGGCAAACTTGTAATCAACCCCATTATCATTCAGTAGGCTCTTTGTAGTGACAGCTGATGGAGAAAACCCAATATGATGAATTTGACCCTAAAGTAAACTAACCCGAACTCGTGACTTAAACTTGCACATATGTAACAAAGAGAGGTGCCGAGAGTTCATCCTCCATTGAATCTCTAAGCACTCTATACTTTTCATCCAACCAACTATCAAGTATAAGACGTACATCACCTCTTGAAAATTCACAATTGAATGTGACACTGAGCACTACAGTGTAACTCCTTAAAGTGATAGTTATTTTGTGGTGGTAAGAGCCCAATTCCCCCAAGTGGTAAAAGAAAAGGAAAAAGTCACCCAACAATAACTAGATTTCTAAGTCTTTGTTTTTATAATAATCTCGAACAAGGATCTCGAAGAATCTTCATCCAACCATCCCCGATACCTTCAGATACTAAGTACACTCGCCCATGATATTTCACTTTAACCTAAAATAAATAACAGTGAATTAACCCCGTTGTCACATCTTCTGGTTAAAAGCTCAAATCTAGCCTCCTTTGACGTTTTAAGTGAACTATGATAATGGTTTCATCCCGACCATGGTTAAAAGCACAAAACCCCGTAAAACCATGTATTAACCAAACTCCCATGACGAATATCCAAACACACATCCAATTCATGAAGTACACCCTTTAATCCCTTCTTCGGAGTAGAAACTGTAGCACCAGCATCAGAAAAGATCCCGAAATACACTTTCCTCTCTCCAGGATGGTTCCATAATCACGGGATTTTACAATTCTATGGTCTAAACGAGAAATAGTTTCTTTCGCAGGATTTTCAAGACCAAGAATAAACCGTAAGATAGATCCGGAAATGCACTTTACTATTACCAGGATGTTTCCATTGTCACGGGATTTTACAAGTCTATGATTTAAACCGAGAAATAGTTTCTTTTGCGGGATTTTACAAAATCAAGACTAAACCGTAAACAATGTCAGGTTGAATGTGTTATGACAGCATTGGTTTCGGTGAATATCTGTTTTAGGTGAACATTCAGCGGTTCATCAACAATTCTTCTCCATCATCAACAATTCTTTACCCATATGTAGACAACTTCACAAACCATACTAAGTCGAGTAGTATACACTACTTCCCCTTGAGGTTGACCGTAAAACATCAAAGTACACGTTTCTCCCCCATGATTGTTTCGAACTTTCAGAAGCATCATTAACGTGTACGACCATCTGCAAGAAAAGTTCTAGTTATAAGCAAAACATCTCTAGAAAACATGAGTGACACTGCAGATTCTTGAACAATTTTGCTTAGACTGTGAAGTATCATTGATATTATGTGACGTTGAATATCTCACGGGAATTGCTGAAATTGAACCTCCATTGATTCATCGGCTAATAGTAATGACCACATATGGGAGAGCATTTCGCGTGAATAATACCATACAAAAACCCCGGAGTCATTTTTTCAAATTTTTCGTTCAAGTCGTGAATTATGTATCCCTCCGTGAAATTAATCAATACCAAAATTACTACTCAAATAAAAATTTTATATCCAAAATTTGTGATATACCAAAATTCGGATAACTCAATTTTTAATAAGTGTACCCGAGAACAAACCGACCCATATCCATTATCCATATAACAATTACGCATATGGTCCAATGAGAGAACTCAATGTGGATAACAAACTGACTTAATTCGGATAACTTAAGTTGGATAAAGCTTGTGTCGTGTCATCATTTATTAATGCAAGCTATCCATGATAGCCCATATATCCAATTGAGAGGCAAAGACCAAATCCCAAAGAAAAGCCCACGTTTAAATCTTTGAATACCCGATCCAACCATATAGCATCCGGTTATATAATACTTTTACCCTAATATTTCTCATATCATAACCCCAATCTCATAAATAATACGCCTCCTCAGAATATCCGCCTCCCACCTAAATATTTCACTCACCAAACTAATATCTCCCAACTCAGATCCAACATACTCAAACCATTATCTCATCTCAATCAACAACGAATCAAGAGAAACGAACACAACAACAAAACAAATCACCCTTCTTTCTTTCAATTTATGTGATGAACACATATTAATAGCGCGTCTAGATCCTTTCATGGGTCTCGGGTAAGGTTTAATTGTTTGTTTATGATGTTGGTCTTTTAACGAATTAAAGAATAATTATAACAAATTTGTTATCAATTATTCTTAATTGTATTCGGATATTAACTAGAAGCTGAGCTTCACAATATGATCGATGATGATGATAATTGTTTCAATCAAAACAATCTTTAAAAGATTGCACAAAAAAGGAAACAAATCTGAGATCTTTATCTGTTTTCATTAAGTTGTTAAGTCATATGGAGGTTTGTTAAATGGAGATGGGATAGATGTGTTGTAGTAGTAGTCGTGATGGTGATAGGATTAGGATTGAGACGTAAATTTGATGTGTCGTGGCTGTGAGGATTGAATTGGGTCGACTATGGTGTACTCATTACCATAACAGTCCTAGTTTTTAATTACTTTTGGTCATGTGAGTATGTGACTGATGATGGTTTAATTCTGAAGTCGAGTTGTTTTTGGTATATGGTATTCGTTGTGGTCAGTCCTGGTCTTACTAGTCATTTCTTCTTCTACTCTTCAGACAAGTCGTTTTTGTCACAAGTCCTACTTGACACAAGTTGCTAGACTCAAGTCACTTTAGATTATATGTATGTCAAAACACACAACTCGCTTCAGTTTTAACAAGATAAACCGCCTAATTCATGTGACAAGTCGCTTTCAATAAAGCGATTTAGATAAGTCGTTGCCTCTTTTTTAACATGACAACTCGCTCACATTTCTAACACAACTCGCTTTTGACCTGTTGATCATACAATGAATCTGGACTAATAACAAGGACAAGTCGCTTTGGACTTTATGGACGTTTTTGCTCCGGCAAGTTTTCCGACCATAGTTTTCCGATCATCTTCATATTAACCCATAAAACACTTGCAAAAACGCATTAATAATACCCATTTGACCAAGAAGCATGACCATATTCATTTAACCCAGAAAAACAAACGAGTATTCATTTTTGCCCGTTTGACCACAAATTGACCAACAATAATATCACAGATTTGGAACAAAAAACCGTTACCAAAATGACCGAAAACTGACTTGGACAAATACAAGGTACAAGAACAGCTTTGATGCTAAAGTATATTGTTGTGACATATTTTGACCAACAAAGGATATAACAAAAGTGAGTAAACTGTTTTCCACAAAGAACATTTTCCGACCAATAAAATTGTAAAAAACAGTTTAAAACATCATCCAAAAATCACCATAAATCGACACAACACAACAACCTTGGCTCTGATACCATTTGTAGGATCGTAAATATTATGTTGTTTGATGATTCGGGTGGTCTTGGATGATGGAAATACATGTTAGCCATTTAGAGAAAGAAAGATAAGAGATGGGTGTTTTCTAGATAGAGAGTTATAATACAAAATGCAAGATTAGATTCAAAGAAGCACCACCGTTCCCTTAGAGGGAAGGGTATTTATAGTTACAAACTAATACGTCCTCCTGTCGGACTGTGGATCAGGCATACAGTGGGTAAAGACCCGTCTTTTCTCCACGGTGTTACACTAAACTAAACTACGCTACAAACTAACTAATTAACTACTAAATAACGTAACAAACAACATGTCTACGAGCTAACTTATGCTAGACCATAATTGGGGTGACCGACACTTTAATATGGAATTTCCAATTCCTAACATGTGAGCTATGTGGTGGTCCCCATGACACTCGTACTTGCAGTGGACTCCCCGACCAAGCTTCCGTTGACTACGCATCCTCGCATACCAATGGAATGGGAGGAAGATTCCCTACAACACCCAGACCTAGGACTTTCAATGATTCCCGAGAAGCGTGGAGGGGCAAACCCGACTTCTATTGGGGACAAACCAAAGAATTCACCTCTAATGATTTCTCATGGCTCCCCTCTCACGGCCCTAGCCAACAAAATTTAGAAGGGATGTTGCAACACCTAGTTACATCCCAAGAAGCTCAAATAGCCAAGCTTTCGGACTGCTTTAACCAAAAACAAGCCGAGATGGATAGGAAGATAGATAAACTTTTGAAAGCCATAATCAATAGTGATAGGAAGACCACCGAAAAGGTTAATGCCATCTCGACTCATTCTCCTGAATCTTCCGGTGTGAAAATTAAGAAACCAAGTAAGTTAGCCAAGCACGTTCAATTCGTCAATACCATCACCTTAGTGAAACCTAATAGGACTAATGACGAAGCGAACCATGAGACAATACTTGAGGTTAATGAGACTCCTAAGAATGAATCTACCGATGAAGTAAATGAAGTAGGTGATGACTATTTAAATAAGTTTCCTATGGAAAAGGAAATCTCTCGCCACCCACACTTAGTGCGCGACCTCCGTCACATGTATGTTAGGAAAAGCCCTAGATCAAGTTTGGGAACCCTTGGAATCTCAACATACCATGTTGCATAGGACATCTATTCGTGGCAAAGGCCTACATTGAACGAAAGTCCCCAATAAACATCATGACTAGCACGTACTATAATTGGGTGATGAAGAAGCATGTCCCAACTAGGCAAGATCTCGATAATCCTAGAGTTAGTTGTAATTTCTTTGGTAGATTTAAGGGATTGCCCGTCTATGTAGGTAGTTTCACGTATCCTACGGATTTCATAATTGTGGATGATATTAGTACGGCCATTGATCCTAGCTTGTCCCACGTGATTTTAGGAAAGCCTTTCATAGAGAACACCGAGATGACTTATGATCCGTCAGTAAGGATAGTTAGATTTAAAGATGAGACCGATGACGTAGCTTACCAAATGCCGTATAAGATTGAGAAAATTTCAACATTATCCAATGATGAAAAAGAACTTAAGCTATCAGTCTACTATAGGAATGAGGAGGATAAGGAGAAGCGAGTAGATTATGTGATGGATAAGATTTTCAGGTTCTATAAGGATTGCTTGAAACTAGGACCGGAATATAGAACCGATTGGGGAAAAGATGACTTCTTAGAAAGGTGCATAATAAGGCACTACTATGAGGAAGAGGGTGACGGAGATAAAGTCACGTAGGGGAACGACTTCGAGTCTAGCTACAAGACTCATAAATAAAGAAAAGCGCTTCGTGGAATGCAACCTATGCTTAATTGTTTGCTTGTTTGTGTGTCATATATATTTTCATTGATTGTTTATTCTCATGTTTGAATTTGTGAAAATGCTTTATTTTGTCTTAACCTCGTCTTAATTACATATAAAGGTATTTTACAAAAAGGATAAGTGTAGGGAAGATTACACACGTTTTTAAAAGAACGTGAGCATGAGAATTATAATTATTGAAAAAGATATATATGTGTGTTTGTTAGAGTCAAATGCTTATATCGAGTCATAATGGATGTTTTGCAGGTTTTTTTTCCAGATTTTAAAGGTGTAATTTTTCCAGAAAAATGCAGCAGACCAGTTTCTGTCAGGATAACCTGACAGCATCAGGATCGCAACCTGACGGCTTCAAGAGGAGCAGAAACAGCTTATCTAACTTTCTCTCGTTTTATGTTCTACTTATAAATTTTTGGAATTTATCAGGTCTTAATTTTCCAGACAACCTGCAAACATCCATTCCACAAGCATTATATCCTAGTTTAGTAGAGTCATATATAGTTTTATCGCCGATTTTACGCGAAGGTTTCGTCTATTTTCTTAAAGTGTGCTGGTTTTATTTATCAAAAAGAAGAAACATAAGATTGGATGGAACTTTTCACGCATACATTCTTCTTGGAAAGAATTTAACCACTATTTCACACGGATCCTACCGAGCTAATCAGGGGAGTACTAGTTTCTTTCTCTTTTAAATTACCTTCTGTTATCATAACTTTGATACTTTCGGGGAACATTGGGGACAATGTTCAGTTTAAGTGTAGGGAGGGAGAATAAAACAAAAACTTTGAAACTATGCTTATCCTTGATTATTTGTCTTGTCATATTTTATTTGTGTAATAAGCTATGAGAAATATCAGTTAGGGTAATTTTAGCACCAAATTTAAAATTTTTCATGACATGTAGGAGTGGGTCTTTAGTCTTAATAAAGCGTCTCATGGATAGGAAGTTATATGACTAGCACAAAAACCCTTTACCACTCAAATTCCACCCCAAAAAATGTGAGGTTTGCCCCTAGATTTGTAGGAATTAAAGCATTCACCTTTAATGCTTCGAGAGTGCACCGGTAGTATAATAGATTCTAGAACTTGTTTTGTGATGCATCCCGAGATCACTAGTGAGACTACACTTGTGTAGTTAGGAATAACTAAATGATAAGAGGCATTAGGATAACCCTTGTTTGATACCCGTAATATAATTACTTCTTCCACATCGGTTGAGTAATTCCCCCACACCCTTGTGATGTACTCATCTTTAGTACACGATACCCCTAGTTAACCCCTCAGAGCCTATCCTTTTCGCGGTTCTCGTGATGTTTCGGTTTTCCAGAATATCAATGAAGAGCATTGTTCACAATCCACCCCCAAATGTACACCCAAATTGCCTTAGCCTACCTTGTATGCACTCACTTTTAGTGCATTATTGTTATCATACTAAACCCTTAGTTCAATTATCTAATTACTTGCATGGTTGCTAAGTCGAGTCATATCTTTTGTACACAGTTTTGGGATGATTGGGACTCATGGGTAAAGTTAAATTTTATGGAATGACGGGAAAGAATGTTAAATTCAAATTCCATTTATTTACATAATAATGTACTCTAAGTGTTTTGATCTTTTCAATTCGGGTCAAATTAGTGTTAGAGTAATAAAAACTCAAGTGAGGTGCCTATAAATCCCTTATATTTTGATGTTATCGTAGAGGATGGTAGAGTAAAAGTGTATGCAAAAAAAATCCAAAAAAAAAGAAAATGAAAAAAATGAAAAAAAAACATACGGGCTACCATCCTACATCTATCTTTATATTTTTGTTTGTTTTTTTCAAAGTTATCTAGAGTTTAGAGAGTCGAGTCTTAGCTTAGCAACGTCATTCTTCTCATGCTTGTAACATAAAGATTTTTGACTTGATACCACGAAATCGCCTATCCAACCAAACCCTTTGTTTTCCCTACCGTAAGCCTAACGTTACAACCCTTTAAAAGACCTCTTAGATAGTTGTTCCTATGTGCTTACGCCAAAGCGGTGGAGGTTTGATCTAGTCTCAAGCCTATGGTAATCTATGTACTATGATCGATTAATGAGTGTTTATCTTCCATTTCCATTTGATATATTTCATATACACCCGAGAGATAAGAGTACCCAAACACCACTTCTGAGGTGCTAGTATATAATTTCCGTGCTTGTTATGACTATTTCAGGGCTTATACTTGTTATGAATTATGTTAAACCATTGCTTTATACCCCCTAACTTATAAATTGAATGGCCAAAAGCACATTTGCTTGAGGACAAGCAAATACCAAGTGTAGGGATATTTGATAAGGATTTAAAACGTACACTATTAAGGGGTCATTTAAGCCCTTAATCGCCCACTTTTATATTCGTTACTGCTTAATTCCGTTCCTTTTCACTTTTTAGGTCTCTTAAAGGCAAAATGCTGGAATGATGCTTATTTGGATGAAAAGGAGTGAATATGTGAAGAAAATGGCTAAACTCAAGATCAAGACACTCAAGCTGCTGGAAATGCACCTGACGGCGTCCCACACAAAGGGAGACACCGTCCCTATATTTGTGATGACTCAGGAGTGAAATTGCTATTTTACACCTGAAGCCGTCAGGCTTTGAAGAGTAGGGCGTCACGAAGACTTTCTCTTGACGCCTAGATCAGATTGACTGCACGACGCCGAGCTGAAGGCCGACCGGCGTCACAACCATAAGGTGACATCGTTCCAAAGTTGACTTGTCCAAGACGAAACCTAATGACGGCGATCCGACGACGTCACAATTAAAAGGTGACGCCGTCGCAGTTGTAAATCTATATATAGAATTCGATTTTCAGAATTTTTGATAGGTAGACTTGTGGAGTAAAAACCTAAAATGATTGTAGTCCGTCTTGGACAATATTTTAGGGTTCTAATACCCTATTTTACATCGAGATAAGTTATTTATTCCCTTGATTTCATTATGTATTCGATTGAATGTGTGTATGCTTGCATGTTTAACATGTCCAGCTAATTTACTTGTGTGTTTGCTTAGATCTATGAAACCTAGTTATCAAATATTGATTGGTTGTCTCTTATCTTAATTGTAATTGGCTTAGGAGTGCATGAAGCCATCGTTGTGTTTTTAATGCTTGATTAATCTTTGTTGAACATTAGTTTATAGTTACTAGTGGAATTGTAGGCTAAACATCCAAAGATAGCCTTAGTGTTAAGTTTATGAATCCTAGAGATTTCGTAGTCATTAACCGTAGGTAGCTTCAAAGAGTTAGGGATAAAAGCACACCCTACGACTTTAGAAAACACAACGCGTTAAGAATAAGGACGTGACAATTCAACTACCAATAAAGGATAACTATGAAGTAATAGTATCTAGGTAGTCACATCTTTAATCATCATACGAGCACACTTCAAAAAGACATAGACTACCCTTAGCTTAGATAATTAGATAAGTAGAGTAATCGGTAGATGTACCACCCCCCAAATCCAAACCCCGAGATCGTACCTTTAATTTTCTAAAAAAATATAAAAAGATAAAAAATAATCTTCCTCAACCTCAACCTTGGCGTAGTAATTTCTCACTAGCATTCCTATTCCCCTATAGAACGATATCAATCCCCGAGGCTTACCCTAATACTACACTACAATGATTAGGTTCACTGCCTAGGTAGTTGAAAAACTTGCTCGAAGAAAAGGAAGTTTCCTTTGACCCCGAACGCGCGTTGTATGCATATCAGTGATTAAATAGAAACTCCTGCCAGGGTCAACATCAAACAGTCCTGGCAGCAGGTCTCTTCGGTAACCCCTTGTGGGTTACGCTTAGTGTTCGTGGTGGTCTCAAACGGTCTACAGTCGTGGAGTGATACTTCGGTATACTCCAGCGACTCACAAATGACAGAGTAACGAAATTGAGTATGGGGACATCCCAATGACCATCCGGTTTAATATTCGTCTAAAGTCGTGCCAGCAAATTGGGATATGCTTGTACAAAATATCCGAACTCTTATGTCGGGAACTTTATTGCTAACTATCTACATGCAGGATTGGAGATCCAAAGTTCATGGAAGAAAAGATCGTGCTGATTCTCCACATGCTCATACCAACAACAATACATATGAAGTTCTCTCAAAAGGCAACACAAAATTCAAAATGATTTTTCATCAAAGCCAAAGAATCTACAAAGTTTAAAGACTCGAGAACAACTTCACATCTGAAATCCAAAGTCAAAAGACGTGTGAGCATGGTGGAGAAAGACGTGGAGACACCTAAACGATGAAGCTGACCTATAGCAGACAACAACATACTATCACTACATCCACAAAAGAACAAAGAATACAACGACGTCAGAGCTAATCATTTCATAAGAAACAAGATCCCGTACTAAGTGGTGATTGTTGGAACCTAAAGCATCTTTACTCACAAGAAAGAAGAATGCTAGAAGACGTCGAGCAACCACTATTACATTATAACTATTACTTAGTGGGAGATTGTTGGAAACACTCCTTAACTATTTTAGCAAGTGTTAGTCATTTCTATGTAATAGGTTGCACTATTATGGCTTTTATGTTAGTAATTAAGGCTAGGCTTATGTAGAAAGCCCATGAGCCTATACAAAGGCCCAAAAGGCCAAGGAAGGGACTAGATGTGTTGTCCTAGCTCCCTTCCCCTATAAATACTTTGTTACCTCTCATTTGAGAGGTGTTGTTCACTCTTTATACATGTATTTCATTACCATGTATTTGTGATTATTGTACCAAACCGAGATATTTAGTTGCTTTTAAAAAATATATAAAGACTAAAAAGAATCTTCCTCAACCTTACCTTCTTGTCATACATCTCTTCCTAGCATCTCTATTCCCCTAGAGAACGATCAACCCCATGGGCTTACCCCATACCACACTACAACAATTAGGTACACTGCCTAGAAGGTTGTATAGCTTGCTCGTAGAAAAGGAAGTCTTTCGACCCAGAACGCACACATCAAGTTTTTGGCGCCGCTGCCAGGGAATAGAATAAATAGTTAGATTTATATCTTGTTTAGGTCTACTCGCTTAATTCCTATCAAGTGAGCTGTTTTTCTCTTTTTCATTAGCTTCCTTGTAGTCTATCTTTTTCTTTTAGTTTTTTGTTCGTAATCTCTTCACATTTCATCATGGAAGGTGATAACCCACCGAAAAACGACCACCAAATAATCCACCACGTCAACCAATTCCACTCAATCAACCACCACTCGACCCGCCAAGAGCCCGTACTTTTGGTGAATACTCTAGACCGAGCCATCCAGGCTATAGGAACACCATTGAGCTCCCACTTCAAGCTTAAACTATGGCCCTGCGATCCGACACCATCGGTTGGTGCAAAACAGATGTGCATTCCAAGGACTTCATTTCAAAGATCCTAATCAACATCTCAAGGATTTCCTTAAAATCATTGACTCAATTGACCTTGATGCTACTGTACGGGAGACTACGTGCTTGCGTCTCTTCCAATTCTCTCTATGGGACCAAGCTAGTAATTAGCTTTGGCTTCTTCCCGCGAGATCTATCTCAAGTTGGGATGATCTCACTACCCGTTTCCTTGCAAATTTTGCCAACCCACTCCAAGTCAACCACTTGACTGACATTCCTTTAACCTTCTTCGCAACCAAATCACCAGCGAAATTGATGAGCCTAAAAAATTACATAGGTTACTTGAGAATACAATTCAGAATACACTTGAAAAAGCGGCTAGCGCATTGGGTATTGATTCAATGGTTAGCAATGATTCGGATGAGGACTTAGGAGAGGGTGACATTAAGGTCACTAAAATAATAGAAGAAAGTAAAGATGAGGAAACTGATGCGTATTTTAACCTTTATCCCACTAAGGAAGAAATTGCATACCACAATTACATAATCGACAATCCTCGACCACCCATTGTTAGAATCAGTCCTAAAGTTAGGAGAGGTAGTCCTTGGAACATTAAGATCCCATGTATGATTGGATATAGGAATATCGAGCATGCTTAAATAGACATAGAATTTCCTGTCAACATGATGTCCTCAGTTGTTTACTACGACATAATGAATACACTACTTAAGACTAGAAGAGACCCTAAGTATCCCGGTGGGGTTTGCAATTTTGTGGGAAGAATCAAGGATGTACACGTCTTTGTAGGGAATTTCACCTACTTATTAGATTTTATGATCCTAGAAGATGTAGGATGTGTCATCGACCATAGCCTATCCCACGTAGTGTTAGGAAGATCGTTTGTTGAAAAATCTAAGCTAAGTGATGAGTGCTTATTCACTCATAGTTTTTACCCACCTAAGACCACAAAAATGACAAAAATCACCCAAATATGCTCAATATATGTTAAAAATATCCTCGGAGTGTGTTTTGTGTCTTGCAGGTACAAAAGGATTGAAAACAGAGCGAAAATGAGAGAAATCAAGCCGAAATCAGAAAAGTGCTGAATCAGACGGAGCCGGGAGTGCATTTTCTACATTTTCGTGAGCCGGCGACGCGTTTTTGGAGTGAGAGTGGGGAAAACAAACTTAAAACCGACCGAAACCAAAAATTCCATTTTACCCTTCCCCGATTCCCTAAATGACCAAAATGCCCTTTTTAAACACAAAAAATCCAAAAATCCTATTTTAAGCCTTAAAAACCATTTTTGTAAAAATCCCATTTTTTCTTAAAACCAATTTTAGTTTTCAAAAAGAAAAAAAATAAATAAAATAAAAATAAAAATTCAAAACTAAAAAACTCAAAAAAAAAAAAAAAAAAAAAATACATTTTATTACAAAAACTTTTAAAACCTTTTTTTTGATAAAAACCATTTACCCTCCCCATAAACAACCCTTTTCCCACCTTTCCTTTCCCTTTTATCTAAAACCGAGAAACACACAACAAAACCCGAAATAAAAAAACCCTCCATGGCTATAATTTTCTCCCCCTCCATCACTTTCCCATTTCCCAATCCCACTACTTCCTTCCCCAATGCAAGTATCACGAGATACCCATGCCACTGTGGCAATCCATGGGCACAAAACCCCCTACAGATGGCTCGTGATTTGCTCTTAACTGTACCTACCAATTGGATGGTGGGGATTGATTGAAGAAAGCACACAAGATGGTTTGTTCTTCGTTTATCTCACAGAAGAAACACAAACACAGAAAACAAGAAAATGAAGAGAGAAGACATAGTTTTCTGAATATAAATAGAGATTAGTGTAATTGTATCAATTTGTCTAGAATTCTAAAGTTCTAGTCCCAATTTACTTACAATGTTATTTACCTTAATTGTCATTTTAAATTCCATGTAACTTTTAATTTCAAGTTAATGCATTTTCAGTTCTTTTGAATTCCAATTGTTACAGCTTTGGTTTTTATGCTTGGTCACTAAATCTTAAATTTTGTTGAAAGTTATTTGAAGTTATTTTGAAGATTGGTTGAATTGATACAAATCGAGTTTGCTTAAATCTCATATTTTTAAAAACCAGTTCCAAGTTTTTCTGCTAGATAGGGTGTTTGGGTAAGTTAGCTTGGTGGGTCAAAATTCACTTTTGACCCACTTTGGGTCTTGCATTAGGAAATTTTGAAGCTCATTCATGCTTGCATAAGTGAAGGTTGTCACAAAATCAAGACATTATCTGAACTTTCAAAGGTAATCAGTTGAACCCATGTTCCGGTAACTATTCTTGCAGTCCCCCATAGGCACTTTTTAGCTTAATTTTAAGTAGTTTCAAGTTAGATTTAAGACTTGATTTTGATTATGCAAGTAGTTGATAGTGTGATGTAGCCTGTCCCAACTTATTTTTTAGGTTTATAGCTTATTAGGTTGCTTAATATTTGCACTCGCAAATTCCGCCATTTCGCCCTGTCTCATGCTGTTGCCCCCCCGCACAGAGTCCCCACATCCTCCGTTGACGCTGATTATTTATAATGCTCCCTAATTGCCAAGATTTAGCTTTTCTAGAACCCCAGTAGTGCTAATGTCATTTGTCTAGACTTGTTTTGGGATTTGGAAGTCTTTTTGTTAGCTTAATTTTAAGCTCAATTGTCCCTTTTGGATTGTTTTATAGCCAGCACAACAAAGCCGTAAATGTCACCCACTTAGCAAATTAGTTTATTTATTTATTTTTTCTTTAGTTTCCAGCCTATCAAGTGGGTTAACTTAGGTTAGTTAGTGCTTATTAGGAAGGTTAGTTTAGGTTAGTTGAACACTTTGCTTATCAAGTGCTCATTTATAGCTTACTTTATTTCTTTGTCCATTCACCTAGTTTAGGATTGCCATAGCTTAGGATTTCCTAGTTTTGCTTACTATGCCAACTGCTTTTCCCCCATTCTAATTGCTTTTTCATCTTATGTTATTGAGGAGTATGCATGTTTGTTTGTCAAAATGCTTATCATTGCTTTGTAGTGCTTAAAGGTTTGCATTGTAAGTTGTGTTTGGGTGCTATTTCCGAATCAGTTAACTGATTAGCTGTTCTAACAGCTTACTTTGAGTTTTTGAAAAAAGTTTGTTTTTGCCAAAAAGTTTACTTTGACCCTAGCTTTGATTTCCAAAAAAGAAAAGATCCAAAAAAATAATTTGGCAAAAAGGGGGTGCACAGATTCGAACCTGTGACCTCCTGGATCACTAGCAGCATAACGCACCACAACACCCACACCGGGAGACCAACCGCCCTTGGGTCTTGTCTTGATCTTTTCTTGCATCATTTATTATTTAAGGTTGTTAGTTAGTTGTAGCTTATTAGACTTAGCTTATTTTCAACAGCTTATCCGTTTCAACTGTTGGCCCCATTTTATTTTTCTTAGGTTCCCCATAATGTAAAGTAATTTCCGTAATTTTTGCAGATTTTTATAAATTAGTTTAATATTTTTAATTAATTAATTAGTGTAAATTAGTTTTAAATTCGTAATAATTATAATAAAAGTCAAAAAAATAACCGGCTTTTTCCTAAAATCATTTTTAGTCATGTAGAATGTAGGAAAATTAGTTTTGCACTCGTAGGATTTAAATTGCATATTTTTCACTTTCGAGGCCTGGGATTAGCCCTGTTCTCGCGTTTTGCATTTTAGTACCCTAGGATGTAATTTAGCTTCGTTTTATTGTTTGACTTATTAGTAGTTTACTTAGTGTTTACATTATTTTTCTTGCTTTATTTCCATTCTCGTTCTTTATTTTGTAGAATAACATAATTAAAATCCAATTTCGTTTAACCAATTCAAGTCCCAATCACGAAACTAAACGACACCGTCAATTTCACACCTCGTTGGGACACGACCCGGGGAAATCACTTTCCTGGTATCACTTTATCACACCCGTGAGATTTGGCACGTTAACCCTTTTCCTAAAAGGTTAATTTGTCGGGTTTTACGGTTAATTTGATAGTTTGATATTGTGTTTATTTTAACGAGATCAAAATTTTGGCGCCGCTGCCGGGGAGGTGTGTTGCGACAATATCGTTAAGGTTTGACGATTAGTGACTTGAAGAACCTTCCTCGTGAAGTTATTTGCTTTCCATGAACCCAAAAACCCAAAAAATATTTTCCTTTTCAAAATTTATTTTCTCTTTTATGTTTTTTATTTATCAAAACCAAAAAAATATTCTTCTCATTCTTCTTATTCGTTGATTCTATTTCTCTTACCCTCTTTCACCGTTTGATTCTATTCTTCGTATCCTCTCGATCACTTAATTCTATTCCTTTAACCCTCTACATGTTTAATTCTCATGGCGACGATCGATTATCGTCGTTGTTTCCATTGCAAAGGCCGTATGGAAGAGGATCAGCTTTATTGTCAAAATCACGATTGTTTATGTAAGCGGTGTAGAAGGGTTGGAGCAAGCAAATATTGCTATTGGTGCGAATTAGCCGATAAAAACTCTCTCGATGATTCTCCAAGTTTTTACGACCACCCGCCACAACCCGAGATTTGTTCTATTGTTTCTGAACCTAAACCGTCTAGATTTGATCCAAATCTTTCGCGATTTACGATTAAGGTTAAGAGAAAAGAGCAAGAACCGGAGACCAAAACGGAAGTGGTGGAAATTGCTAGCTCTGAGAGCACACCACTTGTCCCACCTCCGGAATCTTCAAAAACTTGTTCGAACGATTTCATGAACATTGTTCAAAATTGCTTAAATGAATTTCGTCAAATCTCAACTTCGGGAAATATCGTTTTACCTAACATTTGTGATGTTGTTGAGCCCTCGATTCCTACTCCCGTACCCGAGATATCGTCGTTCGATCAAGAGTATTGCTACGGTTGTGGAGACGTGTTACCGAAAGGTTTCTGTTGTAACAAATGTATGTGCGAGTGGTGTGGAAGCTATCTTGTAAATGGATGTTGTTCGATTTGTGCCGAGAATTCATTCGCGTATGATTCTAATCCAAATTATTTCAATTATCCTCAAACGATTTCAACACCCTCCACAAAATTCATTCGAGCCACAACCGTACTATCAAGATTTCAATGATTCATCATTTCAAAGTTTCTCTCCCCAATACCCTGATTGTGCTAAGTGTGGGGGTCCTCATTATGATTACCAATGTCAATCATGGAATCAGAATTACTATGGACCTGATCCTTGTTATAACACTCCTTGTTTTGACAATTTCCAACCCCCACAACTTCCCGTCATTGATCAATTTCCTCGTATAATTCTTGAAGAAATTTCCGAGGAACAAGTGCTCGCAACGAAGAAGATTTCTAGCCGATGAGCGAGCAGCTCAAAGCTTCTCCTATTAACGAAGCTGCTCAAGCAGCGTCTCCTATTTACGAAGCTTCCTTTCGATGATGAGGATGAGGAAGATTGGGAGATGACAAAGGACAAGGTGCATATTTCAAGACCACAAAGTACCGCATGTCCTCTCGCCCTCATATTGCCTATCCACCATAGAACCTTCGGATAACCTTTTAATAGGGGACGAGCATCTTAGCACTATTTCGGAAACGGAACCGTCTTGTGTTGAGAACCTTGTCCCAACCCCAAGTGAATCCGAGGTTATTTCTGGTGTTATGTGTGATGAGCCTCTTGATGATGATTCTTCTCCCACCCAAAAGTTTCGTTAAGGTGATTTCCGAGTATGAAAAACGATTATACATCGTTTGATGATTTTTTATCATGTGGAGACATCGAGTATGTTGAGGAGATACCTTCCGAGCTCGTCAGCTTGGAAGAAGTGAGAGATGTTGATCCCGAAGATCTTGATATGGACACCGATTTTGAAACGGATGATGAAGATATTCTCGTTGTGTCCGAGAAACCTTTTGCTATGGTGTTCACTAATCCTCTGTTTGAATTTGATTCTGAATTCACTCTTGTTTTGGATAATTGATCCAATCTTGATATTGCAATGAGGATAGTGACCTTTACATGGAGAACCTCGTTACATCTCCTTCTTTACCGAAGAAAAGAATAGTGGCAATCCCACTTCGACGTTAGACCTTCTCGAGGAGTTCGCCCGATGAACTCGCTCGTTGATCATTCTCCACCGGAGATGATGATGCTCACTGACTTTGAAGCTGACCTTGCGAATTAGAAAATCTTCTTTACAATTGGTCTTCAGATAATTCGTCGAGTGACACCCATATTGGAGAGGTCGACTTTCTTTCTTCGGATGACTCGATGCCATTGGGTTTTCTGAGTGACGGTTATGGCTTAGGTCCATCATCCACTCATCAGTCCGCTGCTAAACGCGCCGGATGATGGAACCTCTTCTAAGCCCGATCACGGATGTTTTCATTGCCAGTGGTGGATAAGATTTCGAACATTCCTCAATGTTCCTCAATCTAATCTTTTACCCGCCCATCCCACCCGTTGTCACGACATTGACACTTTGCCTTCTCCTCCCATTTCTTCTCCATGTCTTAACTCCTACGGGAGTGAAGATACCATCTTTGACCCTGGCATTTCTCTTTCTTTTGAGCGGTTATATCATCGGAGTGGAACTTTCAACACATTCACTGTTTATCCAAACCTCTTGAATGCAAGTCCATGGAGATTTTTCTCTTCCACTTGCTCCCCATGGACCAATGAATCGAGTCGAGTCAAGCTAGCGACTCGGTTAACAAAAACAGTAGCATTCCATGGGTTTTCACCCATGTTTCTGACTTCTTTCTATTTTCTAACAACTAAGTGTGAGGGGAAACCTCCACGGTGTTTGCTTCTTGTGTGTTTGCTCATGTTTTCAGGAATCCCTTTGATCGTGATGATTGATGCTCTCTCTTTTCAATCCAAATTACCCAATATCGATCATTTACTAACGTTATCAGGGGATATGTTTTCAAAAATCCTTTTGTGTAAAATACATATTAGATCCACACACTTGGTTAGTGGTATTACCTTTTTCCGTTTCGATAGTATCGGCTTGCCAGGGACTTTGAATATTGAGGGCAATATTCAATTCTAAGTGTGGGGAATTCGTAGAATTTTGTCACATTTGTACCCTTTAGTCCCTAGTACCCCGTTTTGACCAAAATTTAAAAATTTTGCATAAAAAAGAAGTGCTTTGCATGAAAATAAAGTGTTAATACTTGCCGTGTTAATAGTAGTTTAGTCTTGATTAGGTTAGAACAAAGGGAATCCTGACTCTGCTAGAGTGTTGATCTAGCTGCTCTCTTAACATTTAGAGGCTAAGTTTTTTCGAGTTGTTCAAATGAAAATGCTAACCGTGAGTAGTTGGTTCTCTTTAAGCTTATATAAGTAATCTATGGCTTTTTCTCCACGTAGCTCCTAATTGAACCTAAAATACGTGCTCACTGTCAAACTTTTGAACATTCAAATCGTCTTGTTACAACAAAAAGTTTTTAAGCAAAATTGATATATAGCTCAAGTTCAACTTTTTATTTAAATTTTTGGAAAAGCATACTTTCTTGAAATCTGAATAATGTTGCAAAATGAAAGTGAGTAATAGTGCTTGAATGATGCAAAAGTTTAAAGTGAAAAAAAAAAAAAAAAAAAAATGAAAAAATGAAAAAAGTGAAAAAATGCAAAAAAAATGAAAAAAATGAAAAAATGAAAAAAGTTGAAAAATGCAAAAATATGAGTTCCTCAAATAAAAGTATTATGTTGCTTATCAATAAATGTGCGAAACTTGCTTTTTCTTAAATTTAAATCGGAAGTTGAACTAGGATTCGTCAAGGTTGTCTAAAAGCTTGACGGTGATTTAGAAATTCTTTAAGTCAAAGACCCCGAAGCTCGGATACTATTCTCGAGGGTGAAAACCTAGCCTCCTTAAATGGACAAGCTGAGAAGAAAGTCGTTACATGGAGTGATCTCACCTTTGAATCTTGAACTTCTAAATTATAGTCCGTTGTAATCCATTTAGGTTTAGTTTTAACTTAACGGTATCTTCGTAAATCTTTGGAATCGAATTCCGCGCTAATTCGGTACTATTCTCTGTGGGGTGTCAAAATCCTGGTAACTTAAAACTGATGTTTTGGGATGTGCCAAGAAGAAAGCCGCTACATGGAAGAGGCCCTTTCAATCCTTAGATTTTCGTAGTTTCCGGGAAGTTAAGATTTTAGTTAAGTGGATAACAACCATAACAAGGTCGGTTTCAATGGTTAAACTTTTGAAAATGAGCACCGAGAACTTAAATGTATAAACTGTGGAGTAAAAAGTTAAGTCTCGACTTACATAGATTATTTGTATAAGTAGTGTTAGCATTTTGCCAAAACTTTTGCAGAAGTAAGTTTAGACTTTGTTTGAGAGTATAAAAAGAGGATACGATCACAATTCCTGGAGACACCCATTTTGTGTGAATCCCGTTCCATGATACCACTTTTTGTTAATCAAGCATGTTGTTTAAATTCAAGTCTAGTTTAAAATAAAAAGTCGAAGCGGGTAGTCTTGATAATCTTGAGTCTTTCATTACTTCACATGATTGATTGCTAGGGACTAGCAATTGCCTAGTGTAGGGGAATTTGATGAGTGTTTATTCACTCATAGTTTTACCCACCTAAGACCACAAAAATGACCAAAATCACCCAAATATGCTCAATATATGTTAAAAATATCCTCGGAGTGTGTTTTGTGTCTTGCGAACAAAAGGATTGAAAACAGAGCAAAAATGAGAGAAATCACCGAAATCAGAAAAGTCTTTGAATCAACGGAGCCGGGAGTGCATTTTCTACATTTTCAGAGCGCCGGGCTGCGTTTTTGGAGTGAGAGTGGAAAACAAACTTAAAACCTGACCCAAACCAAAATTCCATTTTACCCTTCCCGATTCCTAAATGACCAAAATGCCCTTTTAAACACAAAAATCCAAAATCCTATTTTAAGCCTTTAAAAAAAATCCATTTTGTAAAAATTCATTTTTCCTTAGAACCAATTTTTTGTTTTTAAAAGAAAAAAAAATAATAAAATAAAAATAAAAATTCAAAACTAAAAACTCAAAAATAAAAAAAACATTATTACAAAACTTTTAAAACCTTTTTTTTGATAAAAACCATTTACCCTCCCCATAAACAACCCTTTTCCCACTTTTCCCTTCTCCCTTTTATCGAAACCGAAACACACAACAAAACCCAGAATAAAAAAACCCTCCATGGCCAATGTTCCCTTCCCCCTCTCCATCACTTTCTCATTTCCCAATCCACTACTTCCTTCCCCCAATGCAAGTATCACGAGATACCCATGCCACTGTGGCAATCCATGGGCACAAAACCCCCTATAGATGGCTCAGATTTGCTCTTAACGCGTACCTACCAATTGGATGGTGGGGATTGATTGAAGAAAGCACACAAGATGGTTTGTTCTTCGTTTATCTCACAGAAGAAACACAAACACAGAAAACAAGAAAATGAAGAGAGAAGACATAGTTTTCTGAATATAAATAGAGATTAGTGTAATTGTATCAATTTGTCTAGAATTCTAAAGTTCTAGTCCCAATTTACTTACAATGTTATTTACCTTAATTGTCATTTTAAATTCCATGTAACTTTTAATTTCAAGTTAATGCATTTTCAGTTCTTTTGAATTCCAATTGTTCTGACTTTGGTTTTTATGCTTGGTAAACAAATCTTAAATTTTGTTGAAAGTTATTTGAAGTTATTTTGAAGATTGGTTGAATTGATACAAATCGAGTTTGCTTAAATCTCATATTTTTAAAAACCAGTTCCAAGTTTTTCTGCTAGATAGGGTGTTTGGGTAAGTTAGCTTGGTGGGTCAAAATTCACTTTTGACCCACTTTGGGTCTTGCATTAGGAAATTTTGAAGCTCATTCATGCTTGCATAAGTGAAGGTTGTCACAAAATCAAGACATTATCTGAACTTTCAAAGGTAATCAGTTGAACCCATGTTCTGTGTAACCATTCTTGCAGTCCCCCATAGGCACTTTTTAGCTTAATTTTAAGTAGTTTCAAGTTAGATTTAGGAGTTGATTTTGATTATGCAAGTAGTTGATAGTGTGATGTATCATGTCCCAACTTATTTTTTTAGGTTTATAGCTTATTAGGTTGCTTAATATTTGCACTCGAAAGCTGCCATTTCTGCCCTGTCTCACTGCAGCAGCCCCACAGCAGTCCCACATCCCGTTGTTGACAGCTTATTTATAAGTTGATAACAGCCCCCTAATTGCCAGCATTTAGCTTTTCTAGAACCCCAGTAGTGCTAATGTCATTTGTCTAGACTTGTTTTACGATTTGGAAGTCTTTTTGTTAGCTTAATTTTAAGCTCAATTGTCCCTTTTGGATTGTTTTATAACAGCAACAAAGCGTAACAGCTTTCCAGCCACTTTAGCAGATTAGTTTATTTATTTATTTTTTCTTTAGTTTCTAGCCTATCAAGTGGGTTAACTTAGGTTAGTTAGTGCTTATTAGGAAGGTTAGTTTAGGTTAGTTGAACACTTTGCTTATCAAGTGCTCATTTATAGCTTACTTTATTTCTTTGTCCATTCACCTAGTTTAGGATTGCCATAGCTTAGGATTTCCTAGTTTTGCTTACTATGCCAACTGCTTTTCCCCCATTCTAATTGCTTTTTCAGCTTATGTAATTGAGGAGTATGCATGTTTGTTTGTTTCTCCTGTCAAAATGCTTATCATTGCTTTGTAGTGCTTAAAGGTTTGCATTGTAAGTTGTGTTTGGGTGCTATTTCCGAATCAGTTAACTGATTAGCTGTTCTAACAGCTTACTTTGAGTTTTTGAAAAAAGTTTGTTTTTGCCAAAAAGTTTACTTTAACCCTAGCTTTGATTTCCAAAAAAAAGAAAAGATCCAAAAAAAATAATTTGGCAAAAACGGGGTACACAGATTCGAACCTGTGACCTCCTGGATCACTAGCACACGACCACAACACCCACACCTGATACCAACTGCCCTTGGGTCTTGTCTTGATCTTTTCTTGCATCATTTATTATTTAAGGTTGTTAGTTAGTTGTAGCTTATTAGACTTAGCTTATTTTCAACAGCTTATCCGTTTCAACTGTTGGCCCCATTTTATTTTTCTTAGGTTCCCCATAATGTAAAGTAATTTCCGTAATTTTTGCAGATTTTTATAAATTAGTTTAATATTTTTAATTAATTAATTAGTGTAAATTAGTTTTAAATTCGTAATAATTATAATAAAAGTCAAAAAAATAACCGGCTTTTTCCTAAAATCATTTTTAGTCATGTAGAATGTAGGAAAATTAGTTTTGCACTCGTAGGATTTAAATTGCATATTTTTCACTTTCGAGGCTCGGGATTAGCCCGGGTTCTCGCGTTTTTGCATTTTAGTACCCTAGGATGTAATTTAGCTTCGTTTTATTGTTTGACTTATTAGTAGTTTACTTAGTGTTTACATTATTTTTCTTGCTTTATTTCCATTCTCGTTCTTTATTTTGTAGAATAACGTAATTAAAATCCAATTTCGTTTAACCAATTCAAGTCCCAATCACGAAACTAAACGACACCGTCAATTTCACACCTCGTTGGGACACGACCCGGGGAAATCACTTTCCTGGTATCACTTTATCACACCCGTGAGATTTGGCACGTTAACCCTTTTCCTAAAAGGTTAATTTGTCGGGTTTTACGGTTAATTTGATAGTTTGATATTGTGTTTATTTTAACGAGATCACTAAGCTATAACAAATCTGAGGGAGCGGTTAGATTTTTGGAAGAGAGCGATGAAATTACATATAGGATACCTTGGAAAGGGATAACATTAGAGCCTTTGAGGAAAAGAGCAAAGAGGATATAGAAAAAGGCATGGACTTTATGTGGGAGAAAAGGAGACTCTACTATAAGGATTGCTTGACCTTAGGTCCTAGGTATAGAGTCGATGAGAACTTTGTCAACATGATAGGGTATGCAATGATGAGGAAAAATGAAGTCACGTAAGGGCACAACTTCGAGTCTAGCTACAAGACTCATACATAAAGAAATGCGCTTCTTGGGAGGAAACCCATGCTTATTTGTTTGCTGGTTTTGTTATTCAATTTTGTTTGTGTGTTTATATGTCTTTTTCATTATTGTTTATTCTCATGTTAGATTTTATGAAAATGCTTTATTTTGTTTTGGGCTAAATATTAAAAAAAATACTATACTTGCCACCCTTTCCTCTTCAGGGTAGCGAACAAATTTTTTTGCTTCCGTGGGTAATTTACTTTGAAATTCATCCTCTTTAGGGTATTTTGTAAAAAAGTAGGACATTTTTGCCCCTCTTACCCACAAGAGCAAATGATGGCAAGTATGATACTTTTTTTTTATCATTTGCCCTAGTTTTTATTATGTTAAATTTTGGATATGTATTAAGATAATTTATTTAATGATTTATAATTGTGTTAAATCTATGATAAAAATGTTTTGTTTTAAGTTTACACTATTTACTTATTAATCGTATTTGTAATAATTTAATATATACTTTAAAAAGGGAAAATTAAAATCATTCGGACAATTATAAAAACAAACAACACTTTTTCATTCAGATTCGGACATTATAGCTACCTCTTATTAGTAAGATGTGGTAGTCAGATTCAGATGCGGTAGTCGGATTCGATGTGTAACATCTTAATCAAACAAACACACACCCTTAATCTAGTCATAGTATACTCTCTAGTCTATGCTTCAACAAGTGACGAATAGAAATTTATATGCAAGTACTTCAGGTTGTGATATAATTCCTCCTAATTTAGCGGAAGCGTTAAACCTAATTCGGTTTAACGCTTGAAGCATTAAACCTAATTCGGTTTAACGCTTGAAGCGTTAAACAACTTGAAGTGAATTAGGGCAAATGATAAAACAAAACATTTTTATCATAGATTTAACACAATTATAAATCATTAAATAAATTATCTTAATACATATCCAAAATTTAACATAATAAAAACTAGGGCAAATGATAAAAAAAAATATCATACTTGCCATCATTTGCTCTTGTGGGTAAGAGGGGCAAAAATGTCATACTTTTTTGCAAAATACCCTAAAGAGGATGAATTTGAAAGTAAATTACCCACGGAAGCAAAAATTTTTGTTCGCTACCCTGAAGAGGAAAGGGTGGCAAGTATAGTACCTTTTTTTAATATTTAGCCCTTTTGTTTTTAACCTCGTCTTAATTGCATATAAAGTTATTTGACAAAAAAATAAGTGTATGGAAGATCACATATATTTTTAAGAACATGAATATGAGATTAACAATAATTAGAATTGTATATTTGTGTGTTTGTTAGAGTCAAATGCTTGTATCGATTTATAATGAATGTTTTGCAGAAATTTTTTCAGGTTTTAATGAGGTATATTTTCCAGAATTTTTCCAGAAAAATGCACCTAACCACTTTCTGTCAGGACAACCTGACGGTGTCAGGATTAACACTTGATGACGTCAGCCAATGTAGAAACATAATATCAGTTTTGTTTTCTGTGGAACTTGTGATTTTTGGGAATTCCCAATGCTTAATTTTCCAAAAAAATTGCAAGCATCCATTCCACAAGCATTATATCTTATTCGCATTCTAGTTAGTTTTGTTGCATATATAGTTTTACCGCCGATTTTATGCGAGGTTTCGTTTTGTTTTCTTATAAGTGTGCAGGTTATATTAGACAAGAAGAAGAAACACATATTAGAAGCACTTATTACTTATTCATTCTTCCTGGAGGAGGATTTAACCGCAACTTCATACATATCCTACCGAGATAATCAGGGGAGTACTAGTTTCTTTCTCTTTTACTTACCTTCCTTTATCATAACTTTGATACTTTCAGGGAACATTGAGGACAATGTTCAGTTTAAGTGTAGGGAGGGTGAATAAAACGGGAACTTATAAACTATTCACTCATTTGATTTTTGTCTTGTCCTTAGTAAATTGTGTAATAAACTATGAGAAATATATTTTAGCACCAAATTTAATTTTTTATCGCATTTATGAGTTAAACTCTAGTCTTAATAAAATGTCTCATGGATAGGAATTGTATGACTAGCACAAAAAACCATTTACCACTCAAATTTCACCCCAAAAATGTGAGGTTCCCCCATAGATCTTTAGGAATAAAAGCATTCATCTTTAATGCTTAGTGAGTGTACCGGTAGTATAATAGATTCTATAACTTGTTTTGTGATGCATTCCAAGATCGCTAGTGATACTACATTCGTGTAGTTAGGATTAACTACATGATAAGAGACATTAGGATAACCCTTGTTTTAAACCTGTAATTTGTTAGGAATTGGAAATTCCATAAGAAAGTGTCGGTCACCCCAATTATAGTCTAGCATATGTTAGCTCGTAGAAATATCGTTATTTACTTGTTTATTAGTTAGTTACTAGCATAGTTTAGTTTAGAGCAACACCGTGGAGGAAGGACGGATCTTTATCTTTACCCATGTTACATACTGTTCCATCAGCGCGACCAGAGACGAGTAGTCTGTAACTATAAATACCCCTTCCATCCTTGGAAGGGGTGGAGCTTCTAATCTAACCTTTTCATTTTTGTTTTATCTCTCTCTCTAGAACTCCCTCTCTACTCTCTTCATCTCTCTAACAAGGATTACTTGTATCATCACCATCCTAGACCACCCGAATCATCAAACAACATAATATGTATGATCCTAAAATTGGCATCAGAGCCCAGGTTGTGTTGTTCTTGATGATTCTTATGGTTTTTATGCGGTTTGAGATACGGTTTGTATGCGTGCTTGGTTGCGGTTTGTCGTGGTTTTAAAGAGGTTTGATAAGTGCTGATGTGGTCGTTATGTCATTTTTGAATCTGTTTTTGTTGTTGCTCTAAAAAAAATGATTATTGGGTTTATTGTATGGTCTGGTCAAATTATTTTTAAAAACAGTTTCATATTGGTCTTAGGCAGTTTTTAAGCTTTGGTGGAATCTAGAATAAATCGTTATTGGTTTTGACATCATACACAAGTATTGAATCTGTTTTAATCTGGTCTTAAGCTGCTTATGTTTGAACATTTGTATCCATATCATTGAAGTCAAAATCGTCTTAAAAGTCTTATATCAGTTGTAACCAAGGTTGTCAAAATCGCGATCCTGCACGTATGATCGTACGATCCTACGATCCTACACACACAAAACGATCAGGATCTTAACAAGATCGTAATCCAGGTAGGATGCCGCAGGATCGAGGATCGCACGTAGGATCGTATGATCGGATCGATCGATATGGATTTTTTCTTGTTTTTTTTATTAAGTATTAGCTCATGTCTTAAAGCCCAATGACTAAGAATTTTTTAAAAAAATTATTATTTTGGTGCTGTTAATTAATTGTCTCTTGCAAGATTATTGAGTATAAAATTATTATGTTTTTATGGACTATTTAGAAATAGTTTAGATGTGTCTTTTTGGGTTTATTATGAAAAACAATTTCGTGCTTTATAAAATGTCAGAAACTTATTTTTGAAGTAAATTATCTACATACTTGACCCAATTTTGTTCATATTTTATTTTATGTTATATATAAAAGCATGAATATTCTAATTTAATTTATTTGGTCATCAAGAAAAAAAATTCAGTAATATTATAAGAATATTCTAATTTAATTTATTTGGTCATCAAGAAAAAAAAATGTGTTGCCCTCTATTATAAATTATGTCGTTTTATTTTCAGATACAATCCTTTTATATTTTTGCATTAATCTATATATTGTAACAAAAAAGTTACAGAATCACGTGCTAATAAATTAACATTATCTTTTTGCATAAATGTTATCACGAAAAACCTATAATAAAAAAACATTAAAACAAGAAGTAGGTGCACCGTGCACGTATGTAGTAACTTTGTGCAAGTATGCATTGCAATATATCTACTAATGCGGTACTTGAACATATAAATTTTTCTTTTATCATTCATTCAGATTCGTTTATCATATGAAATATTATACATAAATATAAAACTACAACCCCTATACAAAAATATATACATTTTCATAGGATCTTATGATCCCGATCCGATCCTACGATTACGATCTTGCAAAGCCGAAAACGATCCTAGGTAGGATCCCAATCCTGACAACCTTGGTTGTAACAACATCTGTTAAAAACGTTTTTTGGTCATGCTCTTGTGGTCAATCGGTGGTAAAAAGGAGGTGTCTTCTTTATGCAGTTTCTGGGTTTTGTGAATCTGGTCAGGAACTCTTCTTGAATGCGGTTTGGGTGTCACATATCTTGAATGCGATTTGGCAAACTGCTTTACTGCATTTTGAGATTCAAAAATGCTTATGCGGTTTGACTACAGAGTCAACTGCGATTTGACTTGGGCTGCGGTTTGTCAATCAATATGAAGATGCGGTTTGTGAATTATGCGTTTTGACGTTATACTGCGGTTTGTGATAACCTGGAAATAAAGCGGTTTGACAAACTATTGATGCGACTTGTTAAAATGGATGTGGTTTGACTGCATGTTGACTCAAGAAGCGGTTTGTCAAAAACTGTTGCGGTTTTCATGGTAAAGCGATTTGAAAACTGCGGTTTAGGTAAAAAAGGTTGCGACTTGATAAACAATTGATGCGATTTGGCTGTTATGAAGCACTATCAAATGCAACTTGTTGACCTCTATTACAAAATACCACATGACTCTTTGCCGACCCAGTCAACAACTCCATCAGTCCAAGTTTTATGAAATGTAAACAAGAAGTAAAAGGAGAAAACATATACTATTCATAAAATACAAGTTCAACTACATTCATTACAAAACCAATCCCAATATCATCCACAACGCCACTATATGTTACTATCCTATCCCTTCTCTCTTTTCAATCTAAAGACTCGATCGAAATTAAATACAAGAAAGAACTCAGATTTGGTTCAATAACATCTTCGAATACTCACAGATCTGATAAGATCTTAAAGTGTTTGAACTATACCTTCATCGATCTTTTTCGAAGAAAAGCTTCATGTTCATATCCGAAATCAAAAGAAAGAAACAATAACAACAATTATCATATCTTTCTTCACTTCTTTCAAGACCAAAACACAAAACTACTACAATCACAACTTACCCGAGACCCATTATGGATCTTGAAGACGTATCATTATCTTGAAGCCATCCATGTGGCGTATTTAATCTGAATCGTTCAACAAGGAATCATTTTGATTACGTTTTGCTTAAACACGAGTGGTGTTGTTTGATTTGTGTTAATCGATTTTGATAGATTGATGAGACTATGAGATGAATCTGAGATAAGAATGAGTGTGTTATTTGGGATAAAAGAGAGGCGTACATTCTGAGATGGGGGCATGAGATTGTGAGAAGAATTAGGGAATTTGTGTGATAGAGGCGGACTGTTAAGGTGAGTGATTTTAGGGTAACGTATGTGGTGAGTCTTTAATACCCGTGAAAGTAGGTTTGTTGTTGTGATGGGCCGAGTATGAATCAGTTTATTCATGGGCCGAGTATAAACGAAACTTATTAAATCACGATCTAAGTGTACCTTGGCTATTCTTGGTGTTTTTCTTTCACGTGATATAACCAAAGCACAATCTTAATATGCCACGTGATAGATGGAAATTATTTTAAAACATGAAGATAAATGCAAGCTTAAGGAGTTACGTGATATGCCATGAATATATTTTATAACTTGTCACATGATCTTTGATATCAATGACTTATTATATGCTTCTTTGGTATCACGAACTTCTTAACATGTCACGTAAAAAATTGTTTAATATGTTCCGTTTGGATCAGTTTAGTCAGGAGGAATATTTGCATGTCACGTGATCGATCTTGGTATCATGAAACAAACGATTAAATCATCCTGAAATTGTAATCGTGGGGAAGTGGTGTATTATCTGGTTTATTGGGCTACTACTGGGCCTGGAATTGGACAATATTGCATTTGCGCTTGCAGATTATTTTATGAGCCGAATATTGTGACCGGGTTTTGGATCTTAATTACTTGGGCTTTGAATTTTGGGACAGCAGTGGGCTTGAATGCAAACTGAATGTGTTAGTATATGTAATGACTTGGATTTGGATGATGGACTGATGGGATGTATTGTAAATGCGTGATTTGAACATATGAGAATTGACAAATATGAGGTTTGAATAATGTGAGATTTTCAATTTAAAGAGTATTGTCGACGAGTTTTGATGAAGAGATTTGACGATAAGATTTGGTGTGATAATGAGATTTGATGAGTTATGAAATTTGGTATGATGATGATAGTTGTTGTGGTATGAGGGTTGATACTTACATTTTCACGGAAGATATTATTTCACGGCTTGAATTGATTATTGAACAAAGTTGTCTACGGGGTTGTTTGTACGATATTTCTCATTAGGATTTGAAGTGAGGTTTTTCGGGAGCGTTTACTTATTTCGTCTTCTTTCTTTCTACCATTCCGCGAAGATGACTTATTTGGGCATTTATAGAGTGTGATAAAGACTTGGCTATTTAGTTACTATTGTGATTCTTTCTCACTTAACCCACAACGTAGCTATCACTTCGGTGTCTCACGCAGTTGAGGATACGTCAAGAGGTTTTGTACATTGGGTACACCGTTTCTTCTTCACAAGGATTAGTACAAGCTTAAGTAACAAATCTGAGGAATTTTACGTCATGTTCAAGTTTGATATATCGGGTTTACTTCTCCATGTGGTCACTACAATAGCCGCCGAATCGTCAATGATGTGTTTACCAAAGGATTGAATGGTTGAGATGTGATCAGCAATTCCCATTGAATATTCAATGCCTTGAATGTCAATGACACTTCACAGTCTAAGCAAAATATTTCAAGAATCTTCAGCGTCAGTCATGACTTTCAAGATGTTTGCTTATGACAAGAACTTTTGGTGCAAATGATCGTACACGTCAATGATGCTTCCGAAATTTCGAAACCATCATGGGGGAGAAACGTGTACTTTGATGATTACGGTCAACCACAGGGGGAAGTAGTGTATACTACTCGACTTTGTATGGTTTGTGAAGTTGTCTACATTTTGGAAAAGAATTGTTGATGATATTGTTGATGATGGAGAAGAACCGTTGATGAACCGCTGCATGTTCCCCTAAAACAGATATTCACCGAAACCAAAGTTGTCATAACACATTCAAACTGACATTGTTTACGGTTTAGTCTTAATTTTGTAAAATCCCGCGAAAGAAACTATTTCTCGGTTTAAATCATAGACTTGTAAATGTCACACCCCCAAATTACCTGTTTTGCAGCGGAATCGAATTCCTGGGGGTTGACTGTCATAGCATCACAATCACAGTTATATTGAACGACCTAAAGTGTCGTTTGAAAAGAACATCGTTTGGTATATTAAAAACATTCAGAGTTACAAAGATAGGTCCCAAATGAAAATCGACATGTGCGGAAAATAAGTTTGGTACAAGTCAAACGATGTTTTAAAAATTTATAAATCCATGTGAGACGGCGTCGTCACGCATGACTCTATGATATGTCCACATGCATGCCATGAAGTGAATGCCTTATTTACCGAAAATACATTGCTAAAAGTGTCAACACAAAGGTTGAGTGAGTTCATAGAGTTCATGTAAAACGTTTTATACGACTAGCACAAGTATAGGCCATGTATGACAATTATGTCACATAAATGATACAATTGCTTAAGCACATGACAGAAGCTTGACCGATCATGATTTAAGCCCCAACAGAGTGTTTTGCCAAACAACTCAAAATTGACATGAAGTGAAATGCATCCGATTAACGGTTGGAATCCACCAACCCGGATGGAGGAGTCACCCTCAATAGATCTATCCACTCACCCTCGCTTTTCCGAAATTAACGGTTCATGATTATGAAATGGGACATTTAACGCAATGAGGTAACTTAAGCAATGTAATGAATTTGATATACTTGGTATCGTAATAAAAATGATGTGCAATGTATTCTCCCCCGTAGGTTTGAAATAAAGTAAAAACTTGAATAAAATCGGGGCTATGAAAACTCACCTGTTGCAATGTTTATGATGATATAATGGAATCTTTGAAATGAGGCTAAACCTCGACCGTGACCTATTATGAATGATATGTTCTAATGTAAATCATGAAACAATGTCGTGCATGCAAATCCACATGTAATCTATACCACTTAGTAGCGCTTTTGAAAATAGAATTTATCGTGAAATATATGTTTATGACATCTGCGTCATGTTATAAAATACTTTACAAGAATTATAGTTCACGTTGAAATGATATCTTACGATAATCATTTAATGATTTATTATGAAATTATAACTTTTTGTCGTAAAATAATGTCATTGAAAATTTCATGAAAGTGACAAAACGGCCTTGAAAAGCTAGTCGTAAATGGTGCACGTCGAGTGTTAGGAAACGAACTCAACGGTTCTGGGAAGCTTGTATCATTATCTCAAAGTTTTAGCATTTAAGTTTTCATCCTAGAGGTCTCGATCATGGAGAAAAATATAGGTTAAGTATGGTACTTTTGTCCAAAATATTGTTTAAGGGTGGTTTTCGGCAAAGTTTATGTAACCGTATTTTATTCATTACAACTCCGCTAGACAAACGGTCGGACATTTTGGAAAATATGCTTGGCTAACTTACTTTTACTAGAAGACATCACTTAATAAAAAGTTCTACATCAATGTTAAAAACGACCTTCAACATGGTCACTTGTTGCCGTAATACTTGTCTATTAGAAATATAATAGTTTTTCTTATATAATATAGTTACGACAACTTTATATAAACATGTGTAATTTAATCGTTAGAAGTCCGTTTTCTACGTTTTATATGTCCTTAGCTTCGTATCAAAGTATACTAATATATTTTTGATAAGTCGACACATTTCATAACGCCTAAACCTCATTTTTGATTCGTACAAAGTAGACGTAACATGCTGAATTTTCTGGTTTTTACACTTTTCGTCGTCAAACTTGAAAAATTCATATCTTCTTCGTTATAACTCCGTTTTAACCCATTCAAGCGGCCACATTTTCGTTTTAAAGTGTATTTTCTAAATATCTAGCCCAATAATTTTTACTCACTGACGAAATTTCCAGATTTTGAAAATAAGATCAGACCTCTAAAATAAGTTGTCGAAATGAGTTTTTCTTGCGCAAAAACCTATTCTAACAATTCAAAACAAAACAACTCCGAAGATATTCTAATCCTACCATACACCTTCTTAGGGTTTCATGGGTTCCTAGACATCATCAAAAATGAAGTGTTTCAAGGGATTAATTATAGGATGATAAATATATATATATAGCACTTAAAAACAATAAAAGTGGTATAGACATCCATATAACTTGCATGTTTTCTTGCAAAAATGATGAAATAACATAAATATGAATATGAAAAAGTAATAAAAATCATGAAATGCTTACTTGAATGATTATGAATTTTTGAGCAAAGTATGCTTAATAATCTTGAGGTTTTTATTTCAAAACCCTAACTAGATTATTCCTGGACTTGATTAATACTTGGATCATGAAAAATTTATGGTTTCTCTTGATTCTTGAGCATGACTGGTTCTAAGAGATGAGAGGAGAGAGTGATATTTTATTTTCACCTTTTATTGTGTGATATGTATGTGTTAAATGTTGTATATAATTAAAATAAATATTACAAGAGAAGTCAAGTTTGGTAGTGTAGAAGATATTTGTATAAAGATAGTGTTGAGTCATGCTTGTTGGTCGACCATAAGTAATAAAAATAAGAGATGATGTCTTTTGTTCAAGTAAATGAATATATGTATAAGATTAGTTTGTAGGTTGTAAGTATAATTAAGTATTTAGGGTAGCGTTAGCTAGAAATAAATTTTAACGGAACAAAATAAAATATATCGATGTCGTAAAAATTTTAAAAATAAATTTCTTACCGTAATTGAGTGAATAAATAATTATCGAGTTGGATTTACGAAAACCGTCGTAAATATTTATATATAACAATTTATATGCAAAATAAATTGAAAATATCGGGTAAACTAATAATATAATTTTTATAGTCTTAATACGAGTATAAAAATATATTAGGATTATTTTTGGAAGTGTCGGATCAAATGTTTCAAAATAATGTTTACGTGATAGCGTTTATTTAATAGGAAAATAAACGTTTAATGAAAAATGCAAACGCCTGCATAATATTGATATGAAATGATGTTATTAATGTTGTGTAGACTAAATCTAGTCTATATGAAATGTCCTTGATGTTATTCCATTAATACGCAGCTTAACCCTCCAGGTTACTCGTAAACCTAATTTACGAAGAATGATGAATAGTGACTCTTCCAAAGTTTGTAAAAATGACCTGAAAATACGAGTTGTCACATTCGGCCCAACCAAAAGAAATTCAGGTCCACGAATTCAGGATGTTTAGGTTCTCGATGTTACTTGTGAAAAGGTGAGGATATTTGAGTCGCATTGGGTGCGTCCATGTTTTGAATCGTACCGCCTTTCCAAGACAGTACTTTGAACATAAATCATTTGCCAACTTGAAATTCTAATGATTTGCGACTTATGGAACATACTTCCAATATTTAACGTCGTATATCGACGTAGCTTATCTAGCTATTTGTTGTTACTTATGGCTGATTTTGATCTGTATACGATCACTTTGTTGTTTCATGAATGAGTCATTGACTAGTGAGTTGGACTTTCTGATTTTTGCCGTAAATAAGTGATTGACACCTCAACCATAGAGTGCCTCAAATGGTGTAGTCAATATGTTCATGTAATAACTATTGTTGTAAAGCAACTTGTCGATGAAGAATGATTTGCCTAATTATTTCTAGAAAGTCATACATGCTTGAGCATATCATCTAATGTGGGAATTGTCCTCTCGCTCTAACCATTGGTGAGGATAATAAGCGGTAATCATGTCCTAGTGAATTCCAAAGGAATCTTAAAATGATTGTCAGAAGTCTAAGGTGAATCGAATAGCTTGTAATAGGTACAACTGGAATTGATACCACGTGTCTCATGCCAAATTTCAAAATGTTAAATCTGTCGAAAAGACCTTATTGAAAAGAATAGATTATGGGTAACAATTGTGATTCCTCGCGTTTCTCGTTCCAGCGAATGTCATGATTTGAATCTTACTTGCCTAAGGTGTTTAGTCTCCATGACTAAAATATTTATTGTTTGATTATCGAAGTGTCTCCATGCTCTATGTTGTAAAGTCACAAAACCTTAAATATTTAAGTGATGAAGTATTGTGATTGGTTTTCAAGACTCGTTCCGATATTGAGTGCTTCTAAAATAGTTCATCACTAGATTGTCATCATGTCCGCAAAACATAGATATCAGCTGATACTATACCGAGGAATGTTTGTTCTAATTTCACTTGTAGACGGAGAGTCATTGATTGTTCGATATGTTCTAACCTGTTGCATCTCTTGATATAGAAGTGAGGTTACTTGGAATTTCTAGGGAACACAATGCCTTAGGGGAAGTTTATATCGATAACCTAAATTTAACCAAATTTTCCTTTAAGGGAAACTCATTGTAGGGAAGTTCACATATTGTTGAAGCCATGTTTAATGGAATGTTCTGCAGTCTCAGTTAGAAGACTTGGTTTATCCCTATGGTGTTGCTTAGTGTGTATTCGCTTCGTACTAAATCTGGTAACTCGGTCTAGCTAGTACTTTTGAAATGATATAATTTGGCTTTTAATCCAAAGATAGTGGTTCGAAATGTCTCGTGATGTCTTGAGATTTTTGTTAGGTTTTGAAAGATCAGCGCTACCTATTTCTAGTCCTTGTTGGTAATTTCCGAAATCCTTTCATTGTTTGCTTGTATCGAGGAATCTTCCTCATAGATTGTATAGGAAGCCTTTCCTAAAAAGGTCAATCGTCAAATTCTAACTTATCGGTTGAGTGAGGGATGAATGGCGTGGGCTTCTATAGAGTGTTAACAAAAGAGGTGTTTATGAGCAATTTATCTGATTACAAGTTTTGCTTTTGAGTGAAGATTGTTTTAAGAGATTTGAAATGATGCTTGTTACTTACATGACATAATTCTTCACTTATTATACATAGGTGATGAGGCCATGTATAATCGAGGACAAATGATGTGATGCTTGGTTTTGTTGAAATGATATTATGTTCCTCCGAAGTTTTAGATGGTATTCAGCGTTTTTTGTTTTGTTAGATAATGGCTCATGATTTTTCAGAGTAACATGAAATTTTTTCGCATGATGGTATTAAATAGTTGATAAAATGACTGAAAACCAATTGATAGGGTGGTAACGAAACAACTTTGTTTTAAAAGTTTATGAAACAATGTTTGTAAGATAGTGTAGAATAGCTTGAAATAAAATTAAGTGAAATAATTTCATGAAATGGTAGCAAAATAACTTGAAATATAATTTGTTGAATGGTTTGTAGGATACACGGGGAAACCTCATAGAATGGTAATAGTCTCCTAATTGGTCAAGAATAAAGTTGGCCTAACCCCTAGTAAGATAGTGAGGTATCATCGCGAAATGATTGAAAATTGGGCAATTGGAATAGGGAATGAAATAAACAAAGGTTGTGATTATCGTGGAGATAATAAATGATACATATTACATTAGCTAGAAAGGTACTTATTATCTGTTCCTGTTGGTAGTCTAATCGTGTCTCAAGTGTAGTAGTAGTAGGCGGTCTAGCAGCAATAGCCCTAGAAATCTCACAGTCCTCAAACCTATGAGATGGTGTAGTGTCTATAGTCTTAGTGATAGATGGTAATGGTGTGTTAAATCATGCACGCTTCCCAAGCTGCAAGTCAGATGTATGAGTAGTGTCTATGAGATGTGATGGCACGGATGGTACTCTAGATGACAATGATGATGAAAATGATGACAATGATGATAATGGAAATCCTTGTGGTGAGTTAAGAAAATAGGTTCATTAGGACTAAGCCTATAAGTTCTACCAAATGGTATAATCTGTCCCAACCGAACGATAAAAATGTCTGATCCTACGGTGAATCAATAGTGATCGCGATGGTGTAGGTGCAACTTCGTCCTCCTAAAGGGTTCATCTCATCATCGATGTTATCGGTGTTAAGTCAACTGATGTAAAATTTGTGATAGGGAATGACAGGGCATTCACCATGTCAAAGTGATGGATGGGTATCGAAGGCATTAATGAGACAATCGATTTGAAATGAAAGTAATTAACTTCGCAAAATATGTGCATATAAAACCGCATGTATAGTGACTATGCACTTATGATGAAATGATGAGATGCTATGATGATGTAGTTATAGTCTAGGGTCAATGATATAACCTAGTTCTCTATAGCAGAGCTCTGATGCCAATCTGTCACACACCCCAAATTACTGTTTTGGCGCGAATGGAATTCCTGGGGGTTGACTGTCATAGCATCATAATCACAGTTATATTGAACGACCTAAAGTGTCGTTTGAAAAGAACATCGTTTGATATATTAAAACATTCAGAGTTACAAAGATAGGTCCCAAATGAAAATCAACATGTGCGGAAAATAAGTTTGGTACAAGTCAAACGATTTTTTAAAAATGTATAAATCCATGTGAGACGCGTCGTCACCGCGACTCTATGATATGTCCACATGCATGCCATGAAGTGAATGCCTTATTTACCTGAAAATACATTGCTAAAAGTGTCAACACAAAGGTTGAGTGAGTTCATAGAGTTCATGTAAAATGTTTTATACGACTACCACAAGTATAGGCCATGTATGACAATTATGTCACATAAATGATACAATTGCTTAAGCACATGACACCGAAGCTTGGTGATCATGATGTTAAGCCCCAACAGAGTGTTTTGCCAAACAACTCAAAATTCTGACATGAAGTGAAATGCATCCGTTTAACCAGTTGGAATCTACCAACCCGGATGGAGAGTCACCTCAATAGATCTATCCACTCACCCTAGCTTTTTATGAAATTAACGGTTCATGATTATGAAATGGGGACATTTAACTGGAAATGAGGTAACTTAAGCAATGTAATGAATTTGATATACTTGGTATCGTAATAAAAATGATGTTGTGCAATGTATTCTTGTGTAGGTTTGAAATAAAGTAAAAACTTGAATAAAATTGGGGCTATGAAAACTCACTTGTTGCAATGATAATGATGATATAATGGCAATACTGAAATGAGTACGTAACCTCTGACGCGTGACCTATTATGAATGATATGTTCTAATGTAAATCATGAAACAATGTCGTGCATGCAAATCCACGTGTAATCTATACCCTTGTAGCGCTTTTGAAAATAGAATTTATCGTCGAAATATATGTTTATGACATCTCGTCATATTATAAAATACTTTACAAGTATTTACGTTGAAATGATATCTTACGATAATCATTTAATGATTTATTATGAAATTATAACTTTTTGTCGTAAAATAATGTCATTGAAAATTTCATGAAAGTGACAAAACGGCCTTGAAAAGCTAGTCGTAAAATGGTGCACGTCGAGTGTTAGGAAACGAACTCAACGGTTCTGGGAAGCTTGTATCATTATCTCAAAGTTTTAGCATTAAAGTTTTCATCCTAGAGGTCTCGATCATGGAGAAAAATATAGGTTAAGTATGGTACTTTTATCCAAAATATTGTTTAAGGGTGGTTTTCGGCAAAGTTTATGTAACCATATTTTATTCATTACAACTCCGCTAGACAAACGGTCGGACATTTTGGAAAATATGCTTGGCTAAATTACTTTTACTAGAAGACATCACTTTATAAAAAGTTCTACATCAAAGTTAAAAACGACCTTCAACATGGTCACTTGTTGCCGTAATACTTGTCTATTAGAAATATAATAGTTTTTCTTATATAATATAGTTACGGCAACTTTATATAAACATGTGTAATTTAATCGTTAGAAGTCCGTTTTCTACGTTTTATATGTCCTTAGCTTCGTATCAAAGTATACTAAAATATTTTTGATAAGTCGACACATTTCATAACGCCTAAACCTCATTTTTGACTCGTACAAAGTAGACGTAACATGCTGAATTTTCTGGTTTTACACTTTTCTCGTCAAACTTGAAAAATTCATATCTTCTTCGTTATAACTCCGTTTTAACCCATTCAAAGCGCGCGTTTTAGTTTTAAAGTGTATTTTCTAAATATCTAGCCCAATAATTTTTACTCACTGACGAAATTTCCAGATTTTGAAAATAAGATCAGACCTCTAAAATAAGTTGTCGAAATGAGTTTTTCTTGCGCAAAACCTATTTTAACCAATTCAAAACAACTCGAAGCTATTCTAATCCTACCATACACCTTCTTAGGGTGTCATGGGTTCCTAGACATCATCAAAAATGAAGTGTTTCAAGGGATTAATTATAGGATGATAAATATATATATATATATATATATATATATATATATATATATATATATATATATATATATATATATATATATATATATATATATATATATATATATATATATATATATAGCACTTAAAAACAATAAAAGTGGTATAGACATCCATATAACTTGCATGTTTTCTTGCTAAAATGATGAAATAACATAAATATGAATATGAAAGAGTAATAAAAATCATGAAATGCTTACTTGAATGATTATGAATTTTTGAGCAAAGTATACTTAATAATCTTGAGGTTTTATTTCAAAACCCTAACTAGATTATTCCTAGGACTTGATTAATACTTGGATCATGAAAAATTTATGGTTTCTCTTGATTCTTGAGCATGGCCGGTTCGAAGAGAGGAGAGGAGAGAGTGATATTTTATTTTCACCTTTTATTGTGTGATATGTATGTGTTAAATGTTGTATATAATTAAAATAAATATTACAAGAGAAGTCAAGTTTGGTAGTGTAGAAGATATTTGTATAAAGATAGTGTTGAGTCATGCTTGTTGGTCGACCATAAGTAATAAAAATAAGAGATGATGTCTTTTGTTCAAGTAAATGAATATATGTATAAGATTAGTTTGTAGGTTGTAAGTATAATTAAGTATTTAGGGTAGCGTTAGCTAGAAATAAATTTTAACGGAACAAAATAAAATATATCGATGTCGTAAAAATTTTAAAAATAAATTTCTTACCAGAATTGAGTGAATAAATAATTATCGAGTTGGATTTACGAAAACCGTCGTAAATATTTATATATAACAATTTATATGCAAAATAAATTGAAAATATCGGGTAAACTAATAATATAATTTTTATAGTCTTAATACGAGTATAAAAATATATTAGGATTATTTTTGAAAGTGTCGGATCAAATGTTTCAAAATAATGTTTACGCGATAGCGTTTATTTAATAGGAAAAATAAACGTTTAATGAAAAATGCAAACCCGTGCATAATATTGATATGAAATGATGTTATTAATGTTGTGTAGACTAAATCTAGTCTATATGAAATGTCCTTGATGATATTCCATGAATACCAGGCTTAACCCTCCGAGTTACGCGTATTTGATACTAATACTGTAAACCTAATTTACGAAGAATGATGAATAGTGACTCTTCCAAAGTTTGTAAAAATGACCTGAAATTACGAGTTGTCACAGTAAAATCCCGTGAAAATGGAAACATCCTGGCAAAACTAAAGTGCATTTCCGGATCTATCTCCCGGTTTATTCTTGGTTATGTAAAATCCCGCGAAAGATTATATTTCTCGGTTTGAACCATAGAATTGTAAAATCCCGTGATGATGGAACCATCCTGGAGAAAGGGAACGTGTAATTATGGATCTTATCTAATGACTGGTGCTACGGTTTCAAATCCGAAGAAGGGATAAAGGGTGTACTACATGAATTGGATGTGTGTTTGGATATTCGTCATGGCAGTTTGGTTATTACATGGGTTTTAAGGGGTTATGTGCTTTTAACCATGGTTGGGATGAAACCATTATCATAGTTCACTTAAAATGTCAAAGGAGGCTAGATTTGAGCTTTAAACCACAATATGTGACATCGCGTTAATTCAGTATTATCTATTTGAGGTTGAAGTAAAATGTCACGGGCAAGTGTACTTAGTATCTGAAGGTATCGGGGATGGTTGGATGAAGATTCTTCGAGATCCTTGTTCGAGCTTTTAATATTTTCAAAAACGAAGACTTGGAAATCTAGTTATTTTTGGGTGATTTTTCTTTTTCTTTTTACCACTTGGGGGAATTGGTCTCTTACCACCACAAAATAACTATCACTTTAAGGAGTTACGTTGTAGTGCTCAGTGTCACATTAAATTATGGATTAAGAGGTGATGTACGTCTTATACTTGATGGTTGGTTGGATGAAGAGTATAGAGTACTTAGAGATTCAAAGGGGCATGAAATCTCGGCACTGCTCTTCTTTACATATGTGCAAGTTTAAGTCACGAGTTCAGGTTATATTACTTCAGGGTCAAATTCATCATATTGGGTTTTCTCCATCAGCTGTCACGACAAAGAGCCTATTGAATGATAATGGGGTTGAATACAAGTTTTGCCAAGAGATGCTGAAAAGAGAGAGATTATGACGTTTGAACAGAACGGTTCAATCCTCGTACTCTAAGGAAAATAAAAGTGTACGTTTCAGTGTGCTTTATCTTCTGAAGAAGAGAAATCTTCTTATGACGTCTGTTCACATCAGTTCAGGCCTCGTGCTTCATCATTATGGTGTATGCAGATAACACTTCAGGCCCCGTTCCTCAAAGAAAAGAAAGGTGTACGCTTCAGTGCGCTTTATCTTCAGAAGAGGAGAAATCTTCATGTTTATGACCATTCTCATCGACATTCTCCGTCAACAAGCTTCATGTTTTTCACATGCTCACTCAATCATCAAGTGGGTCTACGTTTATTGTTGCATATTCTTAATCACTTGCTCAATCAAAAATGGCAAACTTCATTTGCAATTTTTGAGGGGGAGAAGAGTGCATATTCTACATTGATGGATGCTTGAGTAATGGTCATACAACTCTCCTCAAACGCCTAGTGTTTCACTTACTAAGGATAACTGGGATTTATTGCTTGGGATTCATTGTTTCAAGATATGTTTGATGAGTACTTCTAACGAATGATGATCATCTAGTTCCTGAAGCTCCTTCTCTGGCTCCTGCTGATTCAACTGGTACATCTTCTAAGAAGTAAAACTCAAACTACTCAAGAAACCCAATCTCCAGTTAGTCCTTAAGGCGTTGATAATGACTATCATAATATTGCAGTTGCACTCATGAATAATGATCCGCTCTTTGGTATTCCTTTGCCAAATTTTCACGGATTATTGTTCATGAATAATGATCCGCTCTTTGGTATTCCTTTGCCAAATCTTCACGGATTATTGTTCCTTCCAATGTGCACTCTATATATCAACCACATGAGCATTAAGGAAAATGACTTCCTCATCCTCTTGAAGACATTATTGATGAATCTTCCAGATCAGTCTCTACACGCCTTCATCTACCCACTCAAGCAATGTTTTTTGTTACCATGATGCTCTCATATCCTCAACTGAACCTAATACTTACAAAGAAGCATTGACTGAATCCTGCTAGATTATAGCTATGCAATAAAAGTTCAATGAGCTTAAATACTTGAAGTTTGGAAGCTCGTTCCTCGTCCAGATCACGCTACGATCATCACTGTAAAGTGGATAATTAACGTCAAACTTGATGATCTGGGAGGAAGGTTGAAAAACAAGGCTAATTTGGTAGCATGAGGATACCTTTAGGAAGAAGACATCGATGTTGAGGAATCATTTGCTCTGGTTCATTCAGTGGATCGACGTACATCAGATTGTATGTATATTCACATGTTGGGCATTTTGACATAAATTGATCACTTCAGAGTTAATCGTTTATCACTTATTTGAATTTGAAGTTGACTTTCACAAAGGAGTGTTCTTATTTTATCTTGAAGTCGGGATTGGTTGGTTGCATGATTTTCAATGATATTTTGCTCGTGCTTAAGAGTTAAGTTGAAAACTTGGAATAACTAGTTACCAGTGGTCGGGATGGAAGTTTGTAGACATGGTTAACTATCACTAAAAGGAGTTACGTTTCAGTACTCAGTGTCATACGTATAGGACGTTGTGGATAATCTCAAAAGGTGTTAATGTCTCATACTTTCATTGGGTATTAAGTACTTAGAGATTTTCATGATGCATGAATTCTCTACACCGTTTTTCCAACATTAGTGCAAGCATAAGTCACAACTGCGGGAAAATTCAACTTCAGTTTCAAGTTTGGTATATCGGGTTTGCTTCATCACTAGTCACTTCAGTCTGTCCACATATGGGTTGGTAAAGATAGTCAGGGAGATTTTCCGTAGCAGTTGATTCTCACATGATTCATTTGGGATATTTGAGTTCTTCTCACAAGATTTTGAGTATATGGATATTTTATGTTTTGCTGATTCTGAGGTTTCAAAACCAACAAGGGAGAAGGACACAAACATAAATGCTCAATGAGTACACGTGATGAACTTTATGATTGTTGATATTCCGGGAAGACAAATTTCGTAACCGTAGAGAAACTCAGTGTTTAACTCGTGGCTTCTGGTGTATTATTCCAACTATTTGGGGGAAGTGGTCTCTGGAGACTTTTGGTATGTGTTACTTCAGTGTTCAGTTGGAAGAAATGTGAGAAGAATATTTGGAACGTGAGATGATATTGCTTATTGACATCTTCTATATGGTTTATGATAAAGTTCTTCCGGTTATTGCTTCATGTACACAATGTAATGATGATTTTGATGAGATCGGCCAACCATCAGTGGGAGAGATATTTTTAGCATCAAGGACTAGCAACAACATGGATTACAA
>OU343224.1:2472466-2582919 GCA_910596185.1 Chrysanthemum makinoi
GCTAGATTTGACCACACTAATAAAATACAAACTGTGAGCTTATCAAGTTAGACCAATGGCTATTGCACGGGGCACTTTCTTATGGGAGCCGAGGTACTGAAATAAGCGATTAAGTAAGCACTTAAAAGGTGATGTCAGAGGAGACTAAGCGTTTTTATATTTTTCTTTAGCAACCAAACTTTAATACCCCAATAGCTTATAAGTTGAATCTTACTAATGAACACACGGCAAAAGATCTAATTTATTCAAAACGACCAAGTTGGAAATTTGACTTTTAAGAGAAAACTAGCTAAGTTGACCAAAATGAACTTTGAGTTGATCTTAAGCAGAATGTGTTTTATAAGGTAAACTAAAACTGATTTGAGTAATTTGAACAACTTGTAAACACAAAATAATGATCATAGATCATCAAAATCCTCTGAGACAAAATGAGATGAGATCAAAAGAAATTTTGACTTTTATCCAAAAGAATCTTGGTTTTCTTGTATGCTTGTCTATTAATGACCAAGTGTGACTCAAGACAACAACATTTACAAACTTAATCCACCTCTTTCAGTTTCACTTCTCAAATCCAAACAAGTCTTTATATAGTAATTGAAACTTTTCAAGGAAAATCACAAATTTAAACCATAAAACTAATTCAAGACCATGAAATATCATATATTAGAACTGATGAAGCATGAAACAACAACATTAACAACAAGAAACTCACTAATGAAGATTATGATGTTTTACTTTGTCAAAATAAGATTTTAATAATCTACAAATTTAAAAGAACAACTAAATGATTTTAATGATTACTATCACTTAACTATAACTAATGATCACTAAGAAGCAGTAAAGCTAATGAACAACTATACAGTGATATGCAAAAGTGAACAAAAGGCTTACAAAGCTTCCAAGCTCAAAACTGAGAACCAGAACCAATTATCACCCCTATTAGCTTACCACTAAGCTACTAACCCAAGGCCATCCAAGATTTACCCTGCTCCAGCTGTATACACCATCTACTTGTGATTTTTTATTTTTCAACTATTTAATTTGGATTTTTGGTGATTTTCTGTTTTTGTTTCTAAACTGAGTTTTAATGTTTCTAATAGCTTAGAAAAGCTATCTAGGAGCTTATGTGACTTACTTCAGTCCATATAAACAACAAACAACAACATTTGAAGCATCATGAGATTTTGCATAAAACATGAAATTTTGCATAAACTTGAGATATGATTAAAACTTGAAACTGATAAGTGAAAAAGTTTTACAATACCTGAGATACTTAAAGCAGAATGCTTGAAAGCTTTAAGTTACACTTAAACTTGGAAAATGCTTAAAACGACATTAAGAAATTAAAAATACACTAGAGATGATTTTTACAATGCCTCTCCACTCCTCTTTATAGACTTTTGTGAATCCTTGTTGACCTCTGATTGTTTCCCACCATCTTCTAGCCATTGGATCATCAAATATCATCAGAACGTCCACTTTGCTTTTGGCCAAATTCTTCAAGCGGGTTTGAGCTATTAATTAGAGTTGGTTTGAGTCAATAAAGGATTTTTGGTGTTAGTGGAGGTGGAGGGGACAAGGTAAGGTGAGTGAGGTTGAAAAAGTGGAAAAGCTGCTCTGGTTTTACGGTTTTTCTGATTGTTTAGAGAGGAGATGAACGGTACTAGTTGTTTTGAAGTGAGTCTTTTTGACTGTTGACCCGTGGTATTATAATAAGGGGTCCAAAATTGGATATGGCGAGGGGTGGCTGGATTTTGCCTAGCTCAAGGTCAAGGGCCAAGTGGGATTGGGCTAAGGTTTGAGCGGTGGTATTTGGATTGGATTGGGCTTTGATATATGATAAGGATCCGTTTGGTTTAGTATAAGCACAAGGACCAAACATGTAAATTATCCAAACCTCAAGGACTGAAAATGCCACTATTCCAAACTTATCACAAGGACCAATTTTGACAAACTTTGATAGAACAAGGATCCTTTTTGCATAAATTCCATTTTAAAAGGTCCAAGGACTAATTTTGCAATTTTCCAAAGTTTAGGGACCTTTCTTGCCAATTGACCAAAGAATCATTCAAGGATCATTTTTACAACTTAGAATATTTTAAGGACCTTGAATGATAAAATTCCACATTTTGAATTCCAGGGACTAGATTTGACAACTTTTAAAACTTGAGGGACTAAAAGCGCCAATTTTGCAAACTTGATACATTTTCATCGATTTTGATATTTTTAATTTAAAACACATAAAACACTGATTTGTGATATTTTGATCATTTTGATGTGTTTTTGAGTGTTTTCAGATGATTTTGCAGTTTAGATTATACAAAAATGATGAGTATTTAGACACTCATCAATCCCCATCTTGAGATATTGCTAGTCCCTAGCAATGATTTGAAAAACTTGATGGATTTGAAAGACTCTTTACAAAAGCCATCACTTATGGAGTAGCCAATTGTTTTGATTCAAGTAAGAACCTTGGTACAACGATAACCAAATGATTTATTGGCAAATCATAAACCATATAACGGATTTGATTTTGTCTTTACCAGAAGCCGTACCCATACGGACTAACCAACTCTTAGATAAATTATCAGAATTATCTTTGGTGAGCTGAATACCAATTATGGTTTTCCCTTTGCCTTTACCACAAGCCATAACCTTACGGGCTAGCCAACTCTTCACTTTTTAGGATATGGTGAGTTGAGAACCATACAATTTGGGGCAAATTGCAAGCCATATAAGCGGATTTGAAATCTTTACCAAGAGCGTTTGCTCTGGATTAGCCAATCCTTTTGTCTTCTGACATGGCGGTTGATAACCAAGATGAGTAAGTGAAAACACTTACTCCAAAAAATTTTGGCCAAAAATGGGGGTGGGGGATAAATATGATAAAATTCGTGAGAATTTCCCCCCACACTTAGAAATGAATATTGCCCTCAATATTCAAAAGTCTGCAAGCGGTTATACTGGCGAGAAACGTAAAAAGGGAAATTTTTTTGCCATTTATTTGGAAAGATTTTTATACTTATATACAACTGTGGGGCAACTCCCCACACTAGGGTGGTAGAAACGAGAGAAGAAGACAGAAATATGGGTGAAAACCCATATGGTGTGTGCTAAAGTTTTTGATTACCGAGTCATTAGCTTGACTCGATCCCCGCATTCATTGGTTCATGGGGAAAGTTTGTAGATGCAGGGACAACCACGGGAGGAATGTCCTCTCCAAAATAATGCTTCATTCGATGACCATTCACTTTAAAATTAGGACCATCGGGTTGAGATAACTCAACGGTACCATAAGGATAAACCTTAGCGATAGTAAATGGACCAGACCAGCGGGACTTGAGCTTTCCCGAGAAAATCTTCAATCTTGAATTGAAAAGAAGGACTTCGATCACCAGCGTTGAAAACGCGGTTCTTGATTTTTGAGTCATGAATCTTCTTTGTCTTTTGCTTGTAGATCAAAGAGTTCTCGTAAGCTTGATCAAGTTCAGTTCATTTATTCATTTTTGAACTTTTCTATGATCACCCGGTATGCGTATATCGAAGTTTGCATGCTTTAAGGCCGGTATGCCTTGTGCTCAAGCTCAATCGGAAGATGACATGCCTTTCCGTACACTAACTTGTATGGAGTACACCCGATGGGTGTTTTGTAAGCTGTCTGAAAAGCCCGAGTCGTCATCTAGCTTATCCGACCAAGAGCACGGTTTTCGCCTGCGTCCTCTCGAGAATTCTTTTAATACCACGGTTTGAAACTTCACCCGCCCAATTTGTTTGGGGTGGTATGCAGTAGAGAGACGGTGGGTAACACCCATACGCTTGCATGACTTCTTTCAAATTGGTCATTATAAAATGTGTACCAATTTATCACCGATTATCGCCTCGGAGTTCCAAACCGCAAAAGAGATTTCAAAAACTTCACAACAAGTCGGGCATCATTGGTAGGTAAAGCTTTCGCTTCAACCCATTTTGACAGATAGTCAATACCACGGTAGTATGTACTTGTTACCACAAGACGAAGGAAATGGCCCCATAAAATCAATACCCCATATGTCAAATATCTCACAAACTTGAATGGCATTTTGTGGCATTTCATTTCTTTGAGATATATTTCCGCGGACGCTTGACAAAGGCCACTTTGATAAATTCGTGGGCATCCTTATAGATTGTGGGCCAATAGAATCCTAATCAAACACCTTTTTGGTGTGTAGTTTGGACTATGATGGCCCCCTGGGTGGTCCGCCAAGATGGCAAGCCGTGAGAATATCAATAGCTTCCTCGTCCATAAACACAACGTCGGATGACTTGATCCGCACAGATTTTGAATAAGAAAGGGTCGCCCGCAATAATGTTTAACATCTTTGAAGAACTTGTTTTTCTCAGGTCGACATCCCTTTCACAATGAAGTTACCCGCATGGTAATTTGCAAAGTCACAAGAAACCATGGGGTGGTTGAATTTCCACGAAAAGAAACCGCGTTGAGTGTCTCGAGAGGAAATGTTTCATTAATTTCCTTTTTCTAAAAACATCCTGGTGAGGGTTCTCTAATCGACAGATGATCAGCCTAGATTCTCGCTCCTTTTTATCACGATAATGATATCAAATTCCGGGAGGAGGAGAATCCAACGAAGCAATCTCGGCTTTGCATCTTGTTTTGCAAAGAGATATTTGAGAGCCGAGTGATCCGTATACACCACGCATTTGGTCAAGATTAAGTACGGGCTTATTTAACTTCTCAAATGCATACACCACGGCTAATAGCTCTTTTTATGTGGTAGTGTAATGAGTTTGAGCTTCATATAGTTTTACTTGCAGTAGTGGATAGGCTGAAAATGCTTGTTCTTTCTTTGCCCTAAGACTGCTCCGATAGCAAAATCACTTGCATCGCACATGAGCTCAAAGGCAAGTCCCAATCGCAGAATGGGTGCTTCGATAAGCTTTTTCTTCAATGTTTCAAAAGCTATGATGCACTCAGAGAGAAGATAAAGGAGCATCCTTTTCAAGAAGATGGGTCATAGGCCGCGCGATTTTAGAAAAATCTTGTATGAATCTGCGATAAAAACCGGCATGACCTAAAAACTCCTAATACCTTTGACGGTAGTAGGATGAGGTAATTTAGCAATAACATCGACTTTTGCTCTATCAACCTCAATCCCGTTCTTTGAAATTTTATGGCCAAGGACTATGCCTTCTTTGACCATAAAGTGACTTTTCTCCCGCTTTAGACAAAGATTGGTGTCTTCACACCTTTGAAGCATTTTATCTAGATGGGAGAGACATGTTTGAAACGAATCCCCAATGACCAAGAAGTCATCCATAAACACCTCCATCGTTTCCCCGATCATGTCGTGGAAAATGGCCATCATACATCGTTGGAACGCGTGCGTGAGCATTACATAAGCCAAACGGCATACGTTTGTAGGCAAAAGTTCCGTATGGGCAAGTGAATGTGGTCTTCTCTGATCCCGTGGATCAATAGGGATCTGAAAGTAACCCGAGAAACCATCAAGGAAACAATAGTATTCGTTCCCTGCTAATCTCTCAAGCATCCTGGTCCATGAAGGGTAGAGGAAAATGGTCTTTACGTGTGGCATCATTTAACTTACGATAGTCAATACACACACGCCATCCCGTAACCAATCGAGTTGGAATTAACTCGTTATCTTCATTTGTGACAAACGGTTATGCCACCCTTTTTTCGAACACAATGAATTGGCTAACCCAAGGACTATCGAGATCGGTAAATCAATCCTGTATCAAGAAGTTTGATAACCTCTTGTTTGATAACATCATGGATTTTTGGATTCACTCTTCTCGATGTTGAACGGTTTAAAGTCATCCTCCATCAAGATTTTATGAGTACGAACTCGGGGTTAATACCCTTGATGTCGGAGAGTTTCCAAGCAATTGCTTGCTTGTGTGACTTCAAAACCTTTATTAGAGCAGTCTTTTCATCCTTACTCAAGTCTCGAGCAATAATGACGGGTAATTTATCATCACCTTCTAGAAATGCATACCGAGATGAGGAGGTAAGTCCTTAAGCTCAACCTCGAAATTCTTGATTTTCAACCGACTTGACTTCCTTGTTATGAAGTTTGATGGGAGGGAGAGGAGGAGAAGTATCCAGATTTGACAACTTCTTTAGAAGAATATCTCCCTCCATATTAATCTCATCAGGAATTGAATCACTAGAGTGAGGGGTGGATGATGGATCATTATTAAGCAACTTCTCAATAAGAAGTATGTCCCCCTCAATGTCAATTGGAGCATGATCAATTTCCCATGGAACAGAATCACTAGCCAAGTATGCTTCAATCTCTTCCAAGATGAAGTCTCTTCCCTCAAAAGGAGTGATAGAAGGAGTAGAATTGGCTATGATAGGTTGAGAAGATGTGGTGGGATCCCCACTCACAGAATTATGAGAATAACCAAGAACTTCTTGAGAGTACTCTTCAGAGGCAACATCAATGATATCTATTCGGTTAACCGATTCAGAATCATAGTTTGAGGAGTACCTCGAAGTTTGATCAAGGTTGAAGGTTACAGCTTCATTACCAACACGTAATGTGATTTCCTTCTCAAATACATCAATGAGAGCACGGCCCGTTCTTAGGAATCCTCGACCAACAATGAGAGGAACCCGATGATCGACATCAAAATCAACAACCACGAAGTCAGCTGGAAAATGGAACTTTCCTATTTCACAAATACGCCCTCAGCAATGCCAAGAGGACGGGATATGGAACGATCTGCAAGCTCGAGAGTCATGCATGTAGGAGTAAGTTCCGAAGAGAAAGTTTCTTCCACACTGAATAAGGCATAAGGTTTATGCTTGCACCAAGATCTGCTAGGGCAAAACATTCAACCATTCCCCGGGAATACACAAGGTAAGAGAAATTTCCCAGATCTCCAAGCTTTCTCGAAGCTTCTTGAGAATAACCGCCGAGCGCTTCGTTAAGAGGAGTTTTTGCCATTTCAAACAACTTTTCCTTATTGCTTAACATGTGTTTGAGAGTCGATGCAAACTTGGGCATCGGCATGATAGCATCCGCAAAGCTTATGTCAAAATGTAACTCTTGGAAAATTTGGAAAAATTTGTCCATTTGATGACCTGGCTTTCTCACGGAGCTTTTGTTCATTCAAACGTGATGGGTAAGGAATAGAAGATTTGGATTTCTGGTTTTCAACGGGAGCTACAGGTGGTTCAAAAACAACTCCTTGATTTGATTTGGGTTTTTGGACCACTTGAGGTTGGACTACCGAAGGTGGGACGTGTATGCGGTACTGTGGGCGGAATAATGCACCTTGTTCGTTGTTTCCTTGGTAACTTGACTCATTGCCACAGGTGGAGGGGGCATTGGAGTCGTGGGTCCATTGTGTGTCCTCGGTTCACTTTCCACTACCTTAGGGAGAGAAGAGGAAGAAGAGGTAGTAGAACAAAGCGAGTCCGGTGTATGAAACACCACTTTCGGTTGTGATCGCCTTAGCATCGCCTCTGGGTTAGCGATCGTGGTGCTAGGTAAAGTACCTGAGCCCGAGGGTCGATCATTTAAAGACTTTTTGAGATCAGCAATTTGGTTGACCAACAACCTGTTCATTTCATCTTGGGATTTCATGAATTGCTTCAAGAACTCATCGATGATGGTACTGGAGGAACAATGATGAGGAGCTGGAGGGATAAATTGATTCGTATGTTTTGATTATAGCCAAAATTCCCTTGATTAGGATTCACATTCCCCTAAAACTGATTCCCTCGATTGAAATTGTTATGATTAAGGTTTCCTTGATGTTGGAAACCTTGATTGGGTCCAGGATAGAAATTACCTTGGTTTTGATAACCTTGGTTCATTCTTGGTTGGTTCTCGATTCGGTTTTGCATGTTATGATTCTGGTTAAAACCGGGTGGTGCCCGATTAGTGTTAGCACGGTAGTGTGGTTCATTTTGAGGACGGTATTGATTACCTCCTTGCTGTGAACTACCGGCTAGAGCATTGGCCTCAAATGGACTACCATCGGTGGCGCACAATTGTAGTATGCATGAGGACCACCACAAGTAACACAACTCCTCGACTTTCTTCACTTCAAGATGTGTTGGTGTCGAGTGAAGGTCACTTTCTTCTGGTTAGAAAGAACCAAAGCCTGAACAATGTCTGTGAGTTTGTCAATCTTAGCATCGTGCTAGATGTACTCACCGGGATGAAGAAGAAGAAGGTCCAAAGATGAGACCATATATCTTTGCTCGAAAGGACGGACTGAGATTTGTTCTCGATGATTTGCAAGGCCTCTTTTGTGGTCTTGCTCAGGAAATTACCTCCCGCAGAGGCATTCAAAGAGTCTTGATTGGTCTGATTGAGACCATTGTAGAAAGTATCCATTTGCATTAACTCGGTAAAACCATGATGCGGACACTTCAAGCAACTCTTTGTAACGATCCCATGCCCCCCGAATGATTCATCAAATCTCTGAGAAAATTTCATTATCTCATTCTTAAGACTTGTGGTTCGGGATGGAGGATAGAACTCGTTAACAAACTTGGTGACAAGATCTTCCCATGTCTCTATAGAACGAGGGGGTTGTTTCTCAAGCCAATTCCGGGCTTGTCCCTCTAGAGAAAATGGAAAGCAAGAAGCTTGATAGCTGCATGTGGGACATTCTTGTACTTGATGGTAGATGCAATCTTGTTAAACCATCGAATGTGGGCATGAGGATCATCCCGCTCAAAACCATAGAATTGGCTTTGGGTTACTAGATTAAGCAACCCGGTTTTGAGCTCGAAAGTGTCACCACGATGGTCGGGACAACAATGGCATCCCCGTAACCCTCGATGGGTGCTTGGAGAAGCTCATTCATAGGTTTGTCTTCTGCCATTTCGGCAGGAGGTGGTGGTGGTAGACGCCTCGATCCACGGTGAAGGAGCCGAGTGTACGTCCTCTACGTCTACGAGGAATCTTTCCAAGTTCAGAAAGTGGACGTGTAGAACTGGAAGAACGAGTGCGCATGCACTAAGTGTAAAAATCAATTTTCAAAACAAATGAGGCAAAATGACAAGTGAACTTAACCAATAATCACAAATGAAATGGCTTCTTTGAAAAAGCTACACCAAATCACAAGTGACACAAAGGCAAGTTTTAAATCTGATGTTCGGGAACTTATTATGGTCGCACCCCAGTTAGGTAGTGCACTGCCTTGATTTGCGGTGGTTGATTTTTATGTATATATTAAGTACCACTGAAAAGACGTAGGTAAGATTTGTGCAAAAGGGTTCAAAACTTTTGGACAATATTTTTGATATCGTCTCGTTTAACCAAATCGTATCTCTTCAAGAATCACCTTAAAAGAGAATACAAAATAGAAAACGCTATGATTGTTTTGTTGTTTTATAATGTTTTTGGTGTTTTAACACTTTAGGAAAAGTGTTAATGAACTTTTTGATTTTCTTATAACTTTACAAAAACTTTTACAAATGATGGTTATGTGCAAGAATGGGTGCGAAAATGGCTAAACACACGCTAAAGCCTCCCCGTGGCGCCAAAATTTGATTTGTGCTAAACCAGTCAAGTCTAATCACACAAGCTAGCCACTTGTGAATGGCTAACCGTAATGCACTTAAAACCGCTAAAACACAAATACAATGAAGTCCTGGAGAATATAGTGAATTCAGTCGTTTAGTCCCACGAAGACTCAATGGTGTGCAAAACACAAACTCAGATGATAGAGTGATCACTAAGGATAGTGATCAATAAAGGTTTTGATTAAGAAATTACACTACTGATTGCTTGGAATGGAATTAGGAACAGAATTGGAAAACACAACAATCAGATTAAAGAAACGTAAACGTAAGTTTAAAAACTACGTATACGTACAAAATTAAAAAGTGAAATTAAAGAAATAAAAGACCTAAAGATATGAAAATAACATTTTTGGAATCCTAAAAATAAAAGAAAATTATTAGAAAAAGAAAATTATTTTTAACACTATTTATTTAATTATTATTAATTAAAAACTATTTTAACTATTTAATAAATACTCTAAAATAGAAGAAAATACAAAATAAGGCTAGAAAAATAAACTTATGATTCAGAAAAATCTAAAATACTATAAAACTAATTTTAAAATTGAAAAGATATTTTTATGCTTTTTAATTATTTATTACTAATTAATTACTATTTTTAACTATTCAAAATTATAATAAATACTAAAAAGATAGAGAAAAATATGAAACTTTTTCTAAAAATACTATATGATGACAGAAAACAAAGAAAAATAGAAAAACAGATTTTCTTATTAATAAGCTAAAAGAAAAAATCAAAAAGCTAGGAAATATTAAATAAACACTATCAACGATTTTAAATTGAACTTTTTTTGGATTTTCTTTTTGAAAACTACTTTAATACTGATAATATCAAACTTTAACAAAGACAAAAATTTTACAAAACTCAAATAAGCTTTTTTACAAGCTTATAAGCTCAACAGTTATACTTATGAGCTTATTTGGTGAAATAAGCTCAAACAAGCTAACCAGCTGAAACAAAGGATCAAATAAGCTACAAACAAGCTAGATGAACTAGAATGAAGCTAAAAATAACAGATAAGCACACTGAAAAGCTATTATGAAGACAATAAGCACTTGTGATAAAAACAGAAATGGGACAAACTTTAAGCTTATTGCAGCCCTAGCAAACAAGCTAGAAATTGAAAAACAAGGATTGAGACCTCAAGATGACCAGGTTGGCTTTCCAAAGAAACAAAGTTTACAAGATTTGACCCACTAATAAGCTCTATGTGAGCTTATCAAGTTAGACCAACCAATCGCGTGCACGTGGCACTCTTATCAGATAGGTACCCAAAATAAGCAGTGAAATAAGCACTTAAAAAGCTGATGTACAGAGAACTAGCGTTTTTATATTTTTCTTTAGCAACCAAACTTTAATACCCCAATAGCTTATAAGCTGAATCTTACTAATGAACACACAGCAAAAAGATCTAATTTATTCAAAAACGACCAAGTTGGAAATTTGACTTTTTAAGAAAACTAGCTAAGTTGACCAAAATGAACTTTGAGTTGATCTTAAGCACTGAATGTGTTTTTATAAGGTAAACTAAAACTGATTTGAGTAATTTGAACAACTTGTAAACACAAAATAATGATCATAGATCATCAAAATCATACAGACAAGAAATGAGATGAGATCAAAAGAAATTTTGACTTTTATCCAAAGGAGTACTGGTTTTTCTTGTATGCACTGTCTATTGTGACCAAGTGTGACTCAAGACAACAACATTTACAAACTTAATCCACCTCTAACTCAGTTTCACTTCTCAAATCCAAACAAGTCTTTATATGACTGAATTGAAACTTTTCAAGGAAAATCACAAATTTAAACCATAAAACTAATTCAAGACCATGAAATATCATATATTAGAACTGATGAAGCATGAAACAACAACATTAACAACAAGAAACTCACTAATGAAGATTATGATGTTTTACTTTGTCAAAATAAGATTTTAATAATCTACAAATTTAAAAGAACAACTAAATGATTTTAATGATTACTATCACTTAACTATAACTAATGATCACTAAGAAACAGAAATTAAAGCTAATGAACAACTATAACAATTGATATGCAAAAGTGAACAAAAAGGCTTACAAAAGCTTCCAAGCTCAAACCGGAGAACCGAACCAATTATCACCCCTATTAGCTTACCACTAAGCTTCTAACCCAAGGCCATCCAAGATTTACCTGCTCAATTTGTATACACCATCTACTTGTGATTTTTATTTTTCAACTATTTAATTTGATTTTTGGTGATTTTCTGTTTTGTTTCTAAACCGAGTTTTAGTGTTTCTAATAGCTTAGAAAAGCTATCTAGGAGCTTATGTGACTTACTTCAGTCCATATAAACAACAAACAACAACATTTGAAGCATCATGAGATTTTGCATAAAACATGAAATTTTGCATAAACTTGAGATATGATTAAAACTTGAAACTGATAAGTGAAAAAGTTTTACAATACACCTGAGATACTTAAAAGGAATGCTTGAAAGCTTTAAGTTACACTTAAACTTGAAAAATTCTTAAAACGACATTAAGAAATTAAAAATACACTAGATGATTTTTTTACAATGCCTCTCCACTCCTCTTTATAGACTTTTGTGAATCCTTGTTGACCTCTGATTGTTTCCCACCATCTTCTAGCCATTGGATCATCAAATATCATCAGAACCGTCCACTTTGCTTTTGGCCAAATTCTTCAAGCGTGTTTGAGCTATTAATTGAGTTGGTTTGAGTCAATAAAGGATTTTTGGTGTTAGTGGAGGTGGAGGGGACAAGGTATGGAGAGTGAGGTTGAAAAAGTGGAAAACTGCTTTCGTTTCGGTTTTACAGTTGTTTAGAGAGGGAGATGAACAAGACTAGCCGTTGGGCTAAAGTGAGTCTTTTTGACTTTGTTGACCCGTGGTATTATAATAAGGGGGTCCAAAATTGGATATGGCAGGGGTCAGGCTGGATTTTGACCTAGCTCAAGGGTCAAGGGCCAAGTGGGATTGGGCTAAGGTTTGAGCCAGCTGGTATTTGGATTGGATTGGGCTTTGATATATGATAAGGATCCGTTTGGTTTAGTATAAGCACAAGGACCAAACATGTAAATTATCCAAACCTCAAGGACTGAAAATGCCACTATTCCAAACTTATCACAAGGACCAATTTTGACAAACTTTGATAGAACAAGGATCCTTTTTGCATAAATTCCATTTTAAAAGGTCCAAGGACTAATTTTGCAATTTTCCAAAGTTTAGGGACCTTTCTTGCCAGTTGACCAAAGAATCATTCAAGGATCATTTTTTACAACTTAGAATATTTTAAGGACCTTGAATGATAAAATTCCACATTTTTGAATTCCAGGGACTAGATTTGACAACTTTTAAAACTTGAGGGACTAAACTCGCCAATTTTGCAAACTTGATACATTCTTCATCCGATTTTGATATTTTTGCATTTAAAACACATAAAACACTGATTTGTGATGTTTTGATCATTTTGATGTGTTTCTGAGTGTTTTCAGATGATTTTGCAGTTTAGATTATACAAAAATGATGAGTATTTAGACACTCATCACAAAGCTTCCGAGGCTCTTGCATAGAAGAAAGAAATTGAACCATCTGAAAGAGAGACTTTGGCAGCTTCCCCCCAAACCGAAAATCCTTTACTGAAGCAGATTCAAAGCTTTACAAGTTCCATTAGCCAGTGCACAAAGAAGCACACCTTTATCATCGATCTTGTCGCTTTTTAAGAATAATCACCGTGATTCTTCGTTCGAGGTTATATCATCCAATAGAACAACAAAGAACGATCATCCCACACATAAAACAATCTTCTCAAATTTCTTTTCACCGACGTGCGAAGCAATCCATTCCAAAAGGTGTCAAGAGACCACTTTCCCCGAGTAGTTGAATTGATGCAGTCAATCTCTTAGACTAGAGCTCACGAACCAGAATACACATATACCCAAAGACAAAGAAACTTATACCATCATAGCAGCGTGATTAAGTCCAATAGACAAAGAATAACCCCGATGTATACTTTTCTCTCCCCCTGAAGACAGTGCATGAAGCTCAAGAACCCGGTACCGAATGCCAAAGAGAATAACCGATAACATTGAAGAAGCGGCCGAATCACGATTATCTCTCAAGGAGGACTATCTCGAGGATTTCAACTCCGCAATAAGTGATTATATCTCCGAGTCAGCGATTAAGCACTCAAGTGAAACAAATGAAAGGCCCCCAATGTACACAATCCCCCGATGATTGCGATAACATCGAAATCATCACACACTTGTGTACCTCTTTTTATCATCGTAAACTAACTCTTACATCTCATCCCCCACGTAGTTGGAATAAGAACACTACACGCCTTGATGAGTAAACCTTGAGTTTCTCTGCGGTCATGACATATGTTTTCCCGGGATATCTTCAATTACTTAGAAGAATTAAGTTCATCAAGTTTACTCGCCATGAGTCAAACCTTGAGTTTCTCTGCGGTAATAACATTTGTCTTCCCAGGATATCTTCAATGACTTAGAAGTATTAAGCAAGGTTGTCAGGATCGGGATCCTACCTAGGATCGTTTTTGGCTTTGCAAGATCGTAATCGTAGGATCGGATCGGGATCGTAAGATCCTATGAAAATGTATATATTTTTGTATAGGGGTTGTAGTTTTATATTTTTATAGAATATTTCATATGATAAACGAACCAAAATTGATGATAAAAGAAAAAGTTATATGTTCAAGTACCACAGTAGTAGAATATTAGATCTATTGCAATGCATATTTGCACAAAGTTACTACATACGTGCATGGTGCACATACTTTTGTTTTAATGTTTTTTTTTTATTATAGGTTTTTCGTTATAACATTTATGCAAAAAGATAATGTTAATTTATTAGCACGTGATAATGTAACTTTTTTGTTACTATATATAAATTAATGCAAAAAGATAAAATGATTGTATCTAAAAATGAAACGACATAATTTAAAATAGAATGCAACACAATTTTTTTTCTTGATGACCAAATGAATTAAATTAGAATATTCTGATAATATTGCTGATTTTTTTTTGATGACCAAATAAATTAAATTAGAATATTCATGCTTTTATATGTAATATAAAATAAAATATGAACAAAATCGGGTCTAGTATGTAGATATTTTACTTCAAAAATAAGCTTATGACATTTTACAAAGCACGAAATTGTTTTTCATAATAAAAAGACACATCTAAACTATTTCTTAATAATCAAAAAAAACATAATGATTTTACACTCATTAATCTTGCAAGAGACAATTAATTAACAGCACCAAAATAATAATTTTTTTGAAAAATTCTTAATCATTGGGCTTTAAGACATGAGTTTATACTTAATAAGTCAATAATAAAAAAAAAACCCTAATAATAGGCGATCTTATACGATCTGATCCGATCCTACGATCCTACGCGCGATCCTACGATCCTGCTGCGATCCTACCTGGATTACGATCTTGTTAAGATCCTGATCAATTTTTGTGTGTAGGATCGTAGGATCGTACGATCCTACGAGCAGGATCGCGATTTTGACAACCTTGGTATTAAGTTCATCAAGTTTACTCGCGTTTAGATGCGTGTCTCCTACCCCCTTGCTGGTTTTGATACTTCAGAATCAGCAACATATTATAAGCCCAAGTACTTGAAATCTGTTGAGAAGATCACTTGAAGTCTTTGTGAGAATCAACATTGCCGATGTAGAATGTGAGCAAGTCTAATTGGGGATTAAATTCGACATTTCACCCTCCCCCAATTAGTGCTCTCCCCTAAACCGACAATCTTTTCGATAAATGCTCGGAATAAGAAGAAGTCTTTAGATCGTTAAATGCAACTCGTCTTTAGTCTTCTAACATGCAGCAGAAAATGTAGAACAGACTGTAGACTCGACCTTCTTCAAGATTGTGCAGTTGGGGAATGGATAGTTAACATCTTCAACTCACCAAAAATTAGAACATCACCAAAAAGCATCCCAATTAACTTACATCTTGCAAGTCCCCTTAACTAAAATCTCTTCCAATCAAACAAGAATAGAAAGATGTTCATCAAGGAAATCAGCAATCAGGCCACAACGAACACACAAGATGGTAACACCAAACTACCAATCACATCAAACAAGAACAAAGAGATTGTTCGGAATCATCATGTTGATGTGTACGTGAAGCATTAACCGGAAGCACTTTGTCGATTAACTCATCAGTCCGAGTGAAGATGTCAACTAACGGCTCTTAGAAGAACAACTCCATGTGAAGATGACCCGATAAGAAGAAGCTCGGTTCTTACATGAGTTAGGAGCCGTATGACCATATATTCTCAGAAATCAATCAACCATGCAGAAAATTCACACTTCTTCTCCCCCTCAAGAATTGCATACGGAGATGCCATTCTTGATTAAACTAGTTATTATCATCTAAATGTATTCTATTCACACTTCTCCCCCTCAAAATTAGCACAGGATGTCGCCATCGTCATTATAGTTGAGCAAGTAGAATAAGAAAACAATCAACAGTAGCCCGGTTCACTTGATAATTGAAAGCGCATGGAAAAAGCATGAAGCATGTTGATGAGAATGGTCAAAAATAAGAATATTTCTCTTCTTCCGAAGATAATGCGCACTGAAGTGTACACATTTCTTTTCTTTAGAGAACGAGGCTTGAACTGTAGTGTTCAAACTAATAAGAAGATTTCACTTCTTTCCAAGATAAAGCGCACTGAGACGTACACTTTTCTTTTCTTTAGAGTATGGTATGTGCTAAAACACATACCTTTTCTTTATCAAAATAGACCCAAAACAACCAAGAAAGAGCCGTTTATTGCTAATATTTGTGGTTTTCTTGAGTTTGTGCTTGTGCAGGTACGGATATGTAAAAACACGCAAAAAGGAACCAAATCAGACATAAATCCGAGCACGAGAGATTAAGAGAGCTTAAGCTGAGCCGGAAGATCAAAATTGAGCATTTATGAAGATTTTATTCTCCGAGGATGATTTTTGAAAGATATACTCAAGTTTGAAGATATGTCAAGAATGGCCCCTCAAGTTTGAGCAATTGGCAAAATTAGTCCCTGGATTATTTGAAGATTGACAACATTGGCCCTTGGTCTATTTGAAGATTGTCAAAATCTATCCTTAGAAGATATTTCAGAATTACATGTTTGGCCCTTGGAGTTTCAGTTTATACAACTTAGGTCCCTATGTTTACCTTTGGTTCACTACTAGTCCATTATCCAACACAAAATAAGCCACGCCCAAAACCAGATACATGGCCCAATCCAAATCCAATCTACCCTACCACGATATCCATACCCACCACGTTTGATAAATACCCAACTACCGGTTTATTAACCCTGGTCAAACCCCCAAATACCCGGTCAAACTATTTGATTAATAATAAAATATACCAAACGCGCCCTTACCCTTAACCCATCTTCTTCCCCAAACCAAACAACCTTTTACCCATTCCTTTTACTACCAATTACCCAAGTCCACCTCGTACTAGAATCTTTCTAGAAAACCCCATCTAACAGCTGACTTGTCAGATAAGACTGCCAGGGTGGACGAATGCAGACTCTCCTATTGGCCTGCCACATCACAAGAATGATCCTATGGCTCTGATTTGATATGATGACAAGAGAGGATGATCAAAGGCGAGATTAGATATCCGTAAGCTTCCTTTGCTCTCACCGCTTATAAAAGACCCATTTGAGTCACAATGTAAAGGGTCCAATTCCTTAAGTCTTAGAGGAATTTTGACCATTTTATTTCCTGTCACTATTTCATGTTTTCAGTAGTTTAATGATTGTAATTTCAAATCAAGTTTTGTAATCTCATTTTGTTAATGCAAATTTCTTATTTTCCCATTTACTTCTCAAATCGATTTCAAAGTCGTTTAGTGTTTAAGAGTGCTTGATTTCTGTTCTTGGTAGCTCACATAAGCTTTTGCAAGCTTATGTGAGCCTCATGATTGTTACACTTTAGCTTAATTCCAAGTTTTGCAAAAAGTCAAGAAAAGTCAAACATTGGTCAAACTTGAAAGTCACTCAAATTCGGTTAAGTTCTTTTCTCAAGAGTTGTTTGGTTAGGTTTTAGATTTGTTTGGCAAGTTTAGTTCAATTCAGAAACATGTTTTATCAAACTCTCATTTTTAAAAGCATTTTTGTAAGTTTATAGGAGTGTTTGGTTTAGCATTTAAAATGTGCTAGAGGGTAGAATATTGTGAGACTAGTTGATTTAGTCCTACTATAGTCATTTACATTCATACCTGTCACAACTTTGCCTCAGTTTTCTTCATAAGTCAAAATTATTTGGTAACTGTTCTTGAGCTCCATCCTGTTGAAATCAGTGGCTGAAATCAATTCATATAGGTGTAAGATTGGATATACTAGCTTGATAAAGTTTCATTTAATCATATTTCATCTTAATCTGCCCAACATTTGATCTTGAATCTCAGTTTAGTCAAACTGCTCAACTGTTTTCAAAAGTCAAATGTGTCAAAAATCAGTTTTCATCAGATTTTCTATGCCTTGTATTAGCTTCATTTGAGCTTGTCTTTGCCTGAAATTTGGTACAACTGTTCTCTAGTTGGTGGTCTTGAGAACCATACTTCTGGATTTCACTAAAGCTTATTGGATAAGCTGATGCAGTAGCTAGAAGTAGGGGGTCAGAATATGTTTTGCTTATAGTGGCAGTTGGCTTAAATCTGAGTATTCGGCTTATTAGGTGTTAGGAGTAGCTGTAAAAGGTTGCTTTAGAGTAGTTTTAGTATATTCTAGCTTCTGTATTGGATTGGTGTCATCTAGGGCTTATTTGCTTATCTTCAAGTGCTTATTTCCATATCTTTTACATTGCAGCCTCTATTTCTCATACATCAGCATCACATTTTATATTTTTCACAGAACCAGAATAACATTTTAGAATTTTCCTGAATTTTTCATTAATTTTGGTCACTGTTTAGTATTTTTCTCAATTAAAAATAGTTTTTAATCACTTTTAATTAGCTTTAATTGCAAATAATTAAGAAAAAGTTCAAAAAAATAATTTTTCAATTTTCTCAATTTAAGAAAAATATAAAAAGCATAAAAAATATTTTTCCCTATTTGTCCCCTTTTATTTGGTATTTTTCACTATTTAAATTAGATTTAAATAGTTTTAAATTCATAGAAAATAGGAAATTAATCAGAAAAATAAAAAAATAGTTTTGAAAAGTCTCTTAGGATATTTTAGATTTTATAAAATTAGTTTCATAATTTTCCCCTTTGTTTTTATAATTTTTAGTTATTTAGTCTTATTTTTAAAGTTATAAATTAGTTTTTAATTCTAATAAAATCCAGAAAATTCCTAAAAAAATAGTTTTAATTCATAAATAGTTTTCTAATATCATTTTTAGCATAAAAGTAATTTTAGATTATTTTTAGGAGTTAGAATAGACGTAGTTGCTTTTTACTCGCGTTTCGTTTTAATCCCGTTTTGCGTTTTAGTGTAGAATTGAGTAGTTTGCCTTAATTCTTAGGTTTTCCCCATAGACTTTATTCCCATTTGCTTTCCTTTTCCCGTAGTTTAGAATATATCATTTTATGCCCTTCTCTTATTCAAATCCCGATAATCGTGACGTGAGTTGGAAATTCCATTCAACCCTCGTTCGGAACGATCTCGGTGCTCAAACCTAATACGTTTGAGTTACCCGTATACTACTCAACTTCTCTATCATTGGTTTTGTTTGAACTGTTTTAAGTTTCTTACGGTTAGTCATTCACAAGTGGCTAGCTTGTGTGAGATAACTTGACGGTTTGGGCATATCAGAGTACGAGGCCTGAACTGATGTGAACAGACGTCATAATCTCTCTTTTTTCATCATCTCTTGGAAAAACATGTAATCAATCACCATTATCATTCAGTAGGCTTTTTGTAGTGACAGCTGATGGAGAAAACCCAATATGATGAATTTGACCCTGAAGTAAACTACCCCGAACCCGTGACTTAAACTTGCACATATGTAATAAAGAGCGGTGCCGAGACTTCATGCCCATTTGAATCTCTAAGTACTCTATACTCTTCAACCAACCAACCATCGAGTATTAGACGTATATCACCTCTTGAAAATCCACAATTGAATGTGACACTGAGCACTACAACGTAACTCCTTTAAGTGATAGTTATTTTGTGGTGGTAAGAGCCCAATTCCCCCAAGTGGTAAAAGAAAAGGTAAAAGACACCCAACAATAACTAGATTTCCAAGTCTTCGTTTTTGATAATAAGCTCGAACAAGGATCTTGAAGAATCTTCATCCATCCATCCCCGATACCTTCAGATACTAAGTACACTCGCCCGTGATATTTCACTTCAACCTCAAATAAATAATAGTGAATTAACGCCGTTGTCACATCTTGTTAAAAGCTCAAATCTAGCCTCCTTTGATCTTAAAAGTGAACTTTGATAATGGTTTCATCCCGACCATGGTTAAAAGCACATCACCCTGTAAAACCATGTAATAACCAAACTGCCATGACGATAATCCAAACACACATCCAATTCATGAAGTATACCCTTTTTATCCCTTCTTCGAAGTAGAAATTGTAGCACCAGCATCAGATAAGATCTCGAAATACACTTTCCTTTCTCCAGGATGGTTCCATCTTCACGGGATTTTACAATTCTATGGTTTAAACCGAGAAATATGTTCTTTCGCAGGATTTTACAAAACCAAGAATAAACCGTAAGATAGATCCGTAAATGCACTTTACTATTACCAAGATGTTTCCATTGTCACGGGATTTTACAAGTCTATGATTTAAACCGAGAAATAGGTTCTTTCGCGGGATTTTACAAAATCAAGACAAAACCATAAACAATGTCAGTTTGAATGTGCTATGACAACTTTGGTTTCGGTGAATATCTGTTTTAGGGGAACTTGCAGCGATTCATTATCCAATCATCAGCAATAACATCAACTATCCAAAAAATACTTTGATAAAACACATCATCCACATATTCTGACGGCTGTTGCAGAGACTAAATGGTGAAGTAAACCCGATATGCCAGACTTGATCATGAAGTAAGATTCCCCAAATTTGTTACTTAAACTTGTACTAATCCTCGTGAAAAAGAAACGGTGTACCCAATGTACAAAACCTCTTGACATATCCTCAACTGCGTGAGACACCAAAGTGATAGCTACGATGTGGGTTAAGCGAGAAAGGAATCACAACCGTAACTAAATAGCCAAGTCTTTATCACCCTCAATAAACGCCCAAACAAGTCATCTTCACGGAAGGGTAGAGAGAAAGAAGACGAAATAAGTAAACGCGCCCGGAAAACCTCACTTCAAATCCAAATAAGATATATCGTCCAAACAACCCCGTAGTCAACATTTTCTAATATCAATTAAAGCCGTTACATAATGTTATTCGTGAAAATATATATACCAGAGTATCAAACCTCAAAACACAACAAATCTCATCATCATACCCAATCTCATTATCAACTCTCATTGTATCAGTCCATCTTCCAAATCCAAGTTTCAGATGCAAGCTCGGTCCAAATGAAATGAGACACTCGTCCTCTAATATCCTCTCATTTTAATTGAATATAGCACTTTGGTCACATTCTGGTTCATACAAATAAGTTCAAGCCCAAATCCAATTAAAACAAGTTCAGCCCACATATCATGCATATTGTGATAACACACATAAATGCACTTCTTTCGAATTAAAGAACAAGTATTTGGCCCATTAGAGCAGCCCTAGCCCACGAGTAGGAATAAAGCCTTAGGTCCATGAGTGTCAAAGTCCACTTGATCCAACAAATAATACAACCCTAATTATTAGGGTGTATAAAACGCACACCATACTCACACAAAATCCCTAATTTCACTTGATATCCGCCCCCATTCACTCCAGACATAAAAATGACGCTCCAAATATTCAGAGTAGCCTCCAATACTCATCTCATATCATCAAAACAAATCTTGTTAAGCCATAAAAGCTCAGCACAGGGATGGTTAGAGCCGATAACGCCACAGATATCTTTGGACAACAATCATGGGTAGGTTTTTTTTTTTTTTTTTTTTTTTTTCATTAACTCGATTATATGCTTTTCTGTTTAGATAAACCGAAGCAATGAAATATGAGTTAACATTAATTGTTAAATTCATTTCATTTGTCGAACATTAAATTTGAAGTAGAACTTCACAGAAGCAACGATCAATGATGTATAACTTTGTGAGCATGTCTTTTAATGGTTGGATTTTTATTGAATGGCACACAAGAAACTGAGATCTAATTATTTGCCATTCGTATTTCATTATGACTGACCATGAAGGAGAATGAACCCATTAATGGTTTAGCTCAACTTCAATTAATTCTCATATTGTACCACCATAGATCTGTGATGATGAGTTTTTATGTGTAAGGCTCTAGTTAGTCTTGATTTATAAATAATTTACACGAAAATACATATGAGATTCGGAAGAATGGTTTGATGGGGTTGGAATCGATGATGATGCAAGTTCCATATATTTGCGAGAACTCATAAGAGATTGCAAAAATGGAATTTAATCAGAGATTTATGAGCTTGTACCCTCGAATGACATTGTTTTGAGTAATGATTTGTATAGAGGAATGATGTATAATGATGACGAACTCTTATCTTTGAAGTATGTTGAATGATCTTTGATGATAGTCTGTTGTGGTTTGATTGTATTTGATGTATATGTTTGAATGTTGTTATTGATAATGCAAATAGACCGATGAAGTTAATACAGAGGTTGCCATGAGTTGTTGGTAACTGATATTGTGTCGTCTTGGACTTCTTTCATTCTACTTCATTTCTGTCTTCTGTCACAACTGAGTCATGAGCCAAGTCGCTAGGTCTTGTTCTTTTTCAAAGCAAATCGCTAGCAGAATTTTTTGAGTCAAGTCGCTAGCATAAGTCGCTACCTGTATGTGACAAGTCGCTAGGTCTAGTGTCAAGTCGCCATTGACTTTAAAGAAAGTCAACAAAACTCCAAGTCGCTACAGAAATATAAACAACTCGCTATCATGACTGCTACTCATATACAACGAATCTAGACGACTTGTAAAGACAAGTCGCCACCAGTGGTTGTACCAAGTCGCTAGGTAGATCTTTGAAAACTTCCGATGTATTTTCCGACCAAGTTCCGACCATATGCATAATAAACCCAGAAAACGTGACAAAGACCGCTACATATGACTGTTTTGACCCAGTTTGACCTCTAAAACATGACCAAGTCACTATTAAGAAACATGAACACAAATTGCTATCAAGAACCATGTTTAAAAACAGTTTCAACATTAAACCCTGCTTAAAAACCGGTAAAGATTCAACATAACTTGTGACATTAATGAAACATAACTTGACAGAAACAGCTTGTGACATTAATAAAACAGTCGACGAAATCAGAACCACAACATAACTTGCTTCAACCCACACATCAAAACAACCAACCCAACCAAGAGACCATATAAACCACACGCAACCGTATAACACCATACGAATCATCAAAAAAAAACAATACAACCTAGGCTCTGATGCCATTTGTAGGATCGATATATTTATTGTGTTGATGATTCGAGTGGTCTTGGATGATCAAAATACATGTTTGCCATTAGAGAGAGAAAGTAGATAGAGAGGGTGTTCTTTCTAGAGGTTTACACAAAGGAAAGGTTAGATTAAATGAGAAGAAGCACCACCCCTTCCATGGATGGAAGGGGTATTTATAGTTACAACTTATACGACCTCCTATCGGCCTGTGGATCAGGTATACAGTGGGTAAAGACCCGTCCTTCCTCCACGGTGTTACACTACGCTAAACTAAACTAATAACTAACTAATAAACTGATAAATAACGATATGTATACGAGCTAACTTATGCTAAATTATATTTGGGGTGACCGACACTTCACTATGGAATTTCCAATTCCTAACAAAGGGGAAGACAAGGAAGACAAGATTTGTTTCATTCATGGTGAGAATTAATTATCTCAACTTCTGCTACTTCGTCTAGGGAAGTTCATACAAGAACCGTGTTTGTTTTGTCATCATCAAATAGGGGAAGATTGTTGGGTTTATTGATTTGATGATACAAAACAATAAAAGAATGAAACATCAAGGGCTTAAACAGAAAGAGATGAAACCTACAAAAAGATGGAAGGACTTGCTTGCAAAAGAAGATTTATTATTTAATCATTCGTAGTATTTTGTAAACCCTAATCCTCTAGTATATAAAGAGGACATGGGGTGTAGGTTTTATATAAGTCTTCCATAATGTAGTATAGTAAAGGTGTGTGTGTGTGTGTGTTCTAGGGCGTCGTTCATTTTAAACGCCTAGAACTAGTTATCCCTAAGATCTGAGATGGCTTAGATCCCATTACGCTTAGGTAACACGTTATACTCTGATCAATATATAATTGGGGAAGATGTGGAAAAACCTTGTGTCGATAATAATGATGTTTGTTTTAATTCCGCTGCATGTACATGTTTATTGTCATTGTTATTGTTAAACCTTAGCGCTCTAAATGGTCCAAGGAGTCTATCAAACTCCACAATTGTTGGGTTTTTGGTTCCTTGGATCAAGAATTATTCTAAGTGTTGGAACCATGGACAGAGTTGTTGAAACCAGGGACAGAAGATTGAATCCACTTTTGAAGACAAACCGCGGCTAGTAGTATTGTGTAACCACGGATATTGTAATGTAACCACTGCTAGTTTTGTATAGTCGATTTAATGTTTTGTATTAGATAAATATGGAAAAGATATTTATCTTGTAGGTTACGTATTGTATTATGTCAAGGACTCCTTAGCCTATAAAAGGAGGTCCTAGGTTAGATTAGATAGACGTATGTTTTATATCTAAGGTCGATACACTTCAAGGTTGTAAAACCCTAATACTGTTAGAGTATTCGTATTAATAATAATATTGAGGTGTTGAATGTTCATTGTTCTTCTTCTTAAGATTAAGTATTAAATTTCGCGTGATACTTAATAAGTTTTTGTTCAAGTCAGTTTCTATATTAGATCATTTGCTCAACTGGGATCAACAAGGGGTATCAGAGCTTGTGATCTAGAAACTGAAATCAAGAAGAAGTTTTGTTACATTCTGTTTAAGTAAGTTAAGATGTCTGACGAAACACACATGGTTACTACTTCCAAGGTGCCCATGCTCAAGCATGGAGAGTACCAAATCTGGAGAATGCGAATAAGGCAATACATTCGTATGATTGATTATGCTCTCTCGGATGTTGTGGAAAAAGGTGATACTCTTCCCAAGAAGGGTGGGGATGGCAAAGATATAGCCATTGTTAGTGAGATCGACAAGGCTAAGAGAAAGATGGAGATTAAAGCTCATAGTATTCTCTCTATTTGAATACCTAATGAATATGCTTTGGACTTTGAACAATATGAGTATGCTAAGGAGCTCATGGATGCTATTGAAACAAGGTTTACTGGTAATGAAGCTACCAAGAAATCAAGGAAAATTATGCTCAAGCATCAGCTTGAAAACTTCACTGCTCTAAGTGGAGAAAAACTTGATGGCACCTATAACAGACTTCAAAAGCTCATCAGCCAACTGAAGTCAGTGGACTACAAAGTTGCTCAAGAAGATATTAATCTAAAGTTCATCGAAGTTTATCACCGACCGGGCTATGCATAATCGTTGTGTGGAGGAACAAAGATGATTTTGACAAGATGACTCTGGACAATCTCTACAACAATTTGAAGGTTTATGAGTCTGAAAATAACATTGCTGGTTCATCTTCCTCTACACAAAACATTGCTTTTGTTTCAACAAACCACATTAGTCCTCAAGATGTATCCACTGCCGCTATGGTATAACCACGCTATTGCTAACAATACCACTGTTAGTGATAAAGTCAGTGATGGTGCAATTTGTGCTTTTCTGGCTAATTTAACTACCAGTGTTACTGTTTTGAATCAAGATCTAGATCAAATTGATCCTGATGATCTTGAAGAGATAAATCTTCAATGGAAAATGGCAATGTTGACTCTTCAAGCAAGGAAGTTTTGAGGAGGACCGAAGACAGTCAATTATAATGGTCAAAGGAGAGCTGGATTTGATAAAAGCAAGATAGAGTGCTTTAACTGCAAAAGAAGGGGCACTTTGCTAGGGAGTGTAGAGCACCTAAGAGGATTGAAGGCATCAAGAAGACCACTGAAGAGCCTGCTCCTTCTTCAACATTGGTGGCTCAAGATGGTATTGGTGATTATGACTGGAGTGATGAAATTGAAGAAGGACCCAATGCAGCTTTTCTTGCTAGTGAAGCTTCAAAAGAGCATAACTTTGCTCTTATGGCCTATGCTTCATCTTTCGTTCAGATTCGAGGTATCTAATGATTCTAAAACTTCTACTTGTTCTTTTAAATCATGTCAAGATAACTTAGAGTCTCAAAAAGCTATCACTGAGAGTTTAAGGAAAGAAGTAGAAAGACTGTCTCTAGATAACTTAGGTTATAGAGTTGGTCTAGAAAGTGTTGAAGAAAAGCTTAATTACTATATTAAATGTGAGTTTGAGTATGTAGATAAGATTAATATACTTGGTGGTGAAATTGATCTTAAGGATAGAGAGATTAAGATGCTTAAAGAGAAACTAGAAAAGGCAGAGAGTGTAAAGGTAGAAGCCCTAAAAGAAAAAGAAAAACATGTTGTTAGGGTTGCTAAAACACAGTATGCTTTTGATCTAGTAAATAAGCCAATAGGTCAAAAATTGTTCAAGGATGGTACTGGTCTTGGTTATAATAATATGCCTCCACCATCTCTTATGAAACATGCACCACCTACTAAAGAACTGTCATTTAGCAGTGAATTTAGTTTCAATAAACCTGTAGGTGAGACTTGCATTACATCACCTAAGCTAGGTACTGATAAGTCATCTGATGCTCCCATCATTGAAGATTGGGAATCTGATTTTGAGGAAGATAGATCTGAATCAACACAGCCTGAGAGAATAGAACATGTTAAGAAAGTTGATTCTAATCAAGCCAACCTTGTGCCTAGATTTGGAGCTCAAATTGCTAAGAAAGTAGTAAAGTACAAGGAAGTACCTAGGAAGGATGAAAAGATACATACCTAGGGGAAACCAGAGAAAATTCAATGGACTAATTTCAAACAGATTAGGAGATGAGTTTCAATGTGTTAAAAAGGCTTGTTTTGCATGTGGTAGTTTTGAGCACTTACAGAGAAACTGTTATAAAAATAGACCACAAGTTTGGAATCATTGGAGGAGGGTAAATCATCAAAACTTTTCAAAGAAAAAAACCCTCATCCTAACAAAAACATGATTCCTAGAGCAGTGTTAATGAGGAATAGGAATACAAAATCAATCGTCAATGCTGCACCCAAATGGGTTCCAACCACTGCTAAGCAAAATGTAAACACGGCTAAGCAAAATATCACCACTGCTACAAAAGAAGTTTTAAAAATTCCAAAGGTGATAACTGACACAGTGGTTGGAAACCATTTTATGTTATAAGGCCTCGCTAGTTGGCAATGGAAGCCTAAGACGAAGGTTTTACATCATGTCAACTGTGCATCAATGGACCTAAACAAATTTGATTACGTTGATGCACAGGGCAGACCCAAGTCAGTATTGGCTTGGGTCCACTAAAGGAACTCATGTGTTTAATTTCATGTGCAGGGCAATTTACAAGATGAGCTAAAAGATAAAGGAGTTTTTGATAGTGGTTGCTCTAGGCACATGACTTGGGATGGGAGCAACCTGGAGGATTTTGAAGCTTTTGATGGAGGTTATATGGCATTTGTCAATGATCCAAAGGGAGGAAAAATACTTGGCGAGGCACAATCGAACAGGGAATTTAGACTTTGAAAAGGTCTATCCGTGCGGGACTTAAGTATAATTTATTCAGTGTTTCTCAAATGTGTGATAAGCAAAACTGGGTACTTTTTGGTGAAACTGAGTGTGTGGTCTTGTCACCTGATTTTAAGATGCCTGATGAGAAGTATATACAGCTAAGGGTACCTAGGAAGGAAAACATATATTGTTTTGAACTTAAAGATGTAATTCCTAATAGGTCCTTAACCTATTTGTTTGCTAAAGCATCAATAGATGAGTCTAAGTTGTGGCATAGAAGGCTAGGTCACCTAAATTATAAAACAATCAATAAACTGGTAAAAGGCAACTTAGTGAGAGGGTTACCTTCTAAGGTTTTTGAGTGTAAGGAACTGTGTGTGGCTTGTCAAAAAGGAAAACAACATAAAGCTTCTTGTAAGACCAAAACTGTCAACACCATCACACAACCACTGTTTATGCTTCATATGGACTTATTTGGACCTACCTTTGTTAAAAGTTTGAACCATAAGCGTATTTCCTACTTATCACTGATGATTATAGTAGATTTTCTTGGGTATACTTTTTAGCAGCTAAGAGTGAGACTAGTGAGATCCTCAAGAGTTTCATTACTAAGATAGAAAATCTAGTAAATCATAAGGTCAAGGTAATCAGATGTGATAATGGAACTGAGTTTAAGAATGATGTGATGAATCACCTGTAGTTAAGGGTATAGAAAGACAGTTTAGTGTTGCTAGAATACCACAACAAAATGGTGTAGCTGAAAGGAAAAATAGGACACTAATTGAGGTTGCTAGGACAATGTTGTCAGAATCTAAGTTACCAACTACCTTTTGGGCTGAAGTTTGTAGGCACCGCATGTTATGTGCAGAATAGAAGTAAGGTAGTAAAGCCTCATAACAAGACCCCTATGAGTCATTACATGATAGGAAGACTATGATTGCATTCCTAAAACCTTTTGGGTGTCCTGTTACTATCTTGAATACCATAGACTACCTAGGCAAGTTTCAATAAAGCAGTTGATGATGGATACTTTATAGGCTATTCTTCTAATAGTAAAGCCTTTAGAGTATACAATAGGAGGACTAGAATTGTTGAAGAGAACCTACATGTTCAATTTAGTGAAAAGACTCCTAGTGTTGAGACCAAAGGACCGTGACTGGCTGTTTGACATTGATATGCTAACCAAATCTATGAATTATGAGCCTATCATTGCAGGAACTTCCACTAATGTTAATGCAGTAACAAAAGGATTCCGATGCGAAAATGATTCTAAGGAAGCCGATTCTCCAAAGGAGTTCTATTTGGTTGAAAAGTGGAAAGTCGGTTCTCTCATCCATCATTGATAAGCAAGGTCCCACTGATGATGATGTATTGAGTAATCGGAGGCAATGTTGATCATCATCAAGATAAGGATGAGTTGTTGAAAGATAACTCGATGGTAGAAGAAATTGAAAAGAAGAAAAGGCATTCGAAGCCTTTGCTAAGCCAAATGAAAGCACGGATAGAAATAATGAAAGCACGCTAAGCCATCTTCTACCACCGCCAGTTCAAGTGAATCCCCACCGTAGTAATCGGTAATATTACTTTCTTTGGACCAACTGCAAAGCCATTATTTGGTGAAGAGGAGTATCCACATGATCCTAACATGCCTGCTTTGATAGAAATTGATACTCCTACTGATGATGAAGACATGGATGATTTCTTCAATGCTGATTTTACTAATTTGGAACATGTCATTCATGAAAGTCCAGTTACCTCTACAAGGATACATAAGATTCATCCTAAAGGACAAATACTTGGAAATTTGAACACCCCTGTTCAAACAAGAAGCAAGGTTCAGAACACTAAAACCTTCCCTGAGCAAGGTTTCTTTGCAAGATCACTTCACAAAAGAAATAGTCATAAAGATCTGCAAAATTACTTGTTTGCATGTTTTCTATCTCAAAAGGAGCCCAAGAGAGTGGAAGAAGCTTTATCAGAAGAAGGATGGGTAGAATCAATGCAAGAAGAGCTTCTTCAGTTCAAACTTCAAGAGGTTTGGACATTGGTTGATCTTCCTAATGGTAAGAGGTAAATTGGGACAAAATGGGTGTTCAGAAACAAGAGGGATGAAAGAGGTATTGTTGTAAGAAATAAGTCAAGGTTGGTTGCTCAAGGATACACACAAACTGAAGGCTTGGACTATGATGAAGTATTTGCTCCAGTTGTAAGAATTGGGGCAATAAGATTATTTTTAGCATATGCTTCATTTAAAAATTTTGTGGTGTATCATATGGACGTTAAAAGTGCTTTTCTATATGGCACTATTGATGAGGAGGTTTATGTTTGTCAACCTCCTGGTTTTGAAGATCCTGATCATCCTAACAAGGTTTACAGGGTGAGGAAGGCTATGTATGGGTTGCATCAAGCTCCTAGGGCATGGTATGAGTGCCTGTCTACTTATTTGATGGACAATGAATTTAAAAGAGGGTTGATTGATAAGACTTTGTTCATAAGGAAGCACAAGGATGATATTTTACTGGTTCAGGTTTATGTAGATAACATCATATTTGGCTCAACAAATAAGGAGCTATGCAAGGATTTTGAGAAACTTATGCATGATAAGTTGCAGATGAGTTCTATGGGAGAACTCACTTTCTTTTTGGGGCTGCAGGTTCAACAAAGGACTGATGGTATTTTCATTAGTCAAGACAAGTATGTAGCATATGTTTTGAAGAAGTTTGGGTTTCAGGATGTGAAGAGTGCTAGTACACCTATGGAGACTCAGAAACCACTGCTACCAGATGATGGAAGTCCCAAAGTTGATCCGAAGTTGTACAGGTCCATGATTGGATCTTTGATGTATCTCACTGCATCTAGGCCAGATGTTATGTTCTCAGTATGTCTGTGTGCAAGATTTCAAGTCACACCCAATTCAACACACATGAATGCTGTTAAGAGAATATTTAGATACCTTAAAGGTCATCCTAAACAGGTCCTTTGGTATTCTAAGGATTCTCCTTTTGATTTGGTGGCCTATACAGTTAGTGATTATGCTGGTGCTAGTTTGGATACGAAATCTACAACTGGAGGATGTCAGTTTTTGGGAAGCGACTAATTTCATGGCGTGTAAAAGCAAACTATTGTGGCAAATTCTACAACCGAAGTGAATATGTGGCTGCTACTAGTTGCTGTGGTCAAGTTCTTTGGATTCAGAATCAATTGCTGGATTTTGGGTACAACTTTATGCATACTAAGATTTACATTGATAATAACAATACAATTTGCATCATTAAAAATCCGGTTTTACATTCTAGAACTAAACATATTGAGATAAGGCATCATTTTATTAGAGATTGTAATGAGAAAAGGTTGATTCAAATGGTAAAATCCATACCGATTTCAATGTTTTGATCTTCTCACTAAAGCTTTTGATGTGGGGAGATTTCAGTACTTTGTTGTTAGTATTGGAATGATTAATCTCTAAATCTCAACTTGTTTTGTAAACGTTTGTATAAGTATTGGACTGTTATTATGTGATCTTAGTATTGCTATTTTTGTTTCTAACCATTGATAGTTATGTTCAAACCACTGTTTGTTGCTTTGTGTTCCCACTAACCATTTTGCAGACAAATGAAAGTTAATTACTGATGCAAAAGAAGTGCTGAAGTTAAATTGTTCATTCATTCAAGAAACAGTTTACAGCTTACAGCTTACAATTAACTTCAAGTGAAAATACAAGACCAGTTCTATACAAGATTTCCTAAACCTACACTAGCTCATATCATTTATTCCAAAAGCTGGTGCTATGCATGACAAGTACGATGAAGAAGCTGAAAAGAATGGATTGATGAAAACGAAGATGATGAAGATGAATACAGCAGATCGGTTTGTGATATGAGAAGTCTTCAGTTGACCCATCTAATCGTTCCACCATAAAGCATCACTCCATCTTCCTTTTACCCTTTCCCTTACCGATATGAGATGAAGCACCAAAACTTGGTGCAGGAAGACCAAGCACCACCTCTCGCTCTTTGGGAGTGGTGGATTTCTGGCACGTGGCCTTGGTTGAGGTTGGGATGGTGAAGGTTGGGATCTCTTTGCTTCCTCTCTCACCAATCTATTGAAGATTGGCTCTAGGCGCCAGAGAATCATCTGAACCCCTAGATGACTCACTAGGATCAACCACACTATCATCTTTAGATGACGGAAAAAATGGGGACTTTTTAGGTCGTGGTTCTTGTGGAGGAAGGTAAAGACGCCATGGGTTAGAATCATCACTTGATGATGATGATGATGAGGAGGAGGAGGATGATGTTAGATCGATGACTTCTGGTTGATTCCACATGCTGATCGTTGATTGATTGTGGATTTTTGAGAAATTAGGGTTTGGATTAATTGATGTGTGTGATATTTGGGATTCTTTTTATAGGCAGAGCAAATGGTATTAGTGAGTAAATGAGGGGAAGATTTCAGTGGTTGAGGAGTTAATGAGGTCTTTTGACTTTGAAAAAGAATAAATACCGGAAGTTGACCATATTGACTTAACATTTAGCATTGGCTAACCACTGCTAAGTCAATGAAACCACTTCTATGTTTTGCTAACCACTGCTAACATTAATTCTCTTCTTTGTGTTTGGTTTATGTTTGTGATTTGCAGGTATAAAGGATTGTGTACATTAGAGCTTGAGATGTTTTTAGCTGCTAGTGTTAAATATATATATATATATATATATATATATATATATATATATATATATATATATATATATATATATATATATATATATATATATATATATGTGTAATCCTTCATATTTTGTGATATCACTAATTTTGATACGATTTACTTGTGTATTTCTTGGTCAACCGTTGGAGTGAAATTCAGTATCCACTCGCTAGTATTATTTAAACCACGGATAGAGGCTGTCAAACCACTGCTAGCATGTTGCTGATTTTTGGATACTTCAGGGGCTGTTTGGTAACTTTGGTGAAAACACATTATTTCTCCCCAAATCACGGACAGATCACTTAATTGATCTTCAAACCACTTCAACTTGGCGCTCTCCATAAACCCTAATCACTTTACTTTGCTTAATTCACATATCCCGCATCACTAACATCATCTATCACAATGCCGAATCAGTACTCCCAAACACATAATCTTGCTGCTAACCTGATCAAAAACAATAGATCCGAAGGCTTTCATCAAATGATTGATTTCCTTATTCACAGTCCTATTCACTTTTCCTTAACTGTCACACCAACCATCCTTAAAGCCTACATACATCGCCGGGGAATGCTAAGCTTGAGGAGGTAGATGGAGTAGAAGTGTTTAGTTCTGTTGTGGATGAGAGTGAAATTTTGGTTAATGAGGAGATCATTAGAGAGGTTTTGAAGTTTGATGATGCTGATGGTGTTGTTAATCTTTCGTGATGCCGAGATTTTTGCGGTTTAGAGAGGTTAGGCTATACACACATGGGTGATAAGGTAAATTTTTTTAAGAGCATGTTTTATCCACAATGGAAGTTTTTGATACACACCTTGTTGATGTGTATGAGTAATAAGACCACTCGTTTTGATGACTTTCCTTCCAAGATTGCTACAGCTATTATATGTTTTTCTGAGGGGAGGAAGTTTAATTGGTCTAGGATGATTTATGAAGGCTTTGTGCAGAACATTAGGAAGAAGGGTAAATATTATTTATATCCTAGGTTTGTTCAACTACTTGTGGAAAGTCAAATAGAGGAACCTGTTAGCCATAACATTTTTATTAGAAGTGATGGTCATTCACATTTAGGAACTTTGTAACGTGTGTTAGATATCGTGATAGAATAGTCAACGGGCTCGTGGATTGGGCTAAGCTATATGGCTATTAGTTAAGTTAAGCTAGACTTGTATAAGTTCATGTAACCCAATCCATGTCCAAGCCCATCTCACGGCCCATGGCCAAGCCTTAGGGCATATGTACTTGTAGTATAAATATACCTCAAATGTGTCATTTGAGGTGTGTGCTTGAATGTATGTGTGTGTGTTTTCCTTTGATATTTAAGTTCTTCTTTTCATCTTTCTCTCTACACACATATATGCATAACATAACATATATCAAGTCACCATCTTTCCTTTCTTCTTAATCTTTACCCTTAACGTTTGTGTTTGGGTTTCACGTGATATACGCGTAGCTTGTTATACGTGTTCTACTGGTTTGGTAAGTGTGGTATACGCGTAAAGTTGATATATTTAAGGTCCTACAATTGGTATCAATCACCTAACAATGGTTTAGGAGTGTTTGTGTTACGTTTTTTTTAAAGCTTTACAAAGAAAGTTGTGTTTTTCTCTATAAACGTGAGTTTTTTGCTTAAAGTTTTGATTTTTACGTGGTTTTAAGGTTAAAGTTGTAGACTTTATTGATCTTTAAGTGTTTTGGAAGAAGTTTGTGCAAAAGAAATCGATTGAAAACGTGTTTTTGGTGAAAAATTCGTGTTTTTGCAAAACTGGGCAGTTTTTACGCGTAAGCAACATTTGGTCAAAACCCTCTTTTTACGCGTAAGAAAAGTCAAAACCCTAATCCTAGGTGTAAGAATTTCTATTTTCTACGCATAATCTTTTGGTGCAGATTCTTCGAGCTACATCGGTTACTCAGTGTTTTTCTTGCTTGGATAAGCCTGAAAACACTTCGACTTTGGATATCTTTTATACTGTGATAGTGTAAAGGATTTTTTGGGCAAAACCCTAGTTTTTACACATAAGCTAAAAACTTACGCGTAGAATTTCTTTTGCCTAAGCATTTTCTTACGCATAAGCTTGACTTACGCATAAGCAAATCCTACGCATAAGGATTCTACGACTAAGCTTTTCGTTTTACGCATAAACTAAGGTTTCTCAACTCTACGCGTAAGCTAGGCATCCTACGCATAAGCATTTCCTATGCCTAAGGAATCCTACGCCTAAGCATTCTACGCATAAGCTTCATCCTACGCATAAGCACCATATCCTACGCGTAACTTCTTCTCTCTACGCCTAAGGAGCTCAAAAAAAAAAAAAAATTGGACCGTATCCTACGCGTAACTTCTTCTCTTGGCGGGAAAATTTGAGTAAAATTTAAATTTTAGGGGACTCTAAACGCTCAATTTTACCGAAATTCAAATTTTGGTATAACTTGGAAAATTTTGGTCAAAAATTCAAATTTTGGACCCAAATTCAAATTTTTTCGGTCAAATTTGGCGTCGAAATTGTCAAAACTCAAATTTTTCATACAACCTTAGAATTGATTTTTACTGTGAATTTCAAATTTTGGGAGAGAAAATTTTACGCCTTCGAACAGGTTTACGAGTAAGATTCTCTAAAAAACTTCAAACAGCCATCACTTATTAAACACAACTCCTTTATCGTTGAATCGATCCTACATCAACTTTATCATAACATACCTTCATCAATGGCAACTCAACAAGACATTCATGCAAAATGTCTGAAAACCGGCCCTCCTATGTTGGCAAAAAATGGTTATCTTCAATGGACAAGTCGTATGCTCCGCTACATCAAGACCAAACTTAATGGAAAACTGATGATTCAATCCATTACGAATGGATCCTTCAAGCCTCGACAAGTCCAAGACCCTGGAAATCCTAATGCAACTCCTCCGGCCCCACCGCCTTTTCGTACTCAAGATGAATTAGGATACACCAAGAGGATAAGAAGCAAATCGAAGCAGATGACATGGCAATTCACATTGTCCAACTGGGTTTACCAAGAGAGATCTTTGCCGCCAGAGAGCTAGTTGTGAAACCGCTTTCGACATGGGAACGTGTTAGACGGCTATGTTTTGGAACCGAAATTGGTAAACAAGATATGGAGAACAAGTCGCTAACCGAATGGGAGAGGTTTACATCTACCCGTGAGAATCCATTGAATCCTACTATGGAAGGTTTTGATGAACGAGCTGATCAGAAACAAGTTGACACCCGTGAACTATCGTGACCAATATCAAATTTCTCAACAATCTTCCAGAAGAATGGGGACGATATGTCACTATTGTCAACCAAACAAAATACTTACATCAGGTGAACTTTGATCAACTCAACGATTTTCTCAAAACAAAACCGTAATGAAGTGAATGAAGTCAGAAATGAAAGATTGGCAAAGAATCATGATCCATTGGCACTCATTGCAAAGACTCATACTCCAGTGAATACACAACAACAAGCTTCATCATCTTCCACTAACAACAATTTGCAGCAATACATTCCACAACAACAAGTCAGTTATTCCTCAACAACAATTCTATCCACCGAAACAACAAGTCAATCAACAAAAGCGATCAACAATACCAGAACAAGGAATCACTGATCTTGAAATTGAACAAGAAGAGGCTTTGTCAAATGCATTTGCATTTTGGGTAAAGCATCGAAGTCGCTATTCCACACATACTAACAACAACCAGAGGATATCATCAAACACTCGCAACAGGCAAATTGCTCAGCCGGGTTTGAATATGGGTCATCAAGATCAAATGGTTGGAGTTATTGGGAATCAACAGGGATATGCTACTGGATTTCACATAGGTAATCAGGCGGTTCGTATCAAGGTAATCGGATGGGTCGTAATGTTGGAAATCGATGGGATGTAATGTTGGGAATAGAGCAAAGGTAATCGAATGGGAACGCTGCAGCCTTCAAATCGTTGGGAATTATGGAAACATGAATCGGGGTAATCAAGTTACGGTTACAACCGCTGGGAGTGGGTCATATGGCAAGGAATTGTCCTACTAAGCGAAAAAGAAGGATCTGTTATCTTTAGAAAGTTATCATGTTGGTACAAAAGGAAAACGCAGGCCTTGGTTGAGTGCCGAGGAACATGACTTTATGGCTATTATGGATGATTTGGAAGACCTAGAGGAACTCAATGCGTAACCGCATCTTCATGGCAAATCTTCAGAGACTAAGTACGACATCGACTCACGGCGCACCTCCCCGCCTATGACGCCAATGCAGTATCACGAGGTACCAATCATTGATCCATGCTATAACAATAAACATATGTGATGTGTTTACTCATGACGAACAGCATTCTGCGACATTCGCACCTACTTATGATACATACCGCATAATCCGAGTTGTAGCAATACTAACTCAAACTCCGGATGTGGATCCTAATGGAGGTCAGCACGTAATAACGAGATCGATGAGGAAACACATGATTATTTTGAAACATTAATCAATAACCGTGGCATTGAAATCGAAAGTTAAAACGGTCAATCATGAAGTTAAGGCCGCTAATGCTAAATTGGCCGAGCTTGAGAGTTACAAGGAGAACGAAAAGCTTTTGAATTTCATACAAACAAAGTATCGTAATTAGAAATTGGTTATCGAAATTCTGCTTTTAAGAGAAAACAATTGCAAAATCAAGTATGACACGCTTGATGTTAATTTGAACTTAAAACAAAATCTTTAAACGTGGAAATTTCGATCTTAAAACCAACTTTCTAAACAACAAGCAACTTATTCTCGATCTTGAAAAAGAGAAGAAGCAAATTGATTGTCGATTTTTCAAAATGAGAAGATTCTCTTCTTCATGAAATTCTTGATAAAGATGAAAAAATCAAAAAATTGGAAAATTTGCTTGTTACAACGGGTCATTCAGCTAAATCAACCAATATGCTAATTAATCAAACAAATCCGTATTTTCATACAACACAAAAAATGGCCCTTGGTAACAAACCTCCTTGTTTCCTCAAGAAAGCTCAGAAAGAACATAATGTTTTGAACAATGGAAAAGCTTTGCATGAACCCATAATTGTTCATGATTCTCTAGAAATGTTAGAACTATCTGATGAGAGTAGAGCAAAAATGACACAAAGGAATCCAGATCTAAAACCAATTGATTATAAAAAATGGAACAAAATTAATGGAATTACTTTTGTTAATCAAAAAGAAAAGTCAAAGTTTTCCATCACACCAAGTGTTTCAAATAATGTGTCAACACCAGTTTCAAAACCAGTCTCAACACCCGTAGTTGTCTCAAAATCTCTTTCGAAAATCGAACAAATGTCTTCAAACAATCCTTTTAACACAAATGATGCCAGAAGCATTTTAGAAGATGTTAAAACTAGAATTGGGAGACTTCAAGAGATCACAAAACTAAAACCCATATTACTACTAATATCCGGTTTACTCGTCATGATGACGAAACGAAAAAGTTTTTTGAAACTCAAATTGCCCCTCAGCTTAATAACATCAATTCGAGGGTAATTCATTTCAACAAGCATTTTTGAAAGAAACAGTGACTTTGTCAAGGACCATAAATCCTCGTAAAGAAAGCTAATGAATGCTTTGAACACATCAAACTTTTTGAAAATTTGAATGACTCTCTCTTCAAGATGTTATGACTCATCGATATCATGTCCATTATTTTACAAACATATTCATTTGAAGATCATGAAAGAATCCACCGAGACCTCCGCAATTGTTTCAAAATATGAAAATGCTCTTGAAAAACTTGAAAAAGAAAATGTGTCCTATTTTAAACAACATGATCGAAAATCTGAGGAATGCAAGTATGACAAACTGTCGTATGAGCGTGCCTACAAGGACATGAAAGAGCAAAATGATCTTTTGAGAGCTCAGCAGAGATGTCAAAAAGGAAAGACTACGGATACTAAGTTTGCAAAACCATTGACTAAGGAAAAAACAAATGTTCCCAAACCGGTTTTCAAACCAAAAATGTCTATTTCTCAATTTCCTCCAAAAGTCAATGAGAAAAATGAGTTGTCAAAAATAGTCACTCCACAGTCCTTGCCTATTAAAAAGAGAATTATCAAAGGTTTTGAAAAATAAAAAGCAGTTGCTGAAAAACCAACAGTGTTTACACCTGGCATTTCTAGGACTAGTACACGGAATGTGACCAAACATCCAGTTAAAGCATCTGTCGGTTCTAATGAAATAGTCCAAAATCACTATCTAGAAGAAGCTAGGAAAAAGGCACAGACTCAAAAAGACGGAATTCTAGGTGCAACATCTAAGGTGATGAATTCTACAAGATTTCAAGGCAATGCTAGTAGTAGTAAACCTTTACCTCGGATCACTCAACACAAGACTAGGGATTGGCTTGCATCTAAGAGTAGTTATGGGAAGCAGAATGCTATGCATGTAGAAAACAACACTAGAAATCCTAAGTCTTTTTCAAACAAGAATCATTTACCAAATGACTGTAGTGACAGTGTTAAGGTAACTGTTCTAAACAAGAATGTTGACAAGAATGTCTGTCCTACGTGTCAAAAATGTGATGCCAAGGTACAATCCACTAAGACACCAAACAGAAACAAACCCGTTGACAAGATGAACATGGTAAAGAAACCTAATAGTTGGATCTCTACAGGACGTAGTTTTTAAACAAATGAGTCTTCCGCTGCATCTGATAAGAAAACAACTCCTAGATCTTACCTTAGGTGGTTACTCACGGGAAAGGTTTTCAACAAAGTAGGTCTTAGATGGATTCCTACAGGAAAGATTTTTGATACTTGCACCAACACAGATAATAGTGCCAATCAGGAAGTAGAAACCATTATAGCCGCTCCCTGAACACCCTCAGAGTGAGGAATCAAATACTTCTAACACTGTTATTTTTGAAATCTCTTCGTCTTTGGTTGCAGGTGAATCAAATATCTCGTAACCCAACTCATCGAGGGTTCCAATTCGTAAACTCTTCCTCTTCTTTATTCTCTCTAACGTCTATTTTTGATTTTCCATTTCTTCTATAAAATCAAAAACAAAATACAAAATTAGAAAAAAAATTTCAAAAAATACAAAAACAATATAAAATCAAAAATCCAAAAATATTCTTCTCACGACATGTCTCTCAGATAATCGATATTCTCAGACGCTTCTAGAAATGTCATTCAACAATGATATGGGCATGTACAGATGCTTGAGCGAGATTTCTTTAAATGTTTTCTAAAACATGTCGTTTCTCAAAAATTTCTACATTAATGGCTTTCGTATACTTCAAGATTTAAACCCGACTTCAAATTAATGGCCTCTGAACACATCAGTTCAGGACCCGCGCTTCAAAGAAAGGAAAGTGCTTATCCAAATCAAAGGTGTTAAATATTTTTTCAAGCATTTTTCCTAAAATCATAATGGCTTGCAGTTACTTCAGACTGTAACCCGATCTTTAAATAAAGGAAAGTGCTACGCAAAATCGATTATCATAAATATCGAGCACTTATCCTAAAACAAATGAAGATAATTCTTCTCTACAATATCTTCAAAAGATTTTCAAAATCTTCTTCTCATCTTGTGTACCATTGATTCGAAATTTTTCAAAACGATTTTTCAAAATCTCTCACATTTGGTACCAAGATAACTCCCTCTAAACCCTTAATTGATTCTAAATTTTCTGTATGAAAAATATGCTTTCTTTAAGGGGGAGTATAAAACCAAAATTGTTCCAAAATTCATGCTAAATCAGTTTCTCCCCAAATGTTTTTTCGAAAAACATATCTTTTAATCATTTTGTTTCAAAAACCTCATATATATGCTATTTTTTAGGGGGGGAAACGTGATTAAAATGTGATCAAAAAGATTTAATGATCGTTGTTTGAATCTCAAAAGAGCTCGACTCAAATGGAACCAATGAATTGACGAGTAATCAAAGTCAGTAAATGTACCATTTCGAGAAACTCGTGATAGACATGAACTTACATGGGTCTAACCTTCTTTTCAAGAAGTGTTTACAACTTCAAGTTAGTTATTAGAGCTAGTTGTCACCAAAAACTCGACACTTTGGAACTCTTTAATCGAGCAGCGTAACTCGTGTCTCATGGGGAATTATCTATCATGAGCGATCAATTCAAAAGTAACTCTACCTCTATGTGCAGATTTAAGTTAAAACAATATAAGCACATGTGAAGGGGAGTGTTTCTGAAAATATAAAACTCTCGGGGAGTGATTCAAACATCTTTTCAATCATAAACACTCTGAGAGATTTTCAAGAAAAATGGTTTTATGGCAACATGGGACAGTCATGGAGTTATAAGGTGACTAAGGATAGGAATATTCATCCTATGATCCGCCAGAGCCGGAGGGATCTACCCAAGGACAATACCCATAGTCAGTATTAGAAGTCCTTAGGTATGATTGAAAAAAGGAGTAATGTGAGAAAGGAGAGAGAAGGGGTTGAAGAATTAAAAGGAAAAGTAAAAGAAAGGGTGAAAAGAAATAGCCCTCCATAATCAACCTTAGGGCGTAAAACCGGTTCAATTCATTCAGCATCGGGTTGTCATTTAGATGACGCTGGTATTGAAGACAAAGATGTCATGAACCCAGTGACGCACTTAACCTAACCTTCTAGCCACTCAATTCCTCTTAAAAGGATTTGTTTCATTCTCACTGGGAACCCTACATAATCTATCGACTTTCTCTTAGAGATCATTGGTATTGAAGAAGGAGACCCTCTCCCTAGTCTCCGCTTAGGAAAACCAAAATGCACTAATCAAGTCTAGAGCCACGAGATTCATCAAAATATATCTTAGGAACACATGACATCTCATCGCTTGTTGTTCAACAATAAGAACACAAGTGATACATTCTAGAGTCCTACGCAGATCTTAGAAATCTGCCAGAACATTTATGAGAAGATTCAAATTTGTGATCTTTAGTGATTGAATGGAAACTCCCCGCCAGTGGTCAAGATCAAGCTCGACATACAGTCACTTCGTAACTCCCCGTGGATTACGCTTAGTGTGTCTCAAACGGTTCATTACGGTGGGTGATGCTTCTGTGTACCTCAACTCATCCGAATCAGAGGTGTACTTGTACATCAGCTAAGTTATCTCACTTGTGGGAATCCAGGCCAGAACGGCCTTCGTGAGAATTAGAGACGTTTTCACACTATGCCGTAACACACTCGGTTCAAACTTGTAAGCGCTGGATTATTTCTAACACATGTTTTATGTTTTCTTCTTATGGATGCTTATGAGGAAGAGATCGCGATTTTCCACATGCTCATACCAACAACACATGAAGTTCTCATCAAAATCAAAGGCAACACAAAGTTAAAGATGATTCTTCGTCAATGTCAAAGAATCTACAAAGTTTAAAGACTCGAGAACTACATCATTGGTAACTAAAAGACAAATAGAAGTGTGAGCATGGTAAAGAAAGACGTGGAGACACCTAACCATCGGTTTACAAACACGCAGTAATACCACATTATCTCCGATCACAAAGCATGAAGGAACAAAAAATCAAGACTATTCTATATCGACACACAAAGTTCAAGCTCAAGAAAAGTAAAGACCTATTCAAGTGGAGCATCTTTTGAATGACCACCCCTTAGGGGGAGATTGTTAGCCGTAACATTTTTATTAGAAGTCATGGTCATTCACATTTAGGAACTTTGTAACGTGTGTTACATATCGTGATAGAATAGTCAACGGGCTCGTGGATTGGGCTAAGCTATATGGCTATTAGTTAAGTTAAGCTAGCCTTGTATAAGTTCATGTAACCCAATCCATGTCCAAGCCCATCTCATGGCCCATGGCCAAGCCTTAGGAAATACACCTCAAATGTGTCATTTGAGGTGTGTGCTTGAGTGTGTTTTGTGTGTGTTTTCCTTATGAAATATAGTTTCATGTTCTTCTCCCTTTCTCTCTAAACATACGCCTAACATATCTTCAAGTCACCAAGTTCTTCTCTTCATCTTTCTACGCATAACATCCTTGTGTATAACGTGGGTTTATGTTATACGTGTTCTTCTTGTGGTAAGCGTGGTATTCGTGTGATAAAGTTGAATAAAAGTAAGGTCCTACTGAACCTGTTGAGCATACTAGGGAGTATGAAGTGCATTATATGCTTCCTAAGGTCTTTGCACATATGAGGAATCAAAAGCCAAATGTTCAAATAAGGGATGTTCCTTTGTTCCCCCATATGATTACTTTGCCTGTTCTTTCTGAGTTTGATGAAGGTTTTGAGGAACAACCCATAGTATCCGAACCCATCAAGTTAGTACACTCAATCCACCGATAGGTCACTTGTTCCCACTGTTAGTGAATCTCAACCTACTTCTAGTCAAACCCAAACCACTATTAAACCAATAGTATGGACTAGGAGAAAGAAGGGCACCAATCTACCTCATGCGCCGGTGTTAGTGGTGTTGTTAATGAGGTCGCCACACGTGTGGGAGGTGACATGATTGGAAGGGATTCCACTACCGATTCATGCTTAGATGTCGGTCGATAGTGGAAACATCATTAAGACCCAACCTTGGCAACTCCTAATGGAGAGTTCCTTAGACTTAACATGGAGGAATCCCTAGCCAATCGCTCATTTAGGTGCATAGATGTTCGTGCAAGGTCCGATTCTATGTTTACTATATCCAAGGATTCACCTCCTGAGCAGCTTAACACAACAAGTGATGAGGATAGTTTGGAACCTGACATTGAATTGACGGATCCTAAGCTGGTACATGATGACTTTTCCAATGAACCACCTCTCGGACCAGTTAACACAGGTCGAAGTGGGAAGGATATTCTTAAACTCTTTAATGAATTGATGGCTAAATGTGCTAAAATGGATGATATAATCTCAATTCTTCAAGAGTTGGTGATTCGTGCAAAACCGTCAAGTCTAATCACACAAGCTGGCCACTTGTGAATGGCCAACCGTAACAGACTTAAAACAGCTTAAGCACAAATACAATGAAGTCCAGGAGAATACAATGAATTCCCGGGTCGTTAAGTCCCACGGAGACTCAATGGTGTGTAAACACTAATTCAGATGATAGAATGATCACTAAGGATAGTGATCAGAAAGGATTTGATGGATAATTACACTACTGAAAAAGTTTATAAATTAAAGCTTAATTTAAATACAAATTAAGAAAATAAAAAAGATAAAATATATTAAATAAACGCTATCACTATATTTAAAGTGATGAACGTTTAAAACCTAAAACATAATGCTTAAAAATAAAATTACGTAAACGTACAAAACAAAAAGTGAGATCTAAGAAATAAAAGTCCTAAAAATATGAAAAATACATTTTTACAATCCTAATGATAAAAGAAAATTATTTTTAAAACTATTTATTTAATTATTATTAATTAAAAACTATTTTTAACTAATAAATAATAGCTTATAATACAAGAAAATATGAAATAAAGCTAGAAAAATAAAATTAAGACTTAGAAAAATCTAAAATATCATAAAACTAATTTTAAAACTAAAAATATATTTTTTAGACTTTTTATGTATTTATTATTAATTTAAAACTATTTAAAACTAATTAAAATGCTAGAAAATACTAATTAAACCAAGAAAATTATGGAAAAATACTTTTTAGGCTTTTTATATTTATCTTAATCTAGGAAAATTGAAAACATATTTTTTAAGCTTTTTCTAATTTATTTGTATTAAAAGCTAATTAAAAAGTGCTAAAAATAGAGTTAAATGCAGAAAAATAGCAAACAAGCTAGGAAAAATATGAAAAATTCAAGATAAGCTTAAAATAATACAGAGAATCAAGGAAAATGGAAAACAAGTGCTTATGTGTGAAATTATGGAACTGAAGGCACAAGTGCTTAATAATAAGCACTTGGGATAAGCTAATGAAGACCAACAAGCACCAACCAAGCACGTAAGCCAAACTATGCTACAATAACTCAAATGCAACTAAAAACAACAATCCATAGCTACTGAAATGCAAGATACCAAGATTTGACTTATTTGATCTAATGAGCTAAAACAAGTTTTGGGGACCTACTTGCAACAAGAAAATAAGCACTTGAATAACCGGAAATTGAAAAGCAAAAAGAAGGGACCTCAAGATAACCTCGGCTAAGAACATGTAAACCAAAAATCACCCAGAGGTGCTCAGATGAGCTCAGGTGCAAAGCTACAAAAGTCACAAAGCATGAGTCCAAATTGCATGGCTAAAACCAAACCCAATCTACTCTAACCTAAGCTATTCCAACCTATTTCCACCTCGATCATCCCACATCATCACCAAAACCATTCTTGGCCGCTTTGGCTTTCATTGACCAATTTCCAAAAGTGCTTGAACTTGAATATTAGCTTGTAAAAAACTTTGATAAGCTTATAGAAGCTTGATTGAGATTAAAACCGAAAGCGCTTAAAAGCTTTAACAAAAGAGCTTGAAAATGAAAAGTTCAACAGTGAATATAAAACTTGGAATTTATATAAAAGACTTAAATTGAAACTCAAAAGCACATACAATGATGTTTTCACTTACATGTGATACATGAAAACTAAAATTACAACATTTTCACTAAAAACTAAAACATTAAAAAAACGACATTTAAAGAAAACAATAAAACTAGCTACTCCTCTTTGTTGCTTCTCATTGCTCCTTATATATACCAAACATCTTCCCACATGTCTCCGAAAGCACTTCCCACTTGATCTCAAACCATTGAATTCATCAAAATTGCCATATGTCACTTTTGGCCAAAAAGTCTTGAGCGTGTTATTTGATATTAATGGTTTTTGGATGTTTATTGAGGTGGAGGGGACATAGTAAGGGATAAGGTGGAAAAGGTGTGAGTCGGGGAATGGATTGTCCGGTTTTGCAGCAACCAAGTGGAAAAGGGAAGACCGCTTTGGCGGGTTGTCTGCTTTATTTGACCATGGGATGGGTTGGTTGACCTGGGTGGGATAATAGACCGGTGTGTTTGTTTGGGCTTTGGATTGGGCTTAGGGTATTAATAACTAGGGTCCGTTTGGTTGTAGTAATAACACAAGGGCCATTCATGTAATTTCCCAAACTTCAAGGACTGATTTTTGCACTTTTCCCAATTAACTTCCAAGGACCAATTATGATGTAATTCCAAAGTTCACAAACCATTTTTTCATTTTTCAAATTTCAAAATTTCCCAAGGACCTATTTTGCCATTTTTGGATTTTCGTGGACTAAACATGTAATTTTGGAAAACTTGTAACCCAAGTGTAATATTTTGTGAAATTGACTTTCAAAACCTTGGGTTGGCTTTTCCTTTCAAAATAAATGCATAGGGACTAATTTTGACAAGTTTTAAAACTGAGGGGACTAAACCCAATTTTGCAAATTTGATACATTTTTCATCTGATTTTGATATTTTTACATTTAAAACACATAAAACACTAATTTGTGATATTTTGATCATTTTGATGTGTTTCGAGCTGCTGTGATGATTTTGCGCCTAGATAGTACAAAAAAATGATGAGTATTTAGACACTCATCATTGGTCGTGTTTCGGGTAAAGAAATTGGAGGTCAAGCATATAATGCTTGTTTTGGAGAAAGTAAGAAGACCTGGGGTTGCTGTTTTGAGGTCTATGAGAAAGATGAAAAAGAAGGTGGACTCCTCTTCAACTCTGAATGTGGAGAATGTACCCAAATAGGGGAGGAGTGAAGGCATGAATTCATGGGAGGCTGTTGATGTGCATATAAAGAATGATGTAGATAGTGGAGATAAAGGAGATCAATTTGTAGTATATGATAAAGATGGGAATGAAGCTGTTCTTGAAAGTTTGAAGACTGTGGTAGAAGATGAGGTGATGCAGAACATAACCACTGATAGTGTGTCTGCAACTACGGATAGTACTTTTGAAACCACTGCTGCCAAAGTTTCAGACATGGAAATTGTACCCACTGCTATCATAACTACTTCCACAATTGTAACAACCGTCTCTGTGTCACCACCTAAATCAAAAGAAGTTGAGAAAGAAGCTGCAAGTACACTGATCAATCTAACCAAAACCTCAACTAACCCTACACCCATCATTGCACCTGTTTCATCTCTTAAATCTACTGCAAACAAACCCAAAGGTAAAAGTTTAGTTATTGGTGAGCCTTTGAAGAAGAAGGTGGCTCAACCAGATGTTGGAAAGGGTAAAGGAATTGCAAAACCAGAGTTGAAGTTTAAAAGTAGAGAAGAACAGATTGCTTATAATGCAGAGTATACAAGAGGCATACAAGCTGAAGAGGAATCAGCTGCAGAGAAAGAAAAGCAAAAAGAGGAAGAGGCTTCTCAAAAATGGCTAAATACATGGTATCAATCACAAAATTATCTGCAAGCTTCTAATCAAATAAAGGATGAGTATACTACTCAAGAATGGTCATTGTTAGATGATGAGGAAAGAGCTAGAATCTTGGGTGAATGGGCAAGGAAGATAAGTAAGGAAAAGAAGTAAATTCAAAGGAAGAAACCTCCTACAATTCGTGAGATGAGGAATGTACTGATGAAGATTATTAAGAATTCAGGCATACATATTCCTGATAATCTTAATAAATGTTCATTTGAAAGAATTCATGAGCTTTATCTGATGTGTATGAGGATTAATAATGATAGTTTATGTCCAATAAATTCTGAAAAAGAAGAAGAGTGGATTAAAGGTAATCTAAAAAGAAAATCTGAGCTTCAGGATTCATCTGGTTCTAAAAGATTGAAAGATATTGATAGTAATCAAATTATCTTTTATGAGTATAAGCTTAAAGGAAGTGAAGGATGCTGGAAAATTCAAAGACTCAATAATGAAGTTTCTGAGTATAATAAATTTTCACAGATGCTTCAAGATTTTGATAGAGATGATTTGCTGAATCTTTGGGAGCTTTATAGGAATAAGTTTGGTGATGTGCAACCTGATGATTATCATGAGAGAATGGTTTATCATCACTTGAAGATTTTGTTTGAACCTACTCATGATGAACCTGAATGGAAAGGACTCTGACCGACAAGTTACATAATGGTTTCTATATCAAACTTGTGGAGTTCATGTTTTAATCAGATCCGAGAAGTTATTCATATGCTTGTAGAAGGTGATTATACTAAATTGAATAAGTATCCGAAGTTATTGCTCGATGGTGAAGCCCGGTGGTATAAAGATGTTGATGCCCTATGATGATCAAGCTTACAATTTGTTGTCAAGTATGAGAAAATTTTTAAATCTAGTAAGTGTTTGGCTACATCCTCCAATTCAGATGTTTTGAGCTTAAAGGAAACTTGAGAATTCTATTGGAATGTATCAAGTTTAGGGGAGGATTGTTGGGTTTTTGGTTCCTTGGATCAAGAATTATTCTAAGTGTTGGAACCACGGACATAGTTGTTGAAACCACGAACGTAAGATTGAATCCATCTGCCAAGACAAACCGCGGCTGTTAGTATTGTGTAACCACGGATATTGTAATGTAACCACTGCTAGTTTTGTATAGTCAGTTTAATGTTTTGTATTGGATAAATATGGAAAAGATATTTATCTTGTAGGTTACATATTGTATTATGTCAAGGACTCCTTAGCCTATAAAAGGAGGTCCTAGGTTAGATTAGATAGACGTATGTTTTATATCTAAGGTCGATACACTTCAAGGTTGTAAAACCCTAATACAAGTTAGAGTATTCGTATTAATAATAATATTGAGGTGTTGAATGTTCATTGTTCTTCTTCTTAAGATAAAGTATTAAATTCCGCGTGATACTTAATAAGTTTTTGTTCAAGTCAGTTTCTATATTAGATCGTTTGCTCAACTGGGATCAACAATTGTGGAGTTTGATAGACTCCTTGGACCGTTTAGAGCGCTAGGTTTTAACAATAACAATGATAATAAACATGTACATGCAGCGGAATTAAAACAAACATCTTTATTATCGACACAAGGTTTTTCCACATCTTCCCCAATTATATATTGATCGGAATATAACGTGTTACCTAATCGTAATGTGGATCTAAGCCATCTCGGATCTTAGATAACTAGTTCTAGGCGCTTTACAATGAACCCACTCTAGAACACACACACACACACCTTTACTAGACTACATTATGGAAGACTTATATAAAACCTACACCCCATGTCCTCTTTATATACTAGAGGATTAGGGTTTACAAAATACTACGAAGGACTAAATAATAAATCTTCTTTTGCAAGCAAGTCATTCCATCTTTTTGTAGGTTTCATCTCTTTCTCTTTAAGCCCTTGATGTTTCATTCTTTCATTGTTTTGTATCATCAAATCAATAAACCCAACAATCTTCCCCTATTCGATGATGACAAAACAAACACGGTTTTTGTACGAACTTCCCTAGACGATGTAGCAGAAGTTGAGATAATTAAATCTCACCATGAATGAAACAAATCTTGTCTTCCTTGTCTTCCCCTTAATCCATGCTATCTCTTCTCATATCTTCCCCTTTTTGTTATCAACAAATAGAGAATATAAAATGAGAAACACTCGAGCATAGCAGTGGATTTCAAACAAAGTAGCAGTGGTAACGAGTGAACACTAGCAGTGGTTAGGAAAAATACTAGCAGTGGTTTCGAGAAAACACTAGCAGTGGTTTCGAGAAAACACTATCAAAGCTACTTTCTTCCATAAATTAAAGACAACACACAATGTCTAAACAACCTTCATCAAGAATTAGAACAAGTAAAACAAATTCAAGAAGTTGAATATGTATGAAAACCCTAAAAATCCCAAAATTCAATTATTAAAACCAGCCAAGAAAAACTTCAACACTCAATAACTTTTGATAGAGAGCTCGATCGACATCCCTTTGGTGAAAAGTTATATTAATATTTAAAGAACGCCCACCAAATATTTCACACGATCCAACGGTTAACTAAAAAGTTATAGCTTTAAAAAAAGGCGATCGCTAAAAATAGAACTTTCTACCAGCTTCAAATTTTTCCATCTTCTTCATCGAAAAACCTTGCGAATCCCTAGGTAACGAAGCTCCCCAAGCTCATACCAATTGTGGAGTTTGATAGACTCCTTGAACCGTTTCGAGCCTCTAGGGTTTAACAATAACAATGATAATAAACATGTATACGCAGCAGAATTAAAACAAACATCAATGTTATTGACACAAGGTTTTCCACATCTTCCCAATTATATATTGATCGAATATAACGGTTACCTAACGTAATGTGGATCTAAGCCATCTCGTGATCTTAGATAACTAGTTCTAGGCGCATACAATGAACCACGCCCTAGAACACACACACACACACACCTTTACTAGACTACATTATGGAAGACTTATATAAAACCTACACCCCATGTCCTCTTTATATACTAGAGGATTAGGGTTTACAAAATACTACGAAGGACTAAATAATAAATCTTATTTTGCAAGCAAGTCCTTCCATATTTTTGTAGAATGAACATTCGGCGTGCCATTCTCCTTGTTCTCACGGTCGTTTTAATGGGTCGAACGCTGAAAACGGAGTTACGGTTCAAAAGTTATAGCCGTTTGAAGTTTTGTCGGGAAAAGTCACCAAAACGCCCTGATGAAATGGTCAAACCGCTTCTAACAATCCTCTAATGACAAATCACTTATCACCAAGTCGCTTAAAACCTTGAAGACAAGTCGCTAGGTACTCAAGTCGCTAGCGACAACTCGCTATGAAGACAAATCGCTAGTTGACAAGTCGCTAGATGTTCAAGTCGCTAGGTCCTAAAGTCGCTAGAGTACCAACTCGCTAAGTAGATAAGTCGCTAAAGAACAACTCGCTAAGTGGGCAAGTCGCTAAAGACCAACTCGCTAAATGGGCAAGTCGCTAAAGAACAACTCGCTACTCAAAACAAAGTCAAGTCGCTAAAATTAGCAAAGACAAGTCGCTGCTTTGCCAAGTCGCTAGCCGAAATGGTACTGCCACTACTGTGTACTTTTTGTCGCTTTGTCTCAATAGACAAGTCGCTAGTGCTCAAGTCGTTACCACAACAACTACAAGTCGCTGAAAATTATAGAAGCAAGTCGCTACCAAGAATAATAATCCGAGACTCAAGTCGCTAGCAAGAAAATCTCAAACACAACACTTTTCAATCCAAAACAAACCCAAGCACTTACAATGATTCTAAACACAAAAGTACAATCAAAATTCAAACTTTAACACAAGAAATGATCCAAATGATGCAAATGCCACTAAACTTTTTCAAACCCAAAAAGCATATAAAACCACTAGAAATCCAAGAACATGTAAGAGAGATGATCAAACCTGGCTCTGATACCATTTGTAACGTATTGGATTTCATAAACACATCATAACATATCAAATATATGCGTATGGTTTAGAGTTTTAGAGAGAGAAAGTGGAAGATGGGAGCCTTTCTAGAGAGAGAAAGTAAACAAAAGAGAAAAGGTTAGATTAGAATGAAAGGTCCAACCCTCTACCTTGGGAGGTAGAGGGTATTTATAGTTTTACATAATACGCCCTCCTGATGGGCTGTGGATCAGGCATACAGTGGGTAAAGACCCGTCCTTTCTCCATGGTGTTACATTAAACTAAACCACGCTACAAACTAACTAATTAACTACTAGATAACGTAAATAACGACACGTCTACGAGCTAACATATGCTAGACCATAATTGGGGTGACCGACACATTAACATGGAATTTCCAATTCCTAAGACACTCCCCGAGTCACCTACTCGAGAGTTCATAATCACTACACCAACTCCTTATGGCGGAGAAGCCTTCACAACGTCGCTTACTCTTTTTCTGGTACTAGGCTAACTACCGGGTTCTTTCACACCAAGGTGAACCACACCTAATACAACGTCGCCTACCCTTTATTCGGTGCTAGGCTAACCACCGGGTTCTTTCACTCCAAGGTGAACCACACCTATCACAACGTCGCCTACCCTTTATTAGGTACTAGGCTAAGTACCTAGTTCCATTACAATGAAGGAACTACTACCAAACACTACACAACACCTAAACCCAAAGGATACCCACTCCTTATTACAACAACATCAAGGATATCACCATCCTTGGACCCAATACAAATCTATCTTGTACATCGAATCACACCATATCGAGTGTACACCTTAGGCACCTTTCACTAACGCATTTGACTCGATCTCTAGGCACCCTTCACTAATGCCTTGTGACTTGACTTCTATGATACCCGTTATGTTTTGTGGCCCAACATAACAAACCTTGTGTTTCATGGCACAAACACATAAACCATCTAGTCTAGTCATAGATACAAGAATATGATACTAGACAATATCCAAGACAATGTGTCTAATGGATATGAGATCCTAAACTAAACATCAAGGACACAAAGCATGATGCAATTAGTCTTCTATGAATGAAGATGACAAGTTTCCCAAGCTTGTTGTAGAAGATCTTCATGTGCTTGTATCTTGTGATGGGTGATCACTTTAGTTGGTAAGAAAGCAAGATCTCTAAGCTTGCTTTGGAGGATCACTTCGGGAGTATGCTTACAACAAATGAGAGTTAGAAGCATTATGATCATATGAGTTGAGGGTGGTTTACATGTTTCCTAATGATCTAAATATCCTAGAAATGGTGTAGAGAAACTATGTGTAAAGGTGTGTGAAACAATGAAGAAATGGCTCACTATTTATAGAAGAAAATCCACCATGTTCCCCGATCCCACGGATCCATCCTCGAGGGATCCCCCGTATCAGATCCGTGGACGCCCTTTTACCCATGGGTTTTGGGTCATGGGTCATGGGTTATGGGTTGGTCCATGGGTATTCTTTTAGATTTAATGTATCTAATGAGTACATTGTATCTAGTCAAATGGGTATGTGTCAATACCATGGATTATGGATATGATCCATGGGTATTAGATTAGATACAATGTATCTAATGGATGCAATGCAGCTAGTCAAATGGGTTATGGGTTGATCCATGGGTATTAGATTAGATACAATGTATCTAATGGATGCAATGCATCTAGTCAAATGGGTTATGAGTGCCCACCAAGGTACAATGTTTCTAGACTTTGGGTTTTATCCAACTACATTCAATGTATTTGGTCAATGAGTCAAATACTTAAGTTTCTACCAATTTATATTACCCATTATAATACATACTAGTTATGTATATATTTACCCAATTTGTAAACACTAGTTGTTATACATAAACTATTTAACTAAACATGTTTAATGGTTTGTTGGGGGTTTGATCATAACGCAACATAACAAACATGTACGAACCTGGGTTGTAGCATACAAGGACTTGAGTCTTCGAGAGGTGTTGAGACAATATATAATTACAAGTAACTTATACATTTTACGCTATGTATTACAAGTTACATGTTTGTCATCAACAAAACAAATGAGAATGTATAGATTAAATATCGTAATATTTGCACTAACAATCTCCCTCTTTTTGATGATGACAAAATATATGTAAACGTAATAGATAGGTAAAATGTCAAAGTTACTTGTGTCCGTACTTCCTATACATTACCTTCTCGCTATTCTCTCCCCTTTGTCAAAACAAAAAGGGTGTGTCCTTTCTCCCAAGAATGGCGAGTTTGCATCATCCCTAGTGAAGTTTAAAATAAAAACACCTTATTGCTCCAATTGGCACACCACGCCAATACCTTAAACATGAAACACTAATGACGAAGCTTAGAAACTCATGACCTTGAGCTTGCACGTCTTGAAAAGGTGGTGATCTCGCCTTTAAGAGGAACCTAGAGAATCACACAAAAAAATAGAAAGATCCTTTAAATTTTAACCATTATTGCCAACGGCTCAATGGATCAAATTTTTGAGGCTTAGCCTACATCAAGGTTAGTGTTAAGAAGAAAAGAAAAAGGAAAATATATGATGAGAAAGAAATCTCCCTTTTGTTGAAACATAAAGGAATTTTGAAGAATGAATGTGTGCATGCTCCCCCTTGAAGGTTGCTCCCCCTTGTTAAAGGCGTCAAGTATTTTTGGAAGGCTAAGACGAAATTATTGCAAAATTTGCAATGTTTTAGCTTTGACGAAAAACTCCCCTTTATTGAGAGCGTCAAGTACTCCTAGTGTGTTTTGAAAATCTACAAACCAAAAAGTTAGTGCAAAATTATATTCGCCCTGGACGAGTAAGTTATATGATGCACTTTATAAATGCTCGACGGAAGCTCCCCCTAGCTCGAGGGAGTCAAGAAGAACCTACAAAAAAAATAATGTAAAAGTTCGTCCATAAATAGACGAGAATCCCATACACATCAAAGTGTATATATATGAACCTACAAAGAAAGGATTAGTGTCAAAAAGAGAATAATCCTACTACTTTCATCATCATGGTTGGTTTAGAGGTTGTAAGGTTTGTTCAAGGTAAAAAAAATATGCTTAGGGATGAGACGCATTTCATTACGAAATTCACTTGGCTTTTGACAACATAGATGTTTGTGGAGGATGGTTGAGCGACCATGAATTTTAGTGGTAGTGAGACACTTGTAGGATGTGGTTGACATAAGTAGCTTGTGGTTTGAGGTTGTGGTTGACACAAGTATGATGTGATAGAACATGAGACATACTTTAACACGTAGTTCATGAACTATACCTTGGACACGGTGATAATGATAGAAATCATCATTATGACTTAGAGGTATGGAAGTTGTGGGTGAGGTGATGAAAGGTATCAAGGTGAATCTTTGACTTGGTTGATGACTCACTATAGGTGGTAGACATGATGACTTTGTGAGTAGTGATAAAAGTGGAGTAAAATGGTTAGGATGATGCAAGATTAGGAATAAAAGAAAATGTGCGAATGAGCACAACTTGACTTGATGATGAAATCGACCATTGTCATCCTACAAGAATCCAAAAGAGTTAGTACAAAAGGAAAACATTTATACAAATGGATAAATTGTTCACATAAAATCATGAAAAGAAAAGAACACGTAAAGGATAATATAAATGTAACTCATTTAAAAACATATAAGAAAATAATAATCCTAAGTGTTGAAAAAGTGCTTGTGTGGAAAAAGGAAATTTGAAATGATTATCTAAAGAGATAATGTACCTATCAATTTACTCTGTTGGCTCCACCGGCTCCCCACTAGAGGGATCCGCTAACAGTGATGAGGTGAAAAGGAGGTGATTGGGTTCTATCAAGGTCTAGCACCTACATATCCTAAGTTACTCGGGCCTATTAAGTGTCTTACATGAAGATGGACTTAAATGATAAAGAGAAAATGATTGATGGTAGCTAATGATTGTTACTGCAAGCATACATGTATACACGTTAAGAAAAGCAAAGAGAGCATGTAGAGATCACATATAGGTAATCAAATGAGATCGAGCTCACAAATAACACAAAGGTTTAGCAAACTTAACAAGCACTATTCAAGAAGCCCAAAACAGATTTACGGTCTAGATTAGTAAATCATTTACACTAACAATGACATGCAAGGTATGTGTCTAGAAAGAAAAGAGCACATAATGGTGTTCAAGACAAAAGAGTTGTGAGGTGCTAGTTTAGGACAATCTAGTCATTACGGATTGTGATTAGCATACAACGAGCTTCGTCCATGAAGTCATGTAGCTCTTCTCGATCAAAGCAAGAAAATCGCTTGATGAGGCAAGTGGTTGTGATTAACTAACAAATTAATTTTACAACTTGTTTGATTAGTAATCCTAAGACAATGCAAAGTATTTCCATTGTAAACTTACTTTAGGAAAACATAGGAGTATAAATTTCTCAAGTGAGAGAATGAATATGAGACTATTACTAGCGGTGCTTAATTATAGCTAAACACGACCATTTTTACGGGCGATTCCACATACCCAACTTCTCTCAAGGAAGCAATTCAACCGTTACGTCAAATTGAGTTTCTAGTGCAATAAGTTCTCAAGTATTCATTCTCAAGTTAGGAAAATTTATATTCCTACAATGGCCTATCAAAGAGTAACAATGATGATACTTTGCTTACGCTATATTAATATTATACTTGAAACAACTAAGGTGACGAAGGTGTCAAAAAAATTAAAAGTTGTCCATATGGTAAAAAAAATGGTTGCATGAGCTAGTTCAACAAATGTTGTTGAAAGCTCGAGTTTGACTTTCGGATATGAACAATTATATTTATGCGCTGAAAAATAATTTACTTGAGTATATCGGATGAAATAATCAAGTTGTCAATCCTACTATGAAGCTTGGAGAGCTATCATGAAAAGGAAAACGGGAGAGTACAGCATCAACACAAGTGTAGGTTATGATCCGATGTACATTCTTGTTGTTTTAGAAAACGATACAAGAAAATATGAAATCAAGAAATCATATAGGCACATAAAACATTTATGTTGCACACATGAAAAACTCAATCAAAAAGCCATTTTAGTGTGTTATATGTTTTAAACATTTTTCAACTTATAAACTAACATTTTCGACACAACTAGATGTTATCCCAAACACTCCTTCAAGTAGCACATTGATTAGTAGAAAATTACTAAATAGACAAGCAGGAGAATGAATAGCAAGGTAAGGAAACCACATATGTTAATCAATCAAACAAGCACAAAATCTATTTGATATAAGCAAATAATCAAGTAATGCAAGGGAAACAATTTATCATTTAGCATAGCATACGAAAGTTCTTTTCATCGCTTTGTGTTAAACATGTATACCAAGCTTGATTAGTTTCCTTTATAAATATAATCGAAACCTTAATTTCAAAAGAGGACACATTGTTATTCAAAGATGAAAACATCTGTGACAACTCGTATTTTCAGGTCATATTTCAAAACATTACTCATGCTTCATCATTTATTATTTATCAGAACTATGTTTACGAGTATCAATTAAATTCACGTAACCGTAATGGTTTAGCTGTGAATTCATGAACATGTCATCAAGGACATTCCATATAGACTAGGTTTAGTCTACATAACATTAATAACATCATTTCATATTAGTTCATGCATGGTTTTGCATTTTACCTTAAACATTTATTTTCCTATTAAATAAACGCTATCGCGTAAACATTATTTTGAACATTTGATCCGACACTTCCAAAAATAATCTTAATATATTTTTATACTCATTTTAAGACTATAAAAATTATATATTAATTTAATTCGATGTTTTCAATTTATTTCAGTATATAAATTGTTATATTTATATAATTACTTAATTTGTTTTCTTAAATATTACACTATAAATATTTATTTCACTCAACTCATGTAAGAAATGTATTTTATAATTTTTATAACTCAATATATTTTATCTTGACCCAAGTTATTTGTATCTAACGCCACCAAATATTCAAATGTGTACATTTACCACAAGTCTTCAAGTAATACATTATTACACTTATACATGTTAAAAAAAAAAAGATATTAAAGCTATGACTAACACCCCTTGTCGACACAAGGGGTGAGTCACTTGTTACTTGCCTAAAATATCTACCTACGTAAATGCATTTTTCTTAAACATAACACATACTCATAAAAGATCTCAAGGTGAAAACTCTTCTTGCTTCCTCTCTTCCTCTCCAAAACCGGCAACCTCAAGGACCAAGAAGATCATCACAAAAAATTTCAAGACAAGGTTTTTAACACTCTAGTATCACTTGTTATTTAGGTTTTCCAATAAAAACCTAGGGTGATTAGGATTAATCCATTGTTCGTAAACCTCATCAAGTTACTAGTAAGCATCCATATACATGTTAATATTTCATATTCATTGTTATATTCATTTCATTTTACTTGAGAAAACATGCAAGTCTCATGAGGTTTATACCACTTTTTCATTGATTTTAAGAGTTATATATATATTTGACATCCTATAATTACTCCTTGTATAAATCACTTTGGTGATGTCTAGGAACCCATGACACCCTAAGAAGGTATATGGTAGGATTAGAATAGCTTCGAAGTTGTTTTGAATTGGTTAGAATAGGTTTTGCGCGTGAAAAACTCATTTCGACAAGTCTAATTAAGGGTCTGTCCATATTTTGAGAATCTGGAAAATCCGACAGTTTGTAAAATATTTTGGGCTATATATTCAGAAAATACACTTTAAAATGAAAAACGCGGGCTTGAACGGTTAAAACGGAGCTATAACGGAGTTATGCGGCTTTTGAAGTTTGACGACGAAAACTATTAATTTCCAGAAAATTCAGCAAGCTGTCTCGACATTTTACGAGTCAAAAATGAGTCTTAAGCGTTGTTAAATGTGTCGACTTATCAAAAATATATTAGTATATGTTATCACGATTCCGTGGATATAAAAACGAGAAAACGGATATAACCACTAAGTTATTCACATTTTAAACAAGTTGTCAGAACTTTATTATATAAGAAAATTAGTATATTTCTATTAGACAAACTTTACGCCAACCAAGGACCATGTTGAGGGTCGCTAACAATGACGGTACTTTTATAAAGTGATGTCTTCTAGTAAAGGGTACGCCAAGCGTATTTTTCAAAATGTCAAACCATTTGTCAAGCTGGAGTTGTAATCTAATAAGATACGGTCATTTAAACTTTGGGTTTAAAACCACATTTTAAACTATATATTTTGGGACACAAGTACCATACTTTACCTATATTTTTCTCTCGGATCGAGACCTCTAGAATGAAAACTTAAACACTAAAACTTTGAGATAATGATACAAGCTTCCCAAAACCGCTGAGTCTGCTTTCTAACACTCTATCGCATAATTCATTTTCATTTAACTAGCTTTTCGAGGCCGCTTAGTCACTTTCATGAAATTGTCAAATGACATTATTTTACTTAATTTAAAAGTTATAATTTCTTATTAAATCACTAAATGATTATCGTTGGATATCATTTCAATGTAAATACATTTGGAGTAATTTAAAAATGGTCAAGACGTTAAAAGATTATTTCTCGAATGCAGAAATATTATTTTCTACAAATTCATAAGTATAGATATCATCCGAATAGCATGCATAACATTACATCATGACTTATTACATATCATATCATTCATAATAGGTCGAGGTTAGAGATTCACGCTTACATTTCGTGTACCACTTTTACATCGTGATTGTCCATGAGTTTTCATAGCCCCACTTTCAATTGTTTTGTACTATATTTTGGGGAGATAATGCTCAACTACTTGCTTTTATTTTTAATTTAGTACTTTAAGCTTTTACGGATTACCGCGGAGTTTCAGAAGTTCCTACTTTATATGTTTTGAACTATTTTGGGGGAGATGCATGCTTAACTACTTTTCACAAGTACTTTAGATTTTAAAGATAACTTCTATCATGATCACCATTGTTTCAAAACCTAATGTTGTACTATTAATTGTTTTGTTTGAGTGGTATAGTTCTACGTCAGATAAAGTTCTAAATCACTTGACTATCAAACATTGGGTCATGCACTATTGATATGTGCTATAGTTCTACGTCAGATAGTTCTATGTCGCTTGACTACCGATACATTAAGTCATGTGCTATTGATTATGTGTTATTGTTCTAATGCTGAGTTAGTTATGTGAATTCTTTTGACATCATGCGTTTGAACATAAACTATACATATTTTGGCAATGGGTTGTAAACACACAAAGCTGCAAGTTTCGTATGGGCGAACTTGAAACCGAAAGTGAATTTACAACACCTTTGTTGCATAAACGATTTTGAAAGGTTTTACATTTCAACGCAAACTCTATGAACTCACTCAACCTTTGTGTTGACACTTTTAGCATGTTTTATCTCGGGTATCTAAGGCATTCACTTCATGGCATGCATGTGGACTTATCATAGAGTCGTGGTGACGTATTTCAGTCACACATGGGATGCACTTTAAAACATCGCTTGGCTTGTAACAAATTATTTCCTCAAGACAAATTGATTTTCATTTGGACCTATCTTTGTAAACTCGATTATTTTATTAAATCAAACGATGTGTTTTCAAACGATACTTTAGGTCGCTCAAGATATCTCAGAATCAGATGCTATGATGTACCAATCCCAAGAATTCCATTCCGCTGCAAAACAGGTAATTTGGGGGTGTGACAACATCCGTCTCCGATTAGATCAAAAGTTTGTGCAAAAGTTATGACCGAAAATGACTTTCTATTATAAATCAATGATTCTGTAAATTTTTGTTTTGAATCAGTTTATGAAATCATGTTTAAATGAAAGTAGACTCAAATACCTTTAAAACAATAGGTGGCACGACTTCTAACGACTTACGGTTAATTAGTTATGAATTTTGAAATTGAGACAAAAGCTGTTTTCCTGTACCACGGATCCCATGGATCCCTTGCTTGAGGGATCCGTCCATGTAACCGAGGGATCCGGGATCCTCGACACATAATTACAAAATGCGTTTTGACCATTTAAAAGGTTTAACCTTTGTAGACTTTTTAGAGAAGTTATATTAACCATTTTACCTTTATTCAAGCTTGATTAACAAGATATCTAACAACAAAACTTCAAAGAAAAAAATCAACAAAACACTTTTCATATTATGCTTGACTTCACCAAAAATTTGATACGAGGACCTTACTCGTTTTGAAAACCATTTGTTTTAAAAACTAGAGCCAACCCGCTTTGATACCAATTGTGAAAACATAGAGGGTGAATACGCCTCGTTTCAAACTTAAAACTTTTGTATCAATTATAGCATAAACAATTGCATTTGCTAATATTGACGCGAGGATGCATTTAACGCATTACGGCATGTAAGGCCAACCCCTTAATATCACATAAGATTCCGCAAGATCAATGATTTATTATAAATCAAGTTTCACCATTATTAGTCCGGTGGCTTTTTCTTGATCAAGCGTGTCATAATATGTAAAGTGTTAAATATAGTTTATGACTATATGAAAGACCAAGTATGTATCACAAACATAGACATCAACCGCAATGTAATGCAAGAATAAACGTAAAGCAATAAGTAAAAGGATAGACAAACCAACACGAGATTTATAGTGGTTCGCTACAAGGACACATTCCTTGCCGACTCCACTCCCGAGTCACCTACTCGAGAGTTCAGAATCACTACACCAACTCCTTATGGCGGAGAATCCTTCACAACGTCGCCTACTCTTTTTCCGGTACTAGGCTAACCATCGGGTTCTTTCACACCAAGGTGAACCACACCTAACACAACGTCGCCTACCCTTTATTCGGTGCTAGGCTAACCACCGGGTTCTTTCACTCCAAGGTGAACCACACCTATCACAACGTCGCCTACCCTTTATTAGGTACTAGGCTAAGTACCTAGTTCCATTACAATGGAGGAACTACTACCCAACACTACACAACACCTAAACCCAAAGGAGACCCACTCCTTATTACAACACCATCAAGGATATCACCATCCTTGGACCCAATACTAATCTATCTTGTACATCGAATCACACCATATCGAATGTACACCTTAGGCACCTTTCACTAATGCCTTTGACTCGATCTCTAGGCACCCTTCACTAATGCCTTGTGACTTGACTTCTATGATACCCGTTATGTTTTGTGGCCCAACATAACAAACCTTGTGTTTTATGGTACAAACACATAAACCATCAAGTCTAGTCATAGATACAAGAATATGACATAGACAATATCCAAGACAATGTGTCTAATGGATATGAGATCCTAAACTAAACATCAAGGACACAAAGGATGATGTAATTAGTCTTCTATGAATGAAGATGACAAGTTTCCTAAGATTGTTGTAGAAAATCTTTCATGTTCTTGTATCTTGTGATGGGTGATCACTTTAGTAGGTAAGAAAGCAAGATCTCTAAGCTTGCTTTGGAGGATCACTTCGGGAGTATGCTTACAACAAATGAGAGTTAGAAGCATTATGATCATATGAGTTGAGGGTGGTTTACATGTTTCCTAATGATCTAAATATCCTAGAAATGGTGGAGAGAAACTATGTGTAAAGGTGTGTGAAATAATGAAGAAATGACTCACTATTTATAGAAGAAAACTAGTCACTGTTCCCCGGATCCCACGGATCCCTCCCTTGAGGATCCGGCCCAATGTATACTGCCACGGGATCCGTGGGACGCTCTCTTTTACCCATGGGTTTTGGGTCATGGGTCATGGGTTATGGGTTGGTCCATGGGTATTCTTTTAGATTCAATGTATCTAATGAGTACATTGTATCTAGTCAAATAGGTATGGGTCAATACCATGGGTTATGGATATGATCCATGGGTATTAGATTAGATACAATGTATCTAATGGATGCAATGCATCTAGTCAAATGGGTTATGGGTTGATCCATGGGTATTAGATTAGATACAATTTATCTAATGGATGCAATGCATCTAGTCAAATGGGTTTTGAGTGCCCACCAAGGTACAATGTTTCTAGACTTTGGGTTTTATCCAACTACATTCAATGTATTTGGTCAATGGGTCAAATACTTAAGTTTCTACCCATTTATATTACCCATTATAATACATACTAGTTATGTATATATTTACCCAATATGTAAACACTAGTTGTTATACATAAACTATTTAACTAAACATGTTTTAATGGTTTGTTGGGGTTTGATCATAACGCAACATAACAAACATGTACGAACCTGTGTTGTAGCATACAAGGACTTGAGTGCCGAGAGGTGTTGAGATAATATATAATTACAAGTAACTTATACATTTTACGTTATGTATTACAAGTTACATGTTTGTCATCAACAAAACAAATGAGAATGTATAGATTAAATATCGTAATATTTGCACTAACATAGTCCACAAAGCAAAGGCATTGTAAATCCACTCAGTTCCAAGTTTCGCCCTTACAAAACTTGCAACATGTGTGCTCACAACCCATTGCACAAAATATAGTGTGTCAAGTAGTCAAGTATACGTTGTCATAATAGTTCACAATATAGCACCACGTATAATGCCAGGCAAAGCCCCTAAAATAAATAATATGCATCCCGTAACATAGTGAACGAGAGGTTGGCCGACCTCTAATAGCGCTATCCATACTACCTACTAATAGGAGACTAACAATGCTTAATGTATGAACGGTACATCATACAACTATTAATATACAATTAAGAACACTCCGAACATGGGAGAATTTGAATCGCTCGAACAGGAAGACTTTAAGTCGTGGTCATAGCACGTCGGTTCAATAAGTTCAAACAAGTCATAAGTTCATAAAAGTAGTAATCAATTTAGTATGTTTCATGCATTCCGCCCCAAAATATAGTAAAAACGGTAAAAAAAAAAAAAAAGGGATCGCGAATACTCACCGATTCAATAAGTAAGATGAAAAAAGTGGATACACTGATATGAGGTGCAATCTCCATCCGCAACCTAATATGAATGATATGCTCTAATATAAGTCATGAAATAATGTCGTGCATGCAAACTCATATGATATCCATACCACTTGTGCATTTTGAAAATAAAGTTTATCGCCGAAAAATAAGTTTATAACGTCTTGTCAAGTTATAAATTTCTTTACAAGTACTTACGTTGAAATGATATCCTACGATAGTCATTTAGTGATTTATTAAGAGATTATAGTTTTTCGTCAGAAATAATACACTTTGACAATTCATGAAAATAACTAATTTTGAATGATCATATTTTGTTCGTTATAACTTTGTTTGACAAACGGTTACACATTTTGGAAAATAGTCTAGGTGAACTAACTTTTTCTTGTAGACATTGTTTTCTCAAAAGTATTCTATCGATGTGAAAAACGGCTCCAAACATGGTCACTAGCGATGACCATTTGGCCTAGTAGAAAATATATATAAGCGTTATTACTTGTGTAAAATAGTTACGATAACCCTATTTAAAATGCGTGTAACCTAGTCTTTATAAGTCCATTTTCTACGTTTTATATATCCTTGGTTTCGTGTTATTATATACTAATATGTTTTTGATAAATCGACTCATTTAGACAACGTTTAAAACTCAATTTTGCCCTTAAAATAACCCTTAATAGCTTACCCTTTTTTCTAAAAATTTAGTTTTCGTGCGAAACTTGAAAATAGCGTAACTTCTTCGTTATAAATCCATTTTAACCCGTTCAAGCGACCACAGTTTCGTTTTAAAGTCTATTTTCTGAAAATATAAACCATAATGGTCCATTACCTGTCGAAATTTCCAGATTTTGAAAAAATGGATAACAACTATTTTATTATCGTCTAACTTGATTTCTCTTGCGTAATACTTGTTTCAATCACTTCAAATCAACACCAAATCTATTCTAAACCTACCATACACCTTTTTAGGGTGTCATGGGTTCCTAAACTTCATCAACAATGATATGTTTCAACGGATTAATTATATGATGATTAAAACTCATAATAAGTAATAAAAACAATTAAAAGTGGTATGAATCATATAATATTTGCATGTTTTTTTTACTAGAATGATAAAATAGCTCAAGAATGATTATGAAAGAGTAATAAAAGTTATGAAAAGCTTACTAGTTGTATGATGAGGTTTAAGGTAACTAGGTTCCAAAATACTCCTTGGTTTTTATTGCAAAACCTTAAAAGAGAAGTATACTAGTGTTTATATATCACTTGATCTTTGAAAAATTCTTGATTTCTCCTTGGTTTTAAGTTTGGCCAACCATCAAGAAGAAGAAAAGAGAGAGTTTTGCTTGTTTCACCTTTTAGTATATCTTTCTATGTGTTTTCCTTTTTAGAAAATTAATAATGTAAGAGATATTTGATGGTAAAAGTGTATATGTGTAAACTTTGGTCAAGAAAAATATCAAGTATTGATGAGTTGTAGGGGGAGGTCGGCAAGGGTGGGTTGGGTAAATAGGTTGTGTATTTTTGTTGTCCAAATGTAATTTAAGTTAAGTATAGTGTGTAATTTGTACATAAAATTAATTATTTAGTGTAGCGTTAACTAGAAATCGATTTTAACCGAACAAAATAAAATATATCAAAGTCGTAAAAATTATAAAAATACATTTCTCGCAAGAATTGAGCGAATAAATAATTATCGAGTCGAATTTATTTAAAACCGTCTAAATATTTATATATAACAATTTATACACAAAATAAATTCAAAATATCGGGTAAACTTATAATATAATTTTTATAGTCTTAAAATGAGTATAAAAATATATTAGGACAATTGTTGGAAGTGTCGGATCAATTATTCAAAATAAATGATGGTGCGATAGCGTTTATTTAATAGAAAATTATACGTTAATGAAATATGCAAACCCGTGCATGAACTAATATGAAAATGATGTTATTGATGATATGTAGACTAACTCTAGTCTATATGAAGTGTTCTCAATGATGTTTCATGAATACGCAGCTAAACCCTTAAGGTTACGCGAATTTGATACTCGTAAACCTAGTTTACGAAAAATGATGAATAGTGAACCATGAATATAAATTTTTCTTCGGGAATGAATAGTATTTCATGAATAGTAAAATTTTAAAATAACCTCTCAAAGTCGTAAATTGACTTAAAAAATGATGAATAGTAAAATGATGAATAGTAACCAATGAATAGTAAATTCTAGAGATGAATAGTAAATTTAAGAAATGACCGGAAATTGAGAATTGTGACATAGTGTGATATTATGAAACTGTGATATTTTAAAATGATGATATTATAAAACCAATTGTGATATTAAGTTTTTTTACATGTAAAAATGAACCTTGATATTAAGAAACATATGATAGTTACTATGATATTAACAAGTTTCTTAAAAAAAACATATGATAGTTACGATGCTATTAACAATTATATTAAAAAAAGAAAAAAAGTTCCTGTGATAGTAAAAAAGAACCGTGATATTAACATTTTTTTATTTAAAAAGGAACGGTGATATTAATAATATTAGTAAAAAAACAAAAAGGTAATGTGATATTAAGAAAAAGTTAGTGTGATATTAACAATTTATATTTAAAAAAAAGTTTATGTGATATTAAGATCATATCTTGACAATCAAGATTAGATCTTGACTTTTGTAAAAAAAGTCAAAATCGACCTTAATATCACATTACTTTTAATCATGAAAACGATTTTTTTTTTGAAATTTTTTCCAGTGATTCTTAATAATTAATAATCCTCTTTACTTTTTTAATTTTTTCAGATTTTCTTAATTTTTTTTTAAAAAGCTACTGTGATATTTTTGCACCATCCTTACTTAAAAACTTAATCCCTACCGATCCTCTCTCTGATATATATATATATAAATATATATATATATATATATATATATATATATATATATATATATATATATATATATATATATATCTTTTCTAGTCATGTGCGTTTGAAACTTTGAATCCTCTTTAATTATCTTCTCTTGAAATATACTCAATTACTCATCAACTCTATATATGATACTGAATTGTTTGATTTGACAAATGTAATAAGAATTCTTGCAGAGTTAAATTTACTCGTAATAAAGCAAAGTCGAGTAAACTTGTTGGACCAAGAGCAGGTCATGTATCAGCGGTACCATAAAAACTTTTAAAAGGAGGCAAAAGTTAAAAGTGGGTGTCAGTCGGGTCATGTCAGTAACTCAACCTTTGTTGCTAATCAAATCGATTTTACTTTTAATGAAAGTAAATTTTTCGGTATTTGTTTGCATGCGAGAACCAAAACTAAAAATTTGATGATGACATGCACAATAGTTAGCACATACTTGCTTTTTCTTATCGATATTAACACCAGTAGTTGAATCACAAATAAAAAAGTTGAATAACAAAAATTCACAAAGCCATACAAGAATATCTCAATAAAAGTGCAAGTGTCCTTAACCACTTGACTCTGATGAAACTATTAGATAAATTTTCACAGTTATACTATTTACCCAACTATTGGATCAATCGACATTACTCGAGTAAACTTGGCGGAGACAGCTGCCCACACTGCCCTTATTGTGGTATCGCCCCTGTGTAGCATGATCTTTCAAATATTATTCTTAGAGTGGGACGTGTGACCATAAATGTTGCAAGAATCGTTATAAACGTTTTGCATTAATGTCTACGAGGTGATTTACAAGTAATCTCTAGTTGTGGAGATTGAAAAATAAAGTGTTGAAAGTTTTTTACCAAATGGTTACATATTGAAAGGTTTTATGGTTATTTTAATGTACGTATGACCGGATTCGAACTCGAGACTTTGGGATTGCAAACATTACGTATGAGAATTGATGTTAAATAATTAATATATATAAATGTTATTATTATTAATTATTTGTCACGAAATAAAACTTAACGATAGTTAATATTTAACGAGGTTTGACTAACGGTCGTTAAATGTAAACTACGAGGACTAGAGATGAAATTAGTGGACAAGAAAATTCTAGAACCCTCCTTGGGTCCTTGGGGTGTGGATCACACAAGCCCAAAGGGTGAGTTTTCTTGGTCACCAAGTTTTGAGAAACTATATATACAATCCCTTGTATTCATAATTCTCCTAACCTTGGATCACTTTGAAACCTAATTTCCTCTCTTCTCCTTCTTCTCTTGTTTGGCCGATCGGTTAGAAGCCCTCCCCAAGGGTTTCGATTTTCCAACTCAAGACACAAGTGTTTGGTTTTAATTGTGATTCAAGAACCTAGTTTTTCACATTAAATCGAGATTAGTACGTGTGTACAAGAACGAAGAACAAATACAATTGTGTTTGTGGGATTTCTTGGTGGTCGACTTCTTTGGGTCGAATAGTGTTAAACCCTAATCTAGGGTTTGGTTACTTGTTCTTGTTAACGTGTGTTTCTTGAATTGCTAAAAGGTACGCACATTCTTATTCGGTTAATTAATTTACATATATTATTCTTGTTACTTCCGCTAATGCTTTGATGATGTTTACTTGTTTATAATAATTGTTATGATTAGTAAAACCCAACAGTGGCATCACGAGCCGTTAATATGATGTCATTAATTACCGAAACACATAAAAATTGGATCTTTATGATTATTGCATGCTTTTATTGGTTTCTAGGGTTTTAAATTTGAAACCCTAATTTTTTTATTTTGGGTCGAATACCCTTAATTTTATTTAATTAGATTTTAATTTTGTAAAACTTGTAGAAAACCTAGGATTGCATGTATATTTTATGTGGTTTTAATGAATAATTGTTATGTGCCATATATTATGCATATCTTGGGTTATAATTGTTATGAGGAATCCATGGTAGAACATGCATGTTTTTCTATGGATTGTTGTTGATTAATTGTTAAGTGATATACACATGTTTATTTATTTGATAATTATTGAATTGGGGAAGACCTCAATATATATCTAATAAAAATTCGTTATGTGCTATTTAGTATACTATTGACTTTGGCTTACGCAATCGACTTGTCGATGCATGTGGCTCATCTACCTTGTAGTTAAAAGCCCTAGTTGATGTATGCATTATTTACGCCTAGAATTGTTTATTAGGTTTTATCGAAATAATTATGCATGTGGCTAATTGTTTTACATATGTTAAATTGTTTAGTTATATGTTTATATTATTTGAGTTTGTTTAAATTTTATTAAAGTGCCTTTTGGTTTATATTGTATGACATGTTAGTAATCAAAAAGGGTTTTTTTTAATAGAAAATTAAATGGACTAAATAATGGCGAAATCGATTTGTTTTTCTAAGAATTAAATCTTGAACTTTTAATCGATTGATGCGACTGTACTAAATTGTTAGAACGGCTCACCCACTAGAACAAACTCAAGGGGGGTTTAAAGAAGTGCGCACATGCTTGCAGTACACCGAAAGGATGTCTAAGGTTATGCTTCACACGGTCCTCCCCTCGTATGCGTTCGATTGGAGCTACGTACCTAGTATAACCATTCTATGTACGAAGCATCTTAGTGCAAAGTTATAAGTTTCTTAACGCATCGATTAAAACTTTGTAGAATTTAATCTTAGCAACTAAAATATTAGTAAGTTTTTTCGAAAATTTTATTTTATAAAGTTGTATGCATACTTCTTTATACATAAGTTTTGATTACACGTCAAAATTGTACCCTTTAAATTTAAGTTTATGCCATCTAATGATATGAAACACTTGAAGTTGTAATTTAGTTATGTGAGACCTTGATCTAGATTACGATAACAAGGTGAATCTTTATGTTATGTGAGACCTCAGCTTAAATAATTTGCAGTTTCTAAATTAGACAACTTAATTAAGTTAGTTAATGAGACCTATAACTTAAGGCATAAGATGGGATAAAACATGCTTACGTTTTGCATAATTGTTTTGGCAAAATTGTAAATCCCATAATTTTTTAAGAATTGAAAACTTGTTTGTCAATTATTGTTTTTCAACAATTACCTATTCTATATTTTCACCACTAGCAGATTAACCGATGTGGTGAAACTATGATAATGAGGGTCTTAAATTCAAGGAAAATTCTATGGTTAATATGAATATTGACCAAAGGGAATTTTATTTTCTTGAATGTTTATTTATCGAAAGTACTAACTTTTGAACTTTTATTTTCTCTATAAATGGCTCAAATCAATCCACTAGCCTCGTCGCTCAAATCTATGTTTGATCGAGAGAAATTGACTGGTAGCATGAATTTCAATGATTGGTATCGGCAACTCAAAATTGTCTTGAGGGTTGCCAAAAGACTAGATTATTTGACTACGCCTTGTCCTCCCTCGAACTGCAATGATGCTACTGCCGGCACGAGCCGCATGGCAAACAGAGTATGATAGATATAATGAGGTTGCTCGCATTATGTTTGGGAGTATGGTTCCAAACTTGCAAAACAATTTGAGAATTACTTCCTCACCTCATGCTCAACTTATTCGGTTATTTGAAGCCTTCTGAGTCATGATGATTTGATAGATGCCCTACACGCTTGCAAGCATGGAGAAGGGAAACCCGTGAGTGCCCACCGTCCGAAATGATGAATTACGTGACCGGAGACTCCAATTACGTCTACCCTAATGACAGACAAATTGGACTGATCAACAGATCCCTTAACAAGGAGTTTGATGGTTTCATGCGCAATTACAATATGCATTGCACGGGGAAGGTAGTTAGTGAGGTACATGCAATGCTCATTGACTACGAGAAAGGTTTGCCCAAGAAGGCTCCTACACCTACGGTACTTACCATCCAAAAGGGTAGGATTTCTAAGCCTAATAAGCCGCTAGCTTAACAAGAAAGGAAAGGTGGGTAAAGTTGATAAGCGAAAACAAGTTATGGCTTATCAACAAGAACCCAAGAAGCACCCTCCCAAAAAGCGTGAGAATCCTAAAAAGGATCAGGCTTGTCACCACTGCACTGAGGTAGTACACTGGAAGAGGAATTGTCCGCTCTACCTTGATGAGTTGCGTACTAAGAGGTATAAAAATACTGGCACTATGGCTAGTACTTCAGGTACTCTTTTGATGATAGAATTATTTGCTTTTCCTCGTAAAATAAATTACTTTGTATATGATACTGGATGTCGTATTCACATTTGTAGTCGTTGGGTAATGGAGCACATGCAGTCGTTGAAGCTATAGGCACGTTTGATTTAGTTTTACCTTCGGGTTTAGTATTGTCTTTGAACGATTGTCATTACGCCACTTCTGGTTAGTGGTCATTTCGCTTCATTGTTAAAAGATATTTGTTTTATTCATACATTTACTGATTATGGAATTTCGGTTTCTTTAAATGATGTTTTTACTTTAATGTTATTCCAAAGAATGGTATGTTTGAAATTGATTTGCATGATAATGTGATTGATAAAAATAATTTCGCTTTTAGCATCAATAATAAAAGAATCAAAAGTGATTTGGATTCTTCATATCTTTGGCATTGTAGACTTGCTCACATAAGCAAGAAACGCATGCAAAAGCTGCAACACGATGGGCTTTTGCAAGATATCAATGATGAATCATTTGATAAATGCTAATCTTGCATATCTGGGAAGATGACCAAGAAACCTTTTACAAATAGTTTAGAAAGGGCTTCTGATCTTCTTGGTGTGATACATACCGACGTATGTGGACCACTAAGACATGTGTCAAGGAAGGGTGCTAGCTACTTCTTAACCTTTACTCGATGATTTCATGCCGTTATGGTTATGTTCATTTACTTAAACATAAACATGAAGTCTTTGAAACATTTAAGGTTTTCAAGAGTGAAGTAGAATTGCAACTAGGAAAGAAGATTAAAGCTCTTCGATCCGATAGAGGTGGTAAATATTTAAGCCAAGAGTTTAAATATTATCTAGCTGAGTGTGGGATTGTCCAGCAAGTCACTTCTCCATATACTCCACAACAAAAGGTTGTATCTGAGAGAAGAAATCGTACATTGTTAGACATGATGCGATCAATGTTCAATCTTACAACTCTTCCCTTATCCTTTTGGGATTATGCTTTAGAAACTTGTTCGATTTTGAATATGGTTCCAACTAAGAAGGTTGATAAGACTCCTTATGAAGTGTGGTGTGGGAAAGCTACCAACTTGTCTTACTTAAAGGTCAGGGTTGTGAGGCGCTTGTTAAACGCGTGACTCAATTGATAAGCTACAACAAAGACCTGTTAAGTGTATCTTCGTAGGATACCCAAAGGAAACTATGGGTTACTACTTTTACTTTCCACCAGAAAACAAAGTAATTGTTGCTAGGTATGGAGACTTCCTGAAAGGGTCTTATATCTCATGAATTCAGTGGGAGAGTTTATGATCTGGAAGATGATCAAGAAGATACAACACCTTCTGAAAACACTAGCCAACCTCAAGTAGAACCTGAAAGTCCGAGTGTTCCACCGGTTGAAGTGGTTCCCATTCGTAGATCCGCAAGGGCTACGCTGCACCTCCCGGCGATGTCTTAACGTAGAAGGAGGAAAATATGTTAGGGGGTCTTGGTGAACATGCTAACTATAAGGCTGCTATGATGAGTCCTGAAAAGGATGAATGGCAAGTCGCAATGAATGGGGAAATGCAATCCATGAGAGATAACGGTCCGGATAGAGGTTGACTCGACCTCCAAATGCCAAGGTAGTTGGAAGTAAGTGGCTCTATAAGATAAAGACTGACATTGATGGCAATGACAACACCTATAAAGCTCGTCTTGTAGCTCAAGGGTTTACTCAAACATTTGGGATAGACTACGAGGAGACATTTTCTCCGTGAGTGCGAAATTAGAGATATTAGATTCTTATAGCCATAGATGCATACTATGACTATGAGATATGGCAAATGGATGTCAAAACTGCCTTCTTAAACGGTCGCCTAGATAAGGAAATCTATATGGCGCAGCCTGAAGGGTTTGTGAATCCAAAATTTCCAAAGCGTGTATGCAAACTTCAAAGATCCATTTATGGGTTGAAGCAAGCATCAAGGCGATGGAACAAGAAGTTTGATGAAGAAATCAAGAAATTTGGTTTCACTCAAAATCTTGATGAGCCATGTGTATATCACAAAGCTAGTGGGAGTAATGTTATTTTCATTATCTTATATGTCGATGACATATTGATCATGGGAAAAGACATTCCAAGTTTGCAAGATGTAAAGTCTTATCTTGGAAAGTGCTTTTCTATGAAGGATTTAGGAGAAGCAGCATTATTCTGGGAATCAAGATCTACCGAGATAGATCAAGGCGGTTGATTGGACTAAGCCAAAGTACTTACATCGATAAAATATTGAAGAGATTCAATATGCATAATTCCAAGAAGGGATATTTGACGATGCAAGCTGAACATGGCTTAAGTAGTGAACTATGCGCGTTAACACCTGAAGAGGTGGCACACATGAGAAAAGTTCCTTATGCTTCGGCTGTAGGATCTATCATGTATGTTGTGAGATGTACAAGGCCTGATGTGGCGTTTGCACAAAATATCGCAATGATATCAATAGAATCCAAGTGTGAAACATCGGCATGCCGTTAAGAACATTCTTAAGTATCTAAGGGCTACTAAAGAAATGTTTCTAGTGTATGGTGGGAATCAGATGCGAACTTGATGTTATAGGTTTTTGCGATGCATCTTTCCAAACTGATAAAGATGATAAGAAGTCTCAAACAGGATATGTCTTTGTCATTAATGGAGGAGCTGGAAGAGCAAGAAGCGCATAACGCGCTGATCGATGTCTATTACGTAGCTAAGTACATAGCCGCTCGAAAGTCTGCGATGGAAGCCGTTGGATTAGGAAATTCATTTCGGGACTAGGAGTAATGCCCTCAATCGAATTACCTTTAAATGTGTATTGTGACAACTCTACAATAACATTTCCAATGAGCCCAAGTCATGAAGGGCGTTTACATTTTCCTCGAAGATATCACTATGTTCGAGAACATGTCATAATAGGTGAAATCAATCTACTCAAAGTTCATACAGATGATAATCTAGCTGATCCCTTTACGAAGCCTTTGCCAAAAGAAAAACTTAGTGGCCATGCTGATGGGATAGGACTTCGTTTAGCTAGTAGTTTCATGCAGATCTGTGATTAGTATTTGGATAAAGGATGTTATGAACAAATATTATTTTAATGAAATACAATAGTTGTTTATGTTTATTTTTTATTTTCTTAATATTATATCCTATATTTGCATGTTTAATCCGTGAATGACTTATGTTATTCTAAATAGTCCGTTGTCGATCAATGATGTGGGAATATCATTGAATTAAGACAAATATGAGTTTTGGTAGAATATACTTAAAGTATATTGATGCGTAGGACATACCAGATTCACATGATATTCAATGAATCAATATAGGATGATCCCAACTTTACATGATTATACTTATGGATCTTTGTCATTAAGTAAATTATGAAATGTTTATCCTCAGACTTGAGATACCAGATAACTGTTATGAATGTAGTGCATTTGTGTGAGATAGTCTAACGCATCCGAGAATCGGTAGTTATAAGGGCTATTTTCAGTGTTACAAAGTTCATGAGTTATGTTTGTAGTCAAGAGAATTTGTTCCTTTGAATTTGTTTCAAAGCATAATACTATATTTGGGCCCCTCGTAGGGTTGACAAGATGTTTGTATGGCCATACCCAAGATCAATCTGAATACGCTTCGATGATCCGGTAATCTTGTTCAATCGATATAACGAGAAATAGAATATTAACTTCTGAAATGACTTGATCCATATTCATAGTTAATGTAGTATTAGCGAGCAAAGGATAAGTAAAAACGATGAATCATTAAATGGTTTTCCAGGATACCATACTCGATTCGATCTGGGGGCATTGGCGTGTTAGCCTAGACTAAACCAATGTCATTACTATATTAAGTAATATCTAAGTGGGAGCTGAAAGGTTTAATGGTTATTTTAATATATGTATGACCGGATTCGAACTCGAGACTTCGGGATTGAACACATTACATATGAGAATTGATGTTAAATAATTAATATATATAAATGTTATTATTATTAATTATTTGTCACGAAATAAAACTTAACGATAGTTAATATTTAACGAGGTTTGACTAACGGTCGTTAAATGTAAACTACGAGGACTAGAGATGAAATTAGTGGACAAGAAAATTCTAGAACCCCCTCCTTGGGTCCTTGGCCAGTCGTGGATCACACAAGCCCAAGGGGTGAGTTTTCTTGGTCACCAAGTTTTGAGAAACTATATATACAATCCCTTGTATTCATAATTCTCCTAACCTTGGATCACTTTGAAACCTAATTTCCTCTCTTCTCCTTCTTCTCTTGTTTGGCCAATCTGTTACAAGCCCTCCCCAAGGGTTTTGATTTTCCAACTCAAGACACAAGTGTTTGGTTTTAATTGTGATTCAAAAACCTAGCTTTTCACATCAAATCGAGATTAGTACGTGTGTACAAGAACGAAGAACAAATACAATTGTGTTTGTGGGATTTCTTGGTGGTCGACTTCTTAGGGTCGAATAGTGTTAAACCCGAATCTAGGGTTTGGTTACTTGTTCTTGTTAACGTGTGTTTCTTGAATTGCCAAAAGGTACGCACATTCTTATTCGGTTAATTAATTTACATATATTATTCCTATTACTTTCGCTGCATGCTTTGATGATGTTTACTTGTTTATAATAATTGTTATGATTAGTAAAACCCAACACATATAAGTCATTTATTTTTTCGTTTGTAACATGTATGTTACTTTAGTATGAGAATTACAATATCTCATTCTCCGCGTTGATGATTTGGTATAATGTAGTTGTTTCTTCTACTTTATCATCCAATACCAAAGGAAATAATGATACCATATTTCATAATTATTTTTAGACTAAAATACACCGTTGGTCCCTATAGTTGGCACGACGCATCGCGATGGGACAAAACTCGCCCTTTTCATCGTCGGGGGTCCCTATTTCAAGGTTTATACTCGCTACAAGTCCTTTGACCATTTTGCCGTTAGTCAAGGACATCTTATGGCGTTAGATTTGTCTTTAGTCCAAGGGCACTTTTGTCATTTCCATATTTCAATTAAAAATTTCCTAATTATTGCCACACGTAATGTAACCCTCTTCCCGCCCCAATAAACACATAGTCTGTATTATCATTCGTCCCAAAACTTTCGTTACAAGAATTATCATAATTCACAAACCCTAATTGAAAGTCACAAAACCCTGCTTATCAATCATAAAACCAAACATGGACTTTACTCTATGGAAAGTAAGAAGACAAAGGTTATCCAGTTGATGATACCGCCTTTTACTACTTTGCTAAGAAGAAATACGGTACTGTTTTTTTTATTACAGTAATTGGAATTTGTAATTGTGGTATTTATTGTTTCCCAATTAAGTTTTTAGAATGCTTTAAACATATATTGACAAGTTTTCAGGTGGTAGATCTAATATGCTTATTATGAGGGTTCATCACAATGGTGTCTTTAAATACTGGCATGGTAGAATATACGTTGGAGGTATGGAAAGTTTAGTTGATTTGGTTGATGTTGATAGTGTGTCAGTTGAAGAGTTGGATGTTCTAATGTATGAATTGGGTTATGAGCTCGGTTCAAAAAATTACTATTACTTTGTTAAGCCTTGTAGTAATTTAGATGATGGTTTGTATAGCTTAAGTGAGAGTGCTAATTTAGAAATATTGAAAGATCTTGTTGATGACCATAAGATGATAGAGGTTTATGTTGAAAATGGTAAGACAACATTGGACGTTGATCAAATGTCACCAAAGTCAATTAGGATGCTTATTGTTGATGTGGATGCAACAAAGAAAAGGCGCTCTTGCTATTGTTCCATATTGCTCAAAGAAATTGTTCTTAGAAAACATTGTTAATAAGTCCGTGGTAGAGGATATATGTGAGGTTACACATCAACCTTTGGAAGTCAATACTTTGGTACAATCTAGTCGATGCCGTAAACACAACCCTTGTTTCCATATGTAGAGGTCTCATACATCAAGATGTTGTAGGTGATGTCAACCAACATATAAATAAACATGTTGAGCATATCCAAATAGATAGTCCTGAAGAGGTATCTCAAAATGATCAAGAGTTAGGTCATCATGAGGAGGAAACATGTAATCCTGTGGATCATATCCAAAAGGTAAATCTGTGCAGGTTAGTGAAATCGATGAAGCTGTAAGTGATGACAATGTGAGTGAGACAGACACTTATATGAGTGAAGATGATGATATTGAGAACAATGGTGATGGAAACACAGTTGTCGATGAGGCTAATACTTTGAGAAGCCTGATTTTGATGTTAATCTGTTCAAAGTGACCGAGACTACAGATTTACCATCTATAGGTACCACCAGCCAGCTACCACATGATTTTTTAAGAAAAATAAGTTGGATCTGTTAGATGATAATGATTTTGCAAGTGGTTCTGAGAATGAGGATGACTATCTTATTAGGAGGAACAAATTGAAGGCATACAAGAAACAAAAGTTAAGGAGGCAAAGACAAACAGAGGAGAAATCTTTTTTTCGTGGTCAAAGTTTTGTAATCGCAAAGAAAAGTGAAAGATAGGATCTACCTGCTTTCAATAAAGACTAGGAGGAAATTGCAACTAATTAAGAATGACAAACAGAGAATTAGGTTAGGTGTCTTGGACAAATACTGCTTGTGGAATAACCAAAGGTTCAGGGCTTGGAAAAGCCCCAAAGAGGAAAAATGGTCCGATAACTAGAGGCCTTGGTAGGGATGTATATTTCTAACACGCAAGGAGCAAGCAAAGAATTGTCCATGGTTGTTGTATGTAGCCAAAAATTCATATAAAGATGTATGGATTGTTCGAACTTTCAGGGATGAACACAAATGTTTACAATCAAGAGACATTAAAGCTTGTGACTACAAGTTTCTTCAAGAAAATAGTTGACCAAGTTCAAGTCAATCCAGATATTCCAATCGTATCGCTCAAGATCCGCCAAGAACAGTTTGAAGTTCAGGTGTCTATGCAAAAGCATTAAGGGCAAAAACAAGGCGAAAATGAGATTAGGGTGATCATAAGCAAATACTCCCTTTAAGAGACTATGTTGAAGAGTTGCAGAAAACTAACCCGTGATACAACAAGTTAGGATAAGTGTACAAACAGCAACAGATGCAACAAGTCCAACCAGAGTTTTCAAGAGAATGTATGTATGCTTAGGCACTTTGAAGGAAGGATATAAAAATTGTCAAAGAGAGTTGTTGGGGTTAGATGGTGCTTTTATGAGGGGTCCTTATCCCGACTCTTACAAAGGTATAGACAACAACAATGGAATATACCCTATAGCTCACGCTGCGGAAGTTGAAAGCAAAGACTCTTGGATTTGGTTTCTTGAATGTCTAAGAGATGATCTTGACTTGCAACCAAACTCAAACTACACTTTTATCACGAGTGCAAAAGGTGATTTTACCATTTAGTTTATTAGATTCACTTGTATTTTCGTTAAATGCAAGTTTTATTAGTAAGGAATTGATGTTTATTTGTGCGGGTATCATTCCAAATAAGAAGTATATTCCCTAGTGCTGAACAAAGATATTGTTTGAAGCACATCCATGATAATATGAAATTGCAATGGAATGCTAAAGCATACAAGGAACATTTGTGGAGATGTGCACGCCAACAACCGTCCAACAATTTGAGGCACCATGCCGGCATTCAAGAGTTTTAGTGAACCTGCCCATGCTTGGTTAAGTAAGATACCACCAACCCATTGGTCAAGGTCGCATTTTTCAAGTACCTAACCAGATCTATGTCTACTTGTACATCTTTTGTTGTACGACATTTTTCAGGTACCTAACCAAACATGTTGTAGGGAGGGCTCATTCTAATGTGCTACTTAATAACATGTGTGAGGTGTTCAATGGGAAACTAGTGGGAGGTAGGCACCAACCAATCATTACTGCTTTGGAATAAATTAGAGAGTACTGTATGAAAAGAATAGTGAACGTTGTGAATGTGATTCAAAAGTGTGTCGGACCTTTAACACCAAAGGCAACACTCATGTTAGATGCAATCAAGAAAGAGGCTTATAAGTACACTGCTTTACTGGTTGAAGGAGAAAAGTATGAGGTCAGTGGATGGGGAGACAAGTGTACAGTGAATGTTGAAGCTAGGGCTTGTACATGTAGAAGATGGGAGCTTACAGGTATGCCATGTAACCATGCTGTTGCTACCCACCGTGTATGCGGTTGAATAGAATGCAAATAAGATCTGTTGAATCATGGGTGCATCCATGTTACTTGCTTAAGACTTGGGAAGAAAATTACAAACACCACATCCAGCCAATAAATGGTTATGAGCATTGGTATAAGTCACAGGTGCCTACAACCATTCTTCCACCTAAACATCATAAACCATTAGGTAGGCCACGAAAGAAAAGAACCAGGGCTTTTACTAAAAATGATAATAGTGACAAAAATAGTAACTTGTCACAGTCTAATAAGAGTGTAGTTTGTGGTATTTGTGGCAATGCTGGACACAACAAGAAAACATGTCTTGGGCAAGGAGGTGTAACAAGAAGTCAAGGCACTACACAAATGCTCAAAAACAGGTTCATCCCACCAAAAGTTACATCAAAGAAGAAGGCAAAGGTTACGTGTAACAACTATGAAGGTAATGATCAACCAAGTGTGGTCCATTCTCAATCTGGAAGTCAAGTTGATGATCAGCCGGTGGGTCTCCAAAACAATTTTGGACTAAGATCGATTATAGCAAAGAAAGCTTTCTTCACCACAAAAAAATGCTGTTTAAGCATATGAGAGCCAATTTTATCCATCGAATATGTAATCCCTAAACATTATTTCTTTGTGTTTAAACAATGTGTGTTTCTGAACTTTGTAGACTACAAAATTTTATGCATTTGGAAATACATCCATTTGTGTTATGTATGAAATCATGTCATGTTTGTGTATGGGAACAATTGTGTTTTTATTGTATTGTTTTTATAGAGTCTTCATACATCTGTGTTTTGAGTTGGATACTTGTTATTCTATTATCACAAACACTAATGAAGGATCAAAGATGGATGAACAACACCATATCAAGTTTATGTTGATACTTTAAATGGTGTCGGTTCACCATCCTCATGAGACTTCATACGCCTATGAATCTTGGATGTGTTGAACTTGGATTTGTGTTTTGAGTTTGGTTACCATTATTCTATTATCACAAACACTAATGAAGGATCAAAGATGGATGAACAACACCATATCAAGTTTATGTTGATACTCAAAAGTGGTGCCATACATCCATCTTTGAGACTTCATACGTCTATGAATCTAGGATCTGTTGAACTTGGATCTGGGTTTTGAGTTGGATACGGTTATTCTATCATCACAAACAGGAATGAAGGATCAAAGATAGATGAACAACACCATATCAAGTTTATGTTGATACTCAAAAGTGGTGTCTGTTCATCCATCTCAGATCATTCATCCATCTTTGATACTTGGATCTGGGTTTTGAGTTGGATACGGTTATTCTATCATCACAAACAGGAATGAAGGATGAAAGATAGATGAACAACACCATATCAAGTTTATGTTGATACTCAAAAGTGGTGTCTGTTCATCCATCTCTCATCATTCATCCATCTTTGAAACTCGTATCTCTGTTATGAGTTTGACCATTTGTGTGGCAAGTGATATATAAATTCTTGGGGCAAAGGACCTACTAGTAAAGGCAGCATAGTATAAGGACCAAAGCATAAAAGAAATATAGTGACAATGTACAAGGACCAAACATCATACACCAAAAGACTATTCTTAGTCAACCTACACTAAAACTTCTTAAACACAACTAGACCATCTACCACCGCTTCAAAACACTAAAACCAGTACCTATCTAAACCCTATAGAAGAACCATAGAAAAAACATTTACTAGAGAGAGAAGGGAGAAACTATGTGTTTTATTATAAGGAAAGGTGAAAAATACACAAATGAGTCTCACCCCTCCATGGAAGTATGGAGGGGTATTTATACCCAAACACTTACATCTATCACTAAATGACATAACAAGCCCTTGTGTTTGAGGTAACAAAGATAGAAATGTAATCCCGTCAATGTCGTTCCATTTACGAGTTAGGAGCGATTCCAACAATCTTCCCCCAATGGGACGACATAAGAGATTACTTACAACATTTACTACAAATATAGAAAACAAGTGAAGAAAGATCTTCATAAGCTCTTCAAGTGCTGAGGATGATGAAAGTTTACGCTCTTTGTCTTCTTCTTGTACGACTTGAGAACCGCTTTTCTTCACTTGTAGGAAAATGATGTAATATACATAAATTGGATTAACTTCCCCCCAATTCATGCCGCATGTCTTTAGCAGCTTCTAAGTACACTCCTTTTTGGCGAAGTTTCAATCAACTTTCCCCAAACGACAACCGCCTTTAGCGATTCAAACTTTGATGTAGTGAACATTTCCTCTAACTTTTGACGCTTTCAAGACGCAGCAAATTTGTAGATGAGCATTAAACCACACAAGGTAATCGACTTATTGCGAAAATCCGTTCGGGTAACATGCAACAAATCAACAAGATCTTCACATATATAGATGCTTCACACTAAACAAACCACGAAAGACGAAATGAAACGACTTCCCCCTGAATGTTGCGGTCTATCGGAATAATAGTTACTTGTGAATCTGCAATTACTCGATAAAATGACCGTGTGTGAGGCATCACAACATCATATTTAGGTAGCTTCACGCATGATAACTCTCGAAAGTGAGACGATAACACCAAAGTGAGACGCTTTAGACCACGATCGCCTTATTTCTTCCCCGATTGAAGAAATTCATGAAAGGAGAGGGTTTTCGCAAAAAATACAAAACAACAAAGGAAGCAGGCACCACCTATACTCTTAGATGTTTTCAATGAATCGAAATCATACACCACGTATGTTGATGATGAAATTGGACACATCGAAACCATGTATGTTCAATTAATCGAACAAGTGTGAAGTACCATAAATATCTCGCGAGAATCAATTGCTGATAAAACTTCTCTACTCAGTATACTCTTTGTCGGCTAACTCTTTACGAATCCCATTATCATTCTGAAGGCTTTTTGTAGTGACTACTGATGGAGAAAACCCAATATGACGAACTTGAGATTGACGTAGTATAACCCGAACTTGTGACTTCAACTTGTACAATAATCAAACGAAGAACCCTTTTTCTTAACTCCAACGAAAAAAGGTAAACTTAAAGTTTCTTAAATTATCCACACCTTAGTGTGACACTTGAGCACAACAACGTAACTCCTTAAAAGTGATAGTTATAAGGTGTGAGCACAACAACGTAACTCCTTAAATCAGGTTCAACTTGATAACTTAAGTCTTTGTCATTCGAACCAGTTAAAACTCGAACAAGGATCTCGAAGAATCATGCATCCAACCAACCCCGATATCTTCAAGATACTAAGTACATGCACCCGTGATATCCCACTTCAACCTCAAATAAATAATAAAGAATTCACGCCGTAGTCACATCTTGCGGTTAAATGCTCAAAACTAGCCTTCATTAACGGTTAAGATGAACTTTGATAATGGTTTTTCCCAATCTTGTCAAAATGTATCCCCGTGAAAATTATAATACCAAAATATCACTCCTCTTGCCAAAAGTTATATCAAAATATTAACACTTTGTATTTTAAAAATACATTTGAGTAAGAAACGGTTTTGCTCCATGTGTTAATATTCAGCGCAACTCTTAATAAATTTCGGATCCAATTCAGTCCAATCCATGAATCAGTTACCTCGGGCCCAAAGATAATAGGCGAAGCCCAATCACCAAAATGAACTAACGTCGGCCCATCAACTATTTCATCCGATCCAGTCATAACAATAACTCCAATAAGACCTTAACCCTAGTTGACCGGGTATAAAACACATACACTACATATGTTTAACCCTAATCTCAAACTAAGTTCGCCCCTATCATCAAGAACAGACACAACACAGCCCTAATAAGTCATCAAACCCTAAGTACATATCACAGCCTACCACCTCATCACACAGAAACATCTCATCTCACTCATCAGTCTAATTACATCATAGACACACCACACCCCATACAAAGGACGAATCGGTTCTTATCATCATCAATCCTCCAACATAAAATAATCCTCAGAAATCAAAAACTCACAATTGTACCCTAACCTATATCTTCAATTGTTCCTCAATCCGAATCAAGAATAAACTTCTTCAAGATTCATTTATGGGTCTCGGGTAGGTAATAAATTGTATGAAGTTTTTATTTGTTTGGTCATTGAACGATTTAAAGAAAAGTGATTAACATCCTTGTTATACGACTTTCTTTAAAATCGGATATTGAATGAAGCGAGGCTTCAAAATAGATCGATGATGACAATCTCTGTGGTTTTTTGTCTTCGGACAAGTGTTTTAGAACCAAACAGAGTTGACCTGAGGTCTTTTATTGTAATTACATATATTGTTAACGATTCTCGTTCATGATAAAGTCATAGATGATAGTTGAATAGTGAAGGTGAAGGTTATGTTGTGACAATATGACGGGTTAGTGTCGTGTTTGAACTTGGTTTGAGTTCGGCTGATTCAACATTAGAAGTAATGAAATGAGAGTCTCGTTAGGTTGAATTTGATATGTGACTTATGATGTGATGATAACGCTAAGGTCACAAAGGAGTCAATGGTATTTGATATTTGAGGTCAAGATAATTGTCTTCTCTTCATCTCTTTTTCTGGTCTAAAGTCAGTATTACGCATAAAGATGGTTGAAAAGCATATGCGTAAGAAAACTTACGCGTAGACGAAAAACCTTACGCGTAGCTTCATGCTTATGCGTAAGCATACGCGTAAACATATGCGTAGGCCATAGGCGTAAGCCAAGGCTTAAGCGTAAATACATACGCGTAACCCATTCCTTACGCGTAACTTCACAAAGCGTGAACAACTCAGAGATGCTCCTTATGCGTAGAAAAAGAGGGTTTTGACCCTTTGACTTTTTCCGGCGAGTTTTTCCGACCACTTTTTCCGTTCAGTATTCAAGAATACCCAAAAACTTTGACACAAAAGACCTCTTTTGAACCCGGCCAACCATAAGAACTTGACCATAAACCATCAAAAGTTTCACGAATATGATACAAAAAGTATAATGAGTATGAGATAATAAAAGCTTGTGCAAAACCTGCTTTGTGACCTTTACTTTTCTCGTTATACCATATACAACTTTTGACCAAAAATACATTAAACTTGAATAAAAACTCGCTAAACACTAAAATAATGATAAAAGTTAATAACTTTGTTAAACAGATTTTTATACAAGATTTAGACACGATAAAATCACCAAAAAAATCAACCAATGATACAAACCGACCTGGCTCTTGATGCCAATGTTAGGATCGTATATGTGGTAGATATGGTGATTCGGGAGGTCGGGGAAGATGGAAGAAAGCCATCTCTGTAGAGAGAAGCTAGAGAGGGAGAAACTATGTGTTTTATTATAAGGAAAGGTGAAAAATACACAAATGAGTCTCACCCCTCCATGGAAGTATGGAGGGGTATTTATACCCAAACACTTACATCTATCACTAAATGACATAACAAGCCCTTGTGTTTGAGGTAACAAAGATAGAAATGTAATCCCGTCAATGTCGTTCCATTTACGAGTTAGGAGCGATTCCAACAAAGAAGATGACCATCCAAGACAACATACAAAAGTTCCTGAGACGGCAAACTTTCTCCTTCTCAACAAGGAGATCGCCAAGGTACTTGGTGAGCGAAACTCTAGCTCGCTTGCCGGTCACCGGCTTGACCGCCTCCATAGTCCTCATAAACGAGGGCGGCTTCGTATTCTTGTAATGCCTCCTCATTCCTGTAGATTGTTCTCTGCAAGTAGATGATCACATCTCTTGCTCTCCTTTGGAAGGGTGGATCGTACCACCCTATGAATGGACATGTTGTAGCCTATAATTGATAATCAAAATGTTAGCATCTGCTTGCCTCATAAACACAAACTAAACCCACTTGTATAAAATCACAATTATAATAAAACATATAGACTATCATAATCAACACATTTTAAGGTAAACCACTACATGCAAACTTTAATACAGTATGAAATAAAATTAAATGTCCCAACCTGTCTTGGATGCATAGAACCTCCGCCGGTTCGTGTTGTTCAAGCATGTTCTAATGACGGCCCTTCATTTGCATGAACACACCACCATTTTTCGTGATTTAACCGCCGGTGAAGAAGATAAGATTGTAGTTGTTAGGAAAGATAAAGGATGAGTGGTGATAAAATGTTCCTTTTATTAACCCGGTTTTTCCAAGAGTCACCGGTTAAACAAGTGGGTTGGTACGTAATTAATGGATAGTGGTAAAATGACAAAAGTGCCCTTGGACTAAAGACAAATCTAACGCCATAAGATGTCTTTGACTAACGGCAAAATGGTCAAAGGACTTGTAGCGAGTATAAACCTTGAAATAGGGACCCCCGACGATGAAAAGGGCGAGTTTTGTCCCATCGCGATGCGTCGTGCCAACTATAGGGACCAACGGTGTATTTTAGTCTTATTTTTATGACCTTTGGTTTATCTGTTTATTGAATATGATCAATGCTTACAGAGGGTACGCCGTTCAAAAATAAATAAATAAATGCTTACAAAGGGTAGTACAAAGGTAAAGACGATATTTATACTACCTTATAATGCATTTGGGACTATTCCATTATTAGCAAGGCTTAAAATTCAGACTTTTAAACTTGCTTGTTATGGAAATATTGTCTATTGATAGTCATCAATATCATTGTAACATTGTAACAGCTCATTTAATCTTCATTATAACAACCTTCAATATCAATAATTATTAAAAACCCCAAAAGGCGAAAATTGAATTCTGATTGGATTGACAAACTTCGCAATATTGAATTAAACGAAGCGGTTGACTCTTTTCAAAAGGCGAAAATTAAGTGGAGTATTGAGGCGGACGAAAATTCTAAATTCTTCCATACAATTGTCAATCAAAAACGCAGAAATCTATCCATCTATGGGATTAAAATTGACGGGCACTGGATTGATGATCCAATAAAGATTAAAGATGCTTTTCATGCATACTATGATCAAAAGTTCCAAAAGATGGAGGCTGTTAAGATAATTAATAGAAGTCCTTTCTATAAAACTCTTAGTAATAATCAAAACGCCTTATTAGATTATGTGGTTTCGAGTTCTGAGATTCGAAATGCTATATGGGATTGTGGTTCTGATAAATCCCCGGGCCCGGATGGTTTCACTCTCGCATTCTATAAAGAGTTTTGGAGCTTGATTCAAAGTGAGGTTGTGGAATTTGTTCACAAGACTTTCTTGATTCTGGCATTCTTCCAAGAGGGTGCAATACCTCATTCATTACTCTGGTTCCAAAAGTTCCAAATCCTATGGTGATTAGTGATTTTCGCCTTATTAGTCTCATTGGGGCCCAATACAAGATCATTTAAAAAGTTTTGGCTAATCGTCTTGCTCAGGTTATCGATCATATAATCAGCCAAGAACAATCTGCTTTTATTAAGAATCCCTGTGATTCTTGATGGTCCATTGATGGTCAATGAGGTGATTCAATGGTGCAAAAATAAAAAGGCTAAGTTAATGGTGTTTAAAGTAGATATCGAGAAGGCCTTCGACTCTATCTCTTGGGATTTTCTGTTTCAAGTTATGCACTTCATGGGTTTCAGTAATACATGGATTAAGTGGATCTCTGGATGTCTTAAGTCGGCTTCCTCTTCGATCTTGATCAATGGTAGCCCTACTCATGAATTTAATATTCAGCGAGGCCTTCGTCAAGGAGACCCCTTATCTCCTTTTTTATTCATCATTGCTATGGAAAGTCTTCATATAGCTATGGAAGATGCTATGGTTGCGGGGTTGTACAGTGGGTTCAATATTAACACTTTGAATCTATCTCATTTATTTTTTGCAGATGATGCTTTATTCATTGGTGAGTGGTCTCAAAATAACATCAAAAGTCTTGTTGCCATTCTGGAATGTTTTCACAAAGTTTCTGGGCTAAAAATTAACTACAACAAATCGAAACTTTTTGGTGTTGGTGTCCCAATTGCAGAAGTTAACTTACTTGCCTCGATTACCGGATGTAAGGCCTTGACTACCCCTTTCAACTACCTTGGTCTTCTTATTGATTGTAACATGGCGCTGGTTTAAAGCTGGGACCCTATTATTGATAAGTTTGCAAAACGCCTTTATAAATAGAAAGCTTCACTTCTTCTGTGGGAGGTAGAGCTACCCTCATCACCTCAATCTTAGGCGCGATTGGTACTTATTTTTTCTCTTTATTTCCTATGCCTTTAACGGTTAATAAGAGGTTAGAGTCGCGTAGATCTAATTTCTTTTGGGGAAGTGATGAAAAAACGAAAAAGATTTCATGGATATCTTGGGAGATAGCTCTTGCATCCAAGGACAAAGGGGGTCTAGGGATTGGCAGCCTTTTCTCATTGAATCACGCTCTCATTCAAAAATGGCGTTGGAGATTCATAAATAATCCTCATGCTCTCTGGACTCGATTGATAGTGGCTATTCATGGTCTGAATGAAGACTCCTCTACTTTTTTTAACCATATTAAAAGCAAAGGTGTTTGGTATAGAATTGTTGGTTCTATTACAAGATTCATGAGAAAGACTTTATCCCCTTTCTTCTATGCAGACGGGTAAATAACGGGCAGCAACAAAATTCACACGACACTTGGACGGGTACAACTTCTCTTAAAACCCAATTTCCTCGGCTATTTCATTTATCTATGAATAGAGACTGCATGGTTAGAGACTGTTGGGATAATGGTTGGCATCTTGAATGGACGCGAGATGTCTCACGAGGTACTATCGCTAATCAACTGGATACCCTCCAAAATAATATCTCTGGTATGTCTCTTAATGATATAGAAGATACCTAGGCCTGGACTATCGGTACTACCTCTTTCTCTGTTAAAAGTGCTCGGCACAAAATTGATAGGGGTTTTCTTCCTGATGGGCCGCGCTCAAGATGGAATAGCCTTCTTCCAAAGAAGATTAATATCTTTATTTGGAGGTCTCTTCGTGATCGCCTCCCTTCCCGGTGGAATCTCAGTCGTAAAAGAATTGGGGTTGAATCTGCTTATCATACTCTATGGGATTGCACGCTAGCTTCTACAGCCTAGTCTTGTGTCTTTAAATGGTTGCACATCTCTCCCTCTATTATATACAATTTGACTGGTTTGTATGATTGGATTGATGGCCTTCATTCTGCATCGAGCAAAAGAATCATCTTGGATGTTGTTTGTGGTGTCACCCTATGGTCCTTATGGAGATTCCGTAACGAAGTGATATTTGGTACCAATCAGCCTAAACGTAGCATGATTTTTGATAATATTGTAGATTTTTCTTTTAGATGGTATTCCACTAGAAGTAAAATGTCTTCCATATCTTGGAACAACTGGATTCAAAACCCTTTAGTGGTTTATTCCTTGTAATTTCTTTCTAGCATCTTGCTAGTTTAATAAAATCTTGATATTCAAAAAAAATAATTATTAAAAACGTGTAACCGCTAAAAATCATTACTATCAATAATGATTATTAAAAATATCTAACCACATTCACCATATAAATTCACACAAACTATTTCATGTATCTCACACACAAAAATAGTCTCTCAATATACCCTCACTTTCACTCCTTAACTCTTACGGGTACTTTTTTTTGCAGAGATTCTTTATATGTTTGTTAGAAAAACATTTAACTAAATAACATTTTACCGCTGAAAAATATAGTCATTGGGTATCCGCCGCGGCATTCATGCGGGTACCCTGCTAGTAATGATACAATGTATGAGTTTAATTACAAACAAATTCTATACATAGTTTGTTTTTCAGTCTTTATTTTCTACAATGTAAGATAACGTTAATAATCAATTTAAAGAGGACCTAAAAAATACATATAACGCATTTGTCTGAACTCTGAATAGCTTGTCAATATAAGTTATTAAGTTATGTCTCCGTTTATGTATATTCTTTTATAAAATGTTTAGGACATTTTATAAATAAAAAAGTATTAAAATTTTTAAAATTAAAAACATTTCTATAAAAAGAAAGTTGTTTTGTCAAGCATAAAAATTCCAACATACATATTATTATAGAGTAGTGATAGACATGCCTAAATCACATGCCTAATTTTAACATTTAAGAGGTAATGTTAAACTTAACATTTAACCGACGCGCAAAATCTGCTAATCACAACTGACTAACTACTAACATAACGAAAACGAATTCACATGTAAATATCGGACTACCCCTGATAAAGATAAAACTAAGAGTCCCATTACGCTTAAACCATGCAACTATCAAGATGTCGACAAAATCACAATTGTTCACCTAACTGATAAAGAAGGGTATTGTATTGTGAATCGATCAAGGTGGCTTCCCCCAAAATAAAAAATTAGGATTCTCATAAAAGACAAATAAATTTAATCATAATCAATGGAATTATATCATATATTTGAATCGAAACAAAATAATTGTATTAAAAATAAAATCAGAAAAAAAAAGAAAAAGATAAGTGTATTTACTTTATCACACATTCCACATAATTCCTATAATTAATAATTAAAAATCGAATTCTAGAATCAAACTTTTCTTGTAGTATAAATCAATTTGCAGCACAATAAAATTTATCAATTTGATTTTCCTCTAATTCCAAAAGTACGAATCACAAATTTATTGCGTATAGATGTTTTTGAATAGAGGTTTTTGAATTGGAGGAGTATGAGAGAAGATTTCAATCGACCATTAAATGCGTATGAAGAGGTGTATGAAAGAATTTTTTAGTTTGTGTTTTATTTACTGTCTCAAAGATGTGTTGTACGGCATTAAATCATCAACCAACATCAAAAAAGACACATCAGCGCATTGATTGCATGGCTGCTTCAAAGAGTTGTAACATGTAGCTGTTTATTATATAGTATAGATATGTAATAGTCATACAATATTGTAACAACCCATTTAATCCATTCTTGTAGCAGCCTAAACCTACTTGATACAAAAGACTAAACAAAAACATATTCAACAAAAAAACACACATTCGAACTTGACACATCAATCTCATGACTGCACATTCAGAAGCTGAAACTATGTTAACCGACAAAACAATCTAATCCGACACAACAATCTCTCTCTCTCTCTAAAAACACACAACCCTACATTCAAACTACCGAGCACCCGTCACCGCATTGCGAGAGTACCATTCTAGTATCTTTTATATAATAAAACAAAACTTCAAGTGGGGACTTTTACATTTCAAAAAACTAAATCTTCCTTTATTAAGTAATAATTTAATTATTATTATTATTATTTTAAAGATATTTGATAAAAAAAAATCTAAATATTTCCTCTTTTAGACAAAACTTAAAAATATTCGGTTTTTATTAAAGGTAGGGAAAAAAATCAAAATTACACATGTCCTTAATATTCATTAGTTAATACTTTTGGACTAAAGTTATAAATAAAAAACCGAAACTCCAAAATTAATAATATCATCTCTCTATTCCATATGTTTTTTGCACAAACTACGAACCAAAAAAAGAACTCTAATAATTGAAAGTAAGAATTGTTGGAATCACTCCTAAACCTTTATTCAAGTGTTAGTTACTCATATGTAATAGTTAGCTTAATTATGGCCTTTATGTTTGTTATTAGCCTTAGGCTTATGTAGAAGGCCCATAAGCCTAGGCCTAGCCCAATAAGTAAAGGAAGGGAACTAGGTGTGTTGCCCTAGCTTCCCTCCTATAAATACTCTTGTAAACCTTCATTTGAAGGTTGGTTGTTCAATTTACTCTTTCACATACTCTCTACGCATAACCGGTCTTAGCATTTACGTGTGTGTGTGTTTGGTTTATTGTTCAATCGCCTCTCTATCTTTCTATTAAGCTTGTGTGGTAAATCTAGTGACCTATCAGTAGTATCAATCGCCAAATAGTTGGGTTAACACTTTAGTTTTTGAAGTTTTTTTTTGGCTTTTACTGTGAACGTGGTTACCACTTTGGTTCGCTTAAAATTCGTTTTTACACTTTCTAATCCAAGATTCTTGTACTTTCAACGTTTTAAGGTGTTAAAATACTTGTTTTGGCAAAAGTTTCAACCTTACGCGTGGATCTAAGTTTTTAAGCGTGTTTTTGTTCGTAGTGTCGCTCTGGCGCCGAACCCGCTTTAGCCGCTTTGATTCATCAAGTTTCATACTTTTATGTTATTTTGGTGATATTGAAGCTATTCCATAACAAAAATCTGGTTTAGAAACAACTTTGGGCAAAATCATTTTACTTAATAAGCTAAGCTAAGTGAAACCCTAATCTTACGCAGTAACTTTATCCGCGGTTGGTTTGATCTTCGTTTTGGGTTTACTCCGTGGTTTCTTGCTTGGATAAGCCTGAAAATACGTCAACTTTGGATATCTTTTGCAACCGTGATAGTGTAAAGATCATTTGATAAAACCCTAAACTTAAGCATAAGCATAGCTTACGCGAGAAAATCCCACGATAAGATTCATCCTATGCCCTAAGCCCGCCTTTACGCATAGATAATCCCTCGCCTAAGTTTTCTACGCCATAACTTCTGTTTTCGCATAACTTTAGTCTTTTTCCTCGCTTACGCTATGTTAGCTAAACTACGCTGTAACTCTCCTATTGTTACGTAACTTTGGTGTTTTTACGCATAAGGTCTACTTGGTTTCATGTGATTTCTACGCCTAAGGATTCTTCATCAACAAAGGTTCATTCGACTACAAAGATCCATTTTTTACCAACACAAGTTTTCAACATGTCACAACCACCATACTCTAACTATTTCCCTTACACTTATTCTCAACATCAACAACAAGCAATTTATCAATAACAATTTCATCAACAACATACTCCACAACTTGCTGCAATTCCACAACCTCAAATGGTTCAACCACCACCAAGTCTTCAATTTCAACCCTACACAACCGAATTTAATCAACATCCATCAAGGAACACTATGAAGGAACCCACTTGGTTTGCAAAGATGTGTGAAGCTTTAAGTAGTCAACAATCAATTCATGAGGCTGGATCACTTGATAGACCTCCAATGCTCACTCCAGGAAACTACGATCAATGGGTGATAAGGTTCTTTAGATTTTGTGATCGAAAGAAGCCACATGGAAAGTTCTTAAAGAAGGTTATCTTGGAAGGTCCATTTGGATGCCTCTTGTTATATCATTGTACGATCCAAATGCTAATCCACCAAGAAATGAACAATCCAACATTGCTACTTTGCACCTCAATGCAGGCAGGAACTTCTACACTATGAGGCCGATGAACTTGCAATGCAATATATCCTCTTAGGATTACCTAACCCAATTCGTCGAAGTGTTGATGCTCAAAAGACTGCAAAGGAAATGTGGGATCATATTCATCTTCTTATGGAAGGATCTGTACTCAATCGGGAGGATTTGGAATCCAAAATTTACTTGGCTTATGAACACTTCATGATTGAACTCGGAGAGACACTAGAGTCTTATCATCTTCGCTTTTCGGACATCATCAATGATTTGGATAAACACAACATCATCATGCCAAGAATTGCGGTGAATACTAAGTTCCCGAGTAGTCTTGGTCCTGAATGGGAGAAGTATGTCATTTTTCTCCGTCAAGCTAAGAATATGCATCATTCTACATATGGATTGTTGTACGATTACTTGAAGCCTCATGAAAAGGAAGTTGATAGGGAAAGGATTCTCCGTGCTCAAATTGCTCCACCACACATCCGAAAATCAACAACTTGCCTTATATGCTCAAAATGCTTATTCTCCTCAACCGGCAACTCAACCAACCGCTACAATCACACATATGATCCTTCACAGCAACAATCTCAACAAACTCAATTGGTTCCATACAACAACAACAATGCTCAAGCACTTGTCGATGAAGCTAATGAGGAATGATCCGCTTGAGCAAGCACAACAAGGATTTGCTATGATTGCTAATGCCTTTAGCCGTTATACCAACAAGTCCAACAAGTATTCGCTCCTCATCTAACACAAGGAATCAAGCTGTTGTGAACAATGGACGAGTTGAAGTTCGAAATCGTGGTTATGGTCGTCAGATGGGCGGTGGTCAAGGGTTTAACCGCTTGTGGGTAGGAATAACAATCGAGCTCGGCGTGGTGGAACAGGAAAATACTCAAAATGGGTTGAATGGTCTTCGATGCTACAACTGCAATGAGAAGGGACACTGGCTAATGCATGCCCAAAGTCGAGGAACTAAGGGGTGCTTATCACAAAGAGGCTCTTCTTTTGGCTCTTAAGGATGAAGTCGCGGTGGAACTCTCACGAGATAAAGAATAGAGCTTTATGGCAAATGCACTTCGAGATGATGATATGGAGGACTTGCGGCCAATGCACATTTGTTATGTTGATGGCTAATATGCATGAGTTACACATGAGTGACCGCAGCCCGCAGATGTACATCGATGGTTTGTCTCGTAATTCAACAAACCATATTTATCTCTAATCTCATATCTCCGCCAACATCCGAATCCGGCAGGGCTTAGAATGTTCAAAATGAGTCGATCCACATCTCATTCCGACGATTTTCAACTAGACCCGTCAGTTATATTTGAAGATCAAGATGACCAAACGGTTTACCTTGATAATCAAATTGACTCTGTGGTTATACTTGAGGATCTCAATAATGATCATGTTGAGACTCACGTTGAACACGCCGAACTTTTGCCTCATCCGAGATTTTGCTTTCGTTTATTACAAGACCAACAGACCATAGTGGAATAATGTCATGCCATTAATCAGGACTTGAAAAGCAAAAATGCATTGTTAACCAAGGATTTTGAATGTTTACAAAAGCAACTCAACTTTTTCAAAACTCAAGAAAATCATGAAAAAGGTTTTGAAGCGACTTTTGCCAAATCTCATCAAAGCGAAAAATATTTAGAAAGAGAGATTCGTGATCTAGCCATTTCGAAGAATGCTTTGTTGTGCGAAATAGAACAAGCGAAACATGAACATAAAAAGCAAATTAACGCTCTCACCTTGGAAAATCAAAAGCTAATTTTGTTAACTTGTCAAAAACAGTTCTCTGCATACAAAAGCATTCAACGAAACGAATAGATGATCATCTTGAAGAAATCATCGGCTTGCAAAACAAACTTAAAGAGTTTAAAACTGTTGTTTACAAACATGGCGAGTCGGTCATGTACCATTGAAAAGTTTACTTTAAAACCCAATCCAAATGGATATGGACCCGATCTTGGACGATTACAAACCTAAGCTTTCAACCAAAGCATTCAAACCAAATCCTGAAGTTTCCGGTGCATAATATAAAATTGATAATTACATTTATGAGTGTTGTTGAATATAATCGTCAAGAGGAATTAGATGCGGAAGACGAGAGTCGATCAAAATTAGAAACTATTGTTTACAACAAACCTTTTAACTATTCAAAAGCGGTCACTTTCGTCACACCAACGGATTCTTCTAACACACCAAGGATTATCATAAAAACCTCTGAGTCTTCTAATGATAATCCCAAACCAGATTATGCACAAACTTATGGTCCTTTACCTTCCATCGGTGAAGTAAACTCAAAACTGAAAAATCGCAAAATTCTCAAATATTTTGACCTTTTCATGGCTGACCTCAAAACTTTACAACATGAGATAGAATATCATTCAAATCAAAGTTCAACATTTTCAATGCGCTCTACGCGAGAACAAAGAGACATTTTTCGTAAAAATCTTTACCAAATGTTAAAAATTTGAAAAGTTGTGCATTGTCTTGGGAAAGGACTTTCATAAGGAACTTGGATTGATGAAGGTCGTTTTCGAGAAAAATGAAACATCTATTTCTAATACTAAACGTGAAAAGAAAATGTTGAGAAAAGATGTTGATCGACTCTTGGAAGATGTCATCTGGCTTGATGTCCATAATGTTGTGCTATTGAATTCTTTGTCATATGCATTTGATTATATCTCTCATGATCATCTTGTTGATTCGTGGTAAATGTTGAGAACAACGATAATGTGCTTGGTCGAGTCCTTAAAAGTTGAAAACAAACGATTGTCAAGCGAACTTTCAAATGCAATACGTCGTCTTAATTGGTGTCAAAAAGATATTCACGATCAACAACTTGCTTTTCAACACAAAATCAGCCGGTTAGTGCAAAATCTTCCGATCCTAAAATTGAGCAAGCTGGATGATCAAAACGTAACTTTTAAGTGTCAAATCTCAAAATATGAACAAGAACTTGTAAAAGTTAAAAGGAATATGGTGTCATATTTGATTTACTCAAAAGACTCGTGATGAAGCATCAAATGAACTTGATCATTATCTTGCACACACTAAAGAAGTTATGCATTTTGCTTGGAAATATTACGGTGCCCGAAAATCAAGATCTGAATCACACTATCTTCAAGTTAAGAGAAATGTTAGGAAAGTATGAACAACTTCCGCCTACCGTGATTAAGAGAATAGCCCGAGTAACACTTAGTAATCATGAACCTAGAATCACTACTGCCAAATCACAAGTTGCTAACGTGCTTCATTCTCTGAAAGCAGGGAATAGTTGCGTCTTTTCCAACGCCCCGTCAGCACTTCACAGCCTAAGAGCACTACATCCAAGAATAGGAAGTTGCAACCTAAGAAAAGATCAATAAAGAATGCTAAAGTAGAAGAACACCCTAGGACTATGAATAAGACTCACGTTGCCTCCACTATAGATATTACGTCCGGCAAATGTAATAGAAATAGTGATGTAACAAATGCTAAACCGTTAAGTACTTTTGATATTGCATCGATGCACCTTGTGTGATTTGTCGTAAAAGTATGAATTCTGATTGTCATGATAAATGTGTTGCTAAAGCTATCATCTCTCGCTTAAGGAATCCTAAGAACCGGAATACCTCTAGGCCCACTAATCTTTCTAAGTCTGTGCTTGGTAGACCTCCATCTTTAGATTCTAAGAAGCGCATTATTCCTCCAGAGCTCCAGTTTCACCTCCAAGGAATGTAGTACCACCTAGTGCATTCACTAAGACTAAAGCAAAACCTAGTTGGAGATGGAAGAAATGGATATATAACACACTAGGATTTAAGTGGATACCTAAAGCTATTGATGTGTGTATATCTACTATAATCGCTACGGAACCTCTAACATTTGGGTTCCACATCTACTTCTATTCCATACTGTCGCAGTGTAATGCGTGATATGTATCATTCTCTGGATTGTTGATAGCGGATGTTCCCACACATGTGAGGAAACCTTAAATGTTATCAAACTTTATTGCAAAGTTTCATTGGCACTGTCGGTTCGGGAATGATCACTTCAGCATTATCATGGGCTACTGAGACTATTATCAATGGGAACATCAAAATCAGCGTGGTTTATTATGTGGAAGGCCTCGGTCACAATCTGTTTCGAGGGTCGGTTTGTGATGGAGATTTGGAGGTTGCTTTCGGAGAAAACTTGTTTCATCTAAGTGATCTACAAGGAAACGACCTTATGTCCGCCGCGTAATTCAAGTCTTTACACTATCTATATGCAAGACATGGTTGCTTCTTCTCCCATCTGCTTACTTTCAAAGGCAACATCAACAAAATCCGGCTATGGCACGAAGTCGCGCTCTCACATCTAAACTATCATACCATCACCAACCTTGCTCGACACAAACTAGTTGAAGGACTCCCACGATTTGGGTATTCTAAAGATCACCTTTGCTCAGCTTGTGAACAAGGCAAAAGCACTCGTGCTCATTTTCCTTCAAAGGTGGAACACTCTCGATGTGCTTCATCTTCTTCACATGGATTTGTGTGGCCCGTCTTGGCGCTGCAAACGATCAATGACAAACGCTACATCTTAGTAATTGTTGATGACTATTCATGCTGGACTTGGGTCTACTTTCTTTGAAGCAAAGATCAAGCTCCACAGATGATCATCACCTTTCTCATGAAAATACAAGTTCACTCACGAAACACCATTCGACAAATCGTAAACATGAGGAACTGAATTTGTTAACCAAACTCTTCGTGAATTTTATGAGAAAGTGGGAATTGACATCGGACATCTATTGCGTACACCGAACAAAGCGGAGTTGAAAGAAGCAACCGAGCGTTAGTGGAAGCGCAAGAACAATGTTAATTAATGCTAAACTTCCAGTTACTTATGGGCGGTATCTCTTTATGCTATACTCAAGTTCTATGATTACAAAAGCGCCACAACAAAACACCTTTTGAGCTTGTCCATATGAAAACGAATCTCAAACACTATCATGTATTTGGATCTCTTTGCTATCCGAATAATGATCGTGATGACTTTGGAAAGCTCAAAGCAAAGCTGACATTGGAGTCTTTATAGGATATTGTGATAATTCTAAAGGTTTCGAATCACGGAATCGTCGAACAAAGGAGGTTATGGAAACGATTCATGCTCATTTTGATGAACTTACGAAATGGCTTGAGTATATGACTTGGAACCGGACACAACGCTTAAACTTCCCAAACCCCATCATCGGTGAACAAAGCCTCGACTTACTCGTCAACAAATGGAAGGTTATTTGCTCGGCTGACCGGTGGCGATATTGATGAGCGTGCTCGGGTGTATCCGGTGTTTCATTTGCTCAGCACGATAATACTCTTATACGATACACTGCTACAACACGGTTGAAGAAGCACCACCGGTTGACTCCAACACAGCAGGTGAACAAAGCGCTTCCAACAATGATGAACCGGTGATGATGTTCGAATGAACTACCCCACTGCGATTTTGATCCAAATGCGTTCTTTAACCCGTTTGCTAATGAGGACGCTGCGAGATGTGGCGGAATCTTCAACAAACCATTTGAATCCTCAAAATCTGCCAATGTATACCAACATCAACCTCACACATGATGGACAAAGACCATCCTCGGAAATATTATTGGCAACGAATCAACCCGTGTTCGTGAGACAAGCGTCTTCACTCGAGATAGTGAACATTGCATTTATGCACTCAACATCACGCCAATCTAAAACATCAAAGACGCAATGACAAAGACAACTGGATTGAATCCATGCAAGAAGAACTCAACCAATTCAAATGTCTTGAAGTATGGGAACTGGTTGAAAGACCAGCGAGGGGTCTCGTCATTGGTCTCAAATGGATTTGGAAAAACAAATTGGATCTTTGAAGGGAATGTTATCCGAAATAAGTCCGTCGGTGGCTAAGGGTTATCGTCGAGGAAGAGGTATTGACTTTGAAGAATCTTTTGCTCGGTTGCTTTCGTCTTGAAACGTTGGGATATTTCGGTGTTCGCGGCTCATATGAATATAGCGGTCTTTCAAATGGATGTCAGCTGTTTTGAATGGGCAACTTAAAAGCGGTTTATATGACCAACGGAAGGATTAGTTGATCCGCGTTCGAATCATGTCTAAAACCGAACAAAGCTCGTATGGTCTCAAACAAGCTCGGGCATAACGATAAGCTATCATCTTTACTAATTGCCAATAATTTCACCAAAGGTTCGGTTGACCCTAATCTTTTCATACAATATCACGGGGAACATATTTTAATTGTTCAAATTTATGTGGATGACATCATTTGTGGGTCAACTCATAAAAAGTACTCAATCGCTTTTGCAAAACTAATGAAGAAACATTTTGAAATGTCCATGATGGGTGAACTTACGTTCTTTCTAGGATAGCAAGTTCATCAATCACCCGTTATTTCTTGAGTCGATCCAATATGCCCTTGAATTGTTTAACAAGTTTGGAATGAAATACGTGACACCTATGCCACAATGGCTCATACCAAAGCTAGATCTTCGGTTTACATGGGAAATTAGTTGACCCCACAAAATACCGTAGTATTATTGGGTCTCTCATGTATCTAACGACTAGCGGACGATATTGTCTTTCGCATTATCTCTGCTCTCGTTATCGGTCGGCGACCAATTGAAACCCACCTCTCTGAGGCTACAAGAATCCTCCGATACATAAAGGGAACCATTAACGGGGATCGGTATCAGAAGGATTACGGTTTTGAACCTATTTTGAGGCCGACCACGCATGGGATGCTTAGACTTCGGGAAAAGTACTTGGGAGCTTTACAATTTCTTGGTGATAAGCTGGTGTCATGGCAATCGAAGAAGCGAGTTGTACATGTTGTCCTCAACGAGCGAGAATATGTAGCCGTAATACGTGTTGTGCTCAAGTCATTTGGATGAGAACACAACTCAAAGACTATGGTTCGTATTGACAGAATCCGATGTCTTGCGATCAGTGCCATTCTTGATCTCGTCTACTTCGATTCGACTTTCAAAAGCACATCGATCTTCGATATCATTTCATCAAGGATCGCGTGGAGCGAAGTCTTGTTGAATTATATTTTGTGGGTGAGAATACCAATTGGCGAGATCTTCTCACAAGCCTTGCCTCAGCTAGGTTTAATGAGTTGGTCCGGATTGGTATGAGGTGTTTGACTCGAAGGAATGGATGAACTCCTAAGCAGTCTTAAAACATCAAACACCAAAATCTCTTTTGTAAATATTTTTCAAAAACAAAATACAAAAAAATATAAAATCTGATAAAACAACAAAAATATTCTTCTATCTATTTTCTTTCAACATTGCAAGTACATTTCTTAGTCACACTATAATCTTTCAAAATTCATATTTTCGATCTAGTGTTGAGGGAGAAAAATAAATTCTTAATTGTTTCAAAAACATCCGTGTACTTGCATGTTACTCTATTATGGTTGTTTCTTGTATCAATGGTGGTAAATTTTTACGTTCAACTGACACTCCTCGGACTAAAATTTATAACCTTTCATCATTTCTTAAGTCGAGGGATTAGTCAAAGTTTCTTTCTTAAAATCTTTGTGTGATAACCAAAACGGAAGTTAAATGGCTTTGAATGTAAATGGAAGGTGGAGGGCCAAAACTGCAAAAGTTTAAAGTTATTTTTAATAAAAACACTCCACCTAACTTCAACTTCACATTTATTACTCATAAACCTAATCAATCACAGCGAAATTAAGTTCTTCAAATCACGTGTTCGATCATCAATTTGTAAGTTGTTTTATGATCTTAATGTTTACAAACATAGGTTTTGATTTTTACGAATCAACGGTCAATTTTGGTCATGATTGTTTTTGCTTTCCGTAAGCGCGTATGAACTAATCAAGAATGGGTGTTTTTGATTAAAAAGATAGTGTTAAAATGTTCTTATTACATCAATAAACTCATTTTCATCACCGCGAACGAATACATGAATTGAGTGAATTTCAAATTTAGGGTTTATGCGTGGTTTTGGGTATTTTCAAATGTGATTGTATTTGGTCAAAAAGATTGTTGTGTGATGATAATATCATGTTGAATTAATGATTTCAGGCCTTATAACAGAAACACTAATTGAATAAATAATTGGAATTTAGGGTTTAATGTTCTTAGGTTTGGGTATTTTTTGATTCTTTGCTTTTGGATGTTAAACTTGTTTTTATACTCTCACAACACTTAAGACCTACGAAGCGTTTGGTGCATAACCTATGGTAGGAAAACATATCGTAAATCTTAAACTCTAGGGTTTTGACTTACGCGTGTGTTTCTACGTAAAAGCTATGTAATGTGTTTCGTATCTATTTAATATGACTATACATGTTAAGATTGATGATATGATGATTTTATTTCAGGCTTGCTACGCCAAAACTTCGAGAATCAAGGTGTTTTGTTACTACTGCATAAGGATCACCTACGGCGTGAAAGTTATCGTAGAAATTTTCGTGGCATTGCGTAAGGGTCTACAATGGGACTCTGGCGTTATCTGTGAAGGATATGCGTAGCAGTGACTCTACGCAAGGTTTACTCTTCGCCTGGCGTAGAGTTTATATCGCCTGCGCAGTTTTATGCATAAGGTTCTCCTTGTTCCTCGTAATATTTCTTAAGCATAAGTGGGATCCTACTGGCGTAGCTTCGTCTGGCGTATACTTATCTTGTTTACGCATAAGCTACTATTCTATGCGCCATAAGCCTTGATCAAACCTTCGTTGTGAATGTTCTGCGTGCAAACTTGTAAATAAATGAATCATAACGCGAATCAAAATGTCACTAATATACGTAAGCGTTTGATATGTTGTGAACTATAAGTGATAACATAAACTTTAAAACTTAAAGTTAACTAACTCAGGAACGTTCCACGGCGTCATTGGACTATTGGACAAACAAGTGACTTAGGACTCGTAACAATCATTAACAACTTTGTACATTCAATATTAGTCTATAAAACCTACGTTGACTAACATTATGTCTTTGATATGTTGGTTCTTTTTGGCTAATGTTATTTCGGATCGCGCGACATGGTTTGCTCAAATGAATGTGGATGCACACGAGGTTCTCACAATTGGTGATATCTTCCCTAATGGCTATCGAAAGATTGTAAAGAACAATCTGAGTTGACTTTGAAACCTGCATGCTCATAATCTTCTTGCTTGATTCTTGGATATTCTTAGGAATCATCCGTACGAACATGCTCTCACACTGCTCGTCTGGGAAATCTACATACAAAATTACGAATTCAATGCAAAGGATCAAAGGTCAAGTGTGTGGCGGCTCAATCACAGACAAATCACCATCACCTGTGAGATCTACGGGTTGTTCTTCTAATTCTGAAATCGAGCCAACCGACTTCTATGCCACTCTTGAAGAGAGATTCAGAAATTCACGATTGATATTGGCTATGATGAAGCTTGAGAATAATCACTAAGCATTCTCATGTGGAGCTTAGAACATTCCTCAACCGTGGAGAACCCTACATCATCATTACCAAATCGGTCTCATTGGTGATAGTGGTTATGCGCATCCCAAGCTCATGGAACTACAAATCTTCTGGTCATTAATCAACAAAGAGGACATCGAAATTGAAGCCTTTGCTATGGGAAGACATGATGTCATTTCACAAGAACTTGGCTCAAAGATTCCCTATGTCGATACACAAAATTGATCGAAAGAGCGGACTTCATCAGCATTCCTGGACCGATGACCAGGATAATCACGATATATTGTTGAGCCTACCTATCGGTCGAGAATCAAGGAATGTCAACAAAGAAGCGAGGTGTCGTCTTGCTGATCACACCGACAAATGAAATCAAAAACTTGAAACATACAAGGTATATCATAGCGATGCGAAGGCAAAGTTGGCCATCTCGATGATAAAGCCAGAACACCTACTAGGAGAACCGGAAGAGGAAGTCTGGAAGCGGCAAGCAGCGAGTGAAGGATGTTTCCGGAGGAATCCTCCCGCGTAAGGGGCAGTTCATGAAGGAAATTTCTATTCCGTATCTAAGCTTTGAACCTCGAGAAAGCTAATGGGCGAGGACTCAGGCCTCTTGAATCGATGAAGAGACTTTCTACTCACGAATCGCAAGCCCACTCCTTCCGGTGACTAAACCTCAAGTCCACGGTGACAAAGGAAAAGAAGACTCTGTACTTGTCTTGGTATGAAAGCTCGGATGAAGAAGAAGAAGCTACTGGATACTTCATACTGAGGAAGAAATTCAAATTCCTTAGACTCAACAGAAATTTGCAAAGAACAAATGGGTGGCCGGAGGGTCAGTAGTGCTGTCAACCTTCAACTGTCACGATGCGGTTAATCAACCTATAAAGGATGGTGCCACCTTTGGAGCAACAACAAAAGCGTGGAAGAAACTGAGTATGAATTTGAGGAACATTGAAAGAGTCAGAAAGATGAGGGTAACAAAAAGACCGAAAAAGAAGACTGAAACAGAAAAAGAAGTGAAGAAAAGATAACTCGGAGATGACCGATTATGATAAGTTTACGCTGACGATCTGCTTTCGATCGGAAGGAAAACCTCTGAACCTCCAAAGGATCCGAGTCTCCTCGTCTCTTCATCATCAGTCGTCTTCTCATTCTTCACCACCATCAAAAGAAATCAACCAAATCATCATCGGTCGGTAAAGCCAACTCCATCTTGGATCTCTCGATCTAAGAATCGAATCGTTAAAAATTGTCAAGCGATTGAAAGAAAGATATTCTCCACGAAAGTTGACTTTCCTCGTGATGAGATAACATATCTTCATGATGAATGAGGACAAGATACAAGTTGAAAGGGTATGTCTGAAGCTTATGAAGGATCTTCAAGGAAGCATGGGCGAGAGATGATAAAAGGATACACTCACAATTCTTAATGGAGGTCATTCAAGCCACAAAGGAGATGTATTCGGACAACTTTATCAGAATCTCTTACATTTAGCGCAACATGAAATCAACTCCGATGAATTTGAGCATCAATCCAGTTGAAACTACAATCTTCTCGGATGATGAATTAGTAAACCGTTTGGTGGCGCAAATGTCAACACGCTCTGCAACGTTTGCCTCCCATGAAGCTAAGCTGAAGCATTCTTTGGAATACCAACTCAATTCATCATTGGAGAAAAGAGGCTTTAAGGCCTAAGCGTTCAAGAGATGATGAAGACAAAGATCAAGATAAGGATAAAGAGCCTAAATGCACAAAGAAGTACGGTGAATCATCTTGATTCGTACTCAATCGCCTCCACCACAAAGGACTCGGCTCAACAAAGATCTCCTCCCGCTCTTACACGATAAACCTCGGGGTCCGGTTACCACGGACTCAAAAATGGTGATCACTTTGAGTATACGGGTGTGGTGATGAAATTACCATGAGCCCCAACAACAACCAACTGCAGACAAAGTCTGAAGCCAGAATCCTCATCTAGGCCTAGAAAAAGAAAAATGGCCAAAGTGATCTATCATGGCTAGATGAAGATAACACAGAGGAATTTAAATGGTTTTCTACACTTGTCAATTCCACTCCTGCCGAAAGGTCGAGATCAGGTAGGCGGTACACTTTGGAGCATGCTAAAGCTGAAAAGTTCAAAGTAAAAGATGGCGAAATCGGAGTTGAAGCGAATCAAGAATGAAGCATTTCAGCTGTTAAAAGATAGCTCGAGAAAGTGCCATGGTCGAATATCACCTTGAAAAAATTGCTCGAGCTATGTCTAACAACATGGATTGGCTCAACCCGAAGCAAACATCGACTTTATGAGCGGGACAACCCTCCTTATTACACCGTTTCTGAACCACTACCAACAATTGTGACCAAATGAGCTGGAATTCCATTCACTTCTTCAACAAAGACACGAATTTCTTCTTACGGTGGCGATGGTTCAAAATCTACATCCTGACACTTCCATTCCAGCCGTAGAATACTCAAGCTGTATAGCTATCGAGGAAAGAGCTAATCACTTGTTCTTCACAAAGTGGAAGCATACACCGAGATGCAATGTCTGGGATTCATCATTGGTAGAACGGAAGAATCTACTACAGAGCAGTCTGAAGTCTGTCGGTGTTGATTACTAAAATCATCGTTGCCATCAAACACGTTGATCTTTCGTCCAAATGGGACTACACTTATCTCAAGAATATTGTGGTCAGAGACAAGAGACAAAAGGATTATGCATTCTCGTGACTTTGAGAATTTGTCTATCAACGACATGAAGATATGTACCTTGCCAAAGTCTGAGGTGTATGAGAACAATTCTCCAGCGAAGTACAAGCGTGAATTCATAAAGTCGGTGCTCATCTTCATCGGGCGCATAGTCATCAAAGAGCGTGTAGAAGATCTCCACGCGGTAGAATCTTATCGGACGAGTGTCAACTTCAATCACAGCGGCTTGATCTTCAGGCATCGGCTCTCACAATTTACACTCATCGACCAACCATTGGCGTGTTTCTGCTGATGAACGAAATTTCTTGATGGCGTGATTGGCTTCTTTGGAGATCAGGAAGGTTAGGACGGATTGGCATGGGTTGAAGGATATATCAGAATATTGGGTCTCTAGCGATGGAATTCTCGAGAGAAGGGATGTGAGAGGATCATCACAATGATTGATGAGCGGTTGTATAGAAGGGATCATTCGGAAGATTGTAAAGCTATGTTGGTGGTGACCGGAGAAACATCATCGACTCAGCGTTCACCTTCTGGCGACATCTCACGGACTACGGTACCCCTTGAGCTGCTTCTTTCATTATAAATTTGGATGTATGATCTATTATGTCTATGGCTTGTGCACATATTACAGTGTACAACCCGTACTTGTAAATAAAGGTTTTCTACACTTGTCCCGATTCCTTATACCTGTGAAGGTCTTATTTTGGTAGACGGTAATACATTGGAGCATGCTAAGTGCGCGAAAAATTCGAATAAAGAAGATGGCGAAATCACGAGTTGAGGCGAATCAGAATGAAACTTTTCAATTGTTAAAGATAGCTCAAGTGCCATCGAGGTCGAATATCACCTGAAAACGCTCGAGCTGTCTTTTTAACATGGATTGGCTCGACCCGAGAGCGACATCGACTTTTAAGCGGGACAACCCCATATTACACAGTGCTAAACCTCTACCAACAATTGGCTGACCGAGATGAACCTCGAGATTCCATTTAGATGTTTCTTCAACAAAGACTTGGATTTTCTTACGGTGGCGATGGTTCTAGGAAATCACGCTACATCTTTGACACTTCCATTTCAGAAATGACAATTTACTCTAAGCGCATAGCCATCGAGGAAAGATCTAACCACTTGTTCTCCGGCCAAGTGGAAGAGAGATGCAATGTATGGGATTCACCATGGCATGCGTCGAAGAATCTACTCTGAAGCACGCGGGGTTGGAAATCTCAACGGTGGTTGGGTCCTAAAGTATCGTTGCCATCAAACAGGTTGATCTTTCGTCCAAATGGGACTACACTTTTCTCCAAGATTGGTCAAAGAGCGAAAGGGATTATGCATTCTCGCGAAGGTGACTTTGAATTTGTCATCAGCGACATTGAAGACATGTATCTTGCCAAAGTAAGTCGTAGAGACAATTCTCCTTGCGTACAGGTGGTATAAGTCATTACTCATCTTCATCGAATAGCATAGTCATCCAAAGCGTGTAGAAGATCTCCGGCTGCGATTGAATCTTATCGGACGAAAGTATCAAACCATCTCTAGCAACTTGTCTTCCAGGCATGACCATCTCTCAATATCGCTCATCGGCAAACCATTACGGCGTCGTTTCTGCTTGATGAACTTCAAAGAAGGCTTAATGGCTGTAGAGTCTTCACAAGTTTGAGGATCACACTTTGAAGATGGTTAGGGGCGGTTTGGCTTATCGGTTGAAGGATATACATCGAGAAGATTGGGTCTCTAGCGGTGGAATTCTCCGGGATGGGATGTGAAGAGGATCATCACGATGATTGATGAAGCGGTTGTATCGAAGGGATCGATTCAGTGGAAAGAGCTATGTTGGAGGTCGACCGGGATTAGCATCATGGAAGCTTTCAGCGGCAGGTTCCTGTCTGGCAACATCTACGGACTACACGGTACCCGCGCTGCTTTCATTATAAATTTGGATGTATGATTTCCTATGTCTATGGCTTGTCTTTATTCTGATGTACAACCAGTTCTTGTAAATAAAGGACCACGTGGTGCGGCAGTGCCACAATCTTATAAAAAGGAGAAAGCTTCTTACTTTTGGGAAAAACCTATCAAACCTTTAATCTCAAGTTTTGCTCAAAGAACAATACTCATATGATTTCAAAACCTCAGCGTTTATATCACTTTCGTTTAGGGGAATACTTGACTTAAAACTTTGTTCACTAATTGTTCACAGTGGTCATTCTTCCCGACACTTTCGAAATGGTCATATTTATTCTCACCTTTCAAAATAACATTTTTATGCCATTTTTGAGAGAAATCGTGATAAATATGTTGTGTAAATGCAAATGAATCTTTGCTATAGACTTAACCCATGAATTGAGATCTTAAGCTGTTAGTAACTGAAAAGACTTAAAGGGGCCGGGTAATAATTTCAAGCTAGTTAGCTAGTGATGTAGCGTGTCTCGCAAAGGACATGCAGTAGAATGTACCATTCAAAGAAACTCTTGAAGACATGAACTCTTACGGGTTTAACAACCTTTCGAGGATTGTCTACACCTTCAAGGTAGTTATTAGAGCTAGTTGTCACCAAAAGCGACAATGCAACTCTTTAACTATGCCACATAACGGTGTCTCGTGAGAATGTCTATCTTGAGTTGATCAATTCAAAATGTCTGGCCTCTTTCCTGTTGTGCATTTAACCAGTTAAACTCTTAAGCACTTGTGGAGAGTGTTATGGAAAATCTCATCTCAACAGTGGTTCAAAATGTTTTTATTCATAAACGGCGAGATTTTTCAAAATAAATGGTTTTATGTAACATAGGTTAGTCATGGAGTCATAAGGTGACTAAGGTTAGGAATAACCGAGTCTATGATCCCGTCGAGGCGGGAGGGATCTACCCATGGACACCACAAATAGTTAGTATTTAGAAGTCCTTAGGTATGATTATAAAAAGGAGAAAATGAGAATGGGAGAAAGAAGGAGTTGAAGATTAAAAATGCAAAGAATGAAAAGAAATAGCCCTCCAGATTATTCAACTTAGAAATGAACAAGGGTTCAATTCATATACTCTTGGTTGTCACTAGATGACCGGTGTGAAGATTAAAGTCGTCATGGACCCAGTGGCGCATCACTAAACCTTCTTAACCACTCAGTTTCTACCAGCGAAGCTTGTTTCATTCCCGAGGGAACCCTTCGTAAACTATCGGCATTCTCTTGGAGATTGAGTATTGAAGAAGGAGACCTCTCCCTAATCTCATTTCAGGGAAAACCAAAATGCACTATTGAGTCTAGAGACACGAGATTCATCAAAAGATCTCTTAGGTACACTTGACATTTCATCACTTGACATTCAACAATAAAAATTTCAGTGGTACATTATCGAGTCCTTCACAGAATCTTAGCACAGCCGAGAACATTTATGAGAGGTTCATTTGTGATCCTCGGTGATTGAATGGAAACTCCGCGAAGTCAACATCAAGCAGGGCGGCCATTGTTTAACTCAGGTGATTGCGTAGTGGTCTCAAGCGGTCTCAGATCGTGAGGTGATACTTGGTGTACCTCAGCGACTCATGAATAAATGGAGTGTACTCGGTACATCGTGTTATCTCACTTGTGGGACTCAGGTCGAGAACGACCTTTTAAGAATTAGAGTTGTGTTTCACACTATGCCATCAACACTCTCGAGGTTCAAACTTGTAAGTCCGAATTAGCTTATTACTAACCATTTTAATGTTTACTTAACATGGAAGCTGGGAAGGAATGATCGTGCGATTCTCCACTTGTTCACACCAACAACATCATCAAAGAAGTTCTATCTTAAAAGCAACACAAAAGTCAGAATGATTCTTCGTCAAATCAAAGAATCTATAAAGTTAAAGACTTAAAGAACTTCATCGGCAAGTAATCCAGCGTTAAAGTTGTGTGAGCATGTTGGAGAAACGTGGAGAACAGCGAAGCGGCGAACTTGATGCGGAATAACAACATGTATCACTTTCATAAAAAAGAACAATGATCAAAGAACAAAGTTAAAGATGACGTCAAAGCATAAGCTGTTCAAAGAACTATCTGCGCTACACTAGGAGATGGTTCAAATCAAGAAATTCTTTTCCAAGAAAGAAGAATGTCGAGAAAGGCGTCAAGCTACTATACATCAGCGCCTTCACCGTTTCATCACCAATACTTGAGGGGGAGATTGTTGGAATCACTCCTAAACCTTTATTCAAGTGTTAGTTACTCATATGTAATAGTTAGCTTAATTATGGCCTTATGTTTGTTATTAGCCAGGCTTATGTAGAAAGCCCATAAGCCTAGCCTAGCCCAATAAGTAAAGGAAGGGAACTAGGTGTGTTGCCCTAGCTTCCCTCCTATAAATACTCTTGTAAACCTTCATTTGAAGGTTGGTTGTTCAATTTAATCTTTCACATACTCTCTACGCATAACCGGTCTTAGCATTTACGTGTGTGTGTGTTTGGTTTATTGTTCAATCGCCTCTCTATCTTTCTATTAAGCTTGTGTGGTAAATCTAGTGACCTATCAAGAATAAAAGATGATCAACCCTCTCTTCCCCTCAAACCCACCTATGTCATCTAAATTTGGGTGAGTACTTCAAGTACTATTATTCTTTCATGATACAGGTTATTAATAAGAATCGATTAACATTTTTAGGTTTGCTATGTTATGATGAATAAAATCACAAGATATGATCAAATTTGTCAATACAAATAAGCCGTAAAAACGTTTATTTATATTTTACGATCTTCTAATGTTTTGTCGATAACAAACGTAAAATCATTTTAACGAAACAAATAAAATATGTAAATGGTTTGAGCCAATAGTTTACTAACACACTTACATTTTTATATAAAACACTAAAAAAGTAATAATGTTTACATCTTATAGAAATGAATATAACAACTAGTGTTTACATAATATGGAAATGTGCATACTTGGTATATATTGTAATGGGTAAAAATCTAAGTCCTTAACCCATTGACTAGATACATTGAATATTGTTGGTAAAAGCCAAAGTCCATGACACATACCCATGGAGCTTGATCCATAACCAATGATCCATTGCATGACATAATGCATGAAGTCATGTTGGGTATTATCCATGATCCATGACCCAAGACCCATGACCAATGTCTAGATACATTGCATCTTGTTGGGTATCAATAATTTATTACCCGTAACCTATGGTTCATAACCCATAACCCATAACGGTTTACGGACAATCCCGGACTTAGTGACCCATTTGCCGAATCCTTAGATGCACTAGCCGGATCCTCTGGGGAGGGATCCGTGGGAAACCGTGGAACGATGAAATTTGCCTATAAATAGTGAGCCATTTCTCTCTTATACTAGCCGAATTTACCACATACTCTCTCTTAGTATTGTAATATCTCTAACCTCAGTCAAAGGATCTTTTGTAATTTTGTATTTGTGTAATTCTCTATGTTCCTCTTAAATTGAGATCACCACCTCTTGAAGTCGAAGCAAGCTCAAGTCCGAGTTGCCAGCTTCGTCATCAAGACTACTGAAGTTATCTTGTTGATGATTTCTTTCCTCCTCATAGAAGTGTTGTGTTGAAGACGTTAGTGAAAGGTGCCAAAGGGTCGAGTGAAGGGATTAGTGAAAGGTGCCAAAGTGGTCGAGGCATTAGTGAAAGGTGCCAAGGGAGTACATTCGATATAGTGCATCGATGTACAAGATAGATAGTTTGGGTTAAAAGATATGGATATCCTTATGATGTTGTAATAAGGAGTGTGTCATTTGGGGGTATTGCGTGTATTGGTGTAGTGTTGGGTAGTTCTCCTTTGTAATGGAACTTCATTATCTAGCATGCGGATAAAGTGTGGCGACGTTGTGATAGGTTTGGTTCTACCTCGTGGAAGAACCGGTGTCTATCCTTGTATTGAATAAAGAGTAGGCGACTTGTGAAGGCTTTTCATAGCATTAAAGAGCTTGTGTTATGTAGTGTTAACTACGAACTCGAGTAGCGAACTTCGAGAGTGGAGTAGGGTAAGAAGGTGCCCTTGTAGCCAAACCTCTATAAATAATCGTGTTGTGGTTTTGTTCTCTTTGTCTTTGCATTACTTGTTTATATGCTATCTATCATCATCAACCCACAGCATCAAATGATTAACATAAGTCGATCTAAATATAATAAAACGAAGTTTTAATTAGTAAACTATTCACCCACTAGTTTCCACAATTGGTACGAGCCGTTACCAAGTTTCTTAGAGTATATTGTACTTTAAAACTTGATACGATCCGTGTATGGTTGAAAACTACAAAGAAGGAAATCTCTCAAAACAAATTTTTCTTTTAATGTTGGATAGTGATAGATTATTCTAACAATTTCTCTTTAATAAATCTTCTTGCTTGTTCTTCCAAAGACTTCATTTCTATCCAAAGAAAAATGAAGCCAATACCTAAGGAAGAACTCAAAAGTAATCTCAACCTAATTTTACTAAGTACAATGGATTACTTTAAAAGCTCGAAAGTATTTTGGGTCTATGGTTTTCAAAAACCATAAAAAAGAGTTTAGAGGTATGTTCCACCCAAACTAGTTGATCTTTACTTATAGTGTTCTTATATGATTATAATGATGATATGTGTCTTTCTTTCATGATAAAAACCGTGCATATAAATGTAGTCTTATAAAAGCTGTATGAACAGCGTGAATTAGGACTTTAACTTCAAAATCGCAAGTCCTTAAAAAGTCTATCTTCACTACTTTCCATATATACTCATCATCGGGAATAGTATTCCTTTTAGATTCTCTTAAAAATACTAAAGATTATCAAACCTCGCCATCATGCCAAAATAGACCTTTGATGGTTAACTTGCCAATAATCAATAAACAATCCTCTTCCCAGTCAAAACACCTTGGCGAAATGTCTATTCAAATAGGAATCTCATTCTACAAGTTCTTTTCCAAAATAAGTTATTGTATAACTTATTACAAGTAAAAGAAATAATTCCAAGTACTTCATTTTCTGTCTGCATACAGGATCTCATAAGTTGTACTAGCCCAGGATCCACTAAAACAAGGGATCCGGGAGGCCGTCATCACGGACACCAGTTATCGCTTTCAAAACCCAAAATAATCAATTTTCCCTCTTTCACAAACCACAAAAAACAACCTAATCTGCTTCAATCTCCATGAGGGCTTCATATACTAAGCATCTCATTCTTGAACATCATTGCTAATTCTTCACTCATATATTCTATTATCATCATCTTCATCCTAGGGTTTATATGGTTTAGACTTTTCAATTAGATTCAGTTCATACCAATTGGTGAAGAACTTGGAATTCCATATAAAAGTTTCATTACAAAATGGTTCTGTCTGATTAAAAGGTTTTTCAAAACAACATTGGTAATACCAATCAAAACCATAAACTCATCTTGAAAATTTTTACCTAATTGGAATATTTGTTTTTGTTTTCTGGATCAATCATGTGCCTAAAAAGCTACCCAAAAAGAATCACCATGACACGTTCACTGCACCTAGAATACTATCGGGAAAAAGGGCTTGAAAACCAATCATAAAATCTT
>OU343224.1:2583019-2671823 GCA_910596185.1 Chrysanthemum makinoi
GAGACATCTATATATAGCGGCTGAAAATTTTGAATCAAAAATTTCCAAGCGTGTATGCAAACTTCAAAAGATCCATTTATAGGTTGGAAACAACATCAAGGCAATGTGATCAGAGAGGAATTTGGTTTTCAGGGGATCTTGATGAGCCATGCTAGTATACATGCGAAACTAGTGGGAGTAATGTTATTTTCCTTATGCTTATATGGGAGGCATATTGATCATGGAAAGGCCTTATTCAAGTTTAAAGATGTAAAGTCTTATCCCGAACTTTTCTATGAGAAGGATTTAGGATGAAGCAACATTTATTAAGGAATCAGATCCTCTGAGATAGATCATAGGTGGTTGATGGACTAAGCCAAAGGAAGTACTTAAATGATAGAAGAGATTCAATAATATATAATTCAAGAAAATAGGATATTTGCCGCGTGCAAACTGAAGGAACATGGCTTAAAAGTAGTGAAGATCATTATCATAAACACACGAAGAGGTGGCACACATATGGTTTATTTTGTAGGATCTATCACATGTATGTTATTGAGATGTTTAAGGCACGATGTGGCGTTTGCACAAAAATATCGACATGATCGATATCTATAAGTAATCGAGGTGTGAAACATACGGCATCTTTGATTAAAATATATTCTTAAGTATCTAATGGCTACTAAAGAGGGGATCGGTCGAGAACGATGTTATAGGTTTTAGCGATGCATCTTTCCAAGGCGATAAAAGATGATAAAGTCTCAGAAAAGCGATATGAGGATATGTCGTGAATGGAGGAAGCGGTGTTTGGAAGAGCAAGCCAAGACAATGGCTAGCGATGTCTATTCTGTAAGCTAAGTACATGCTGCTTGAAAGCTGCGATGGAAACTGTTTGGATTAGGAAGTGCGTGCCGAGGACTGAATTAATGCCCACTCAATGTCGAATTACACGCTAAATGTGTATTGACAATTCTGCTACAATAACATTTCCCAATGAGCTGGAGTCATGAAGAGGCGCCCGGACATTTTCCTCTAACCATGCGATATCACTATGTTAAGAGAACAAGTGCGTAATAGGTGAAATATTAATATATTCAAAAGTTCATACAGATGATAATCTAGGCCGATCAACTTGTGAAGCCTTTGCCAAAAGAAAACTTTTTGACCCATCGCGATTGGGATAGGACTTGGTTGTGAAGTAGTTTACATACGGTCTGTGATTAGTATTATGGATAAGAATGTTATGAACAAATATTTGTCCTTGGCAGGAAATATAAATAAGTTGTTTATGTTTGTGCTTTTATTTTCTTAATATTATATCTATATTTGCGTGTTTAATTAATGACATCTTATTCTAAATTCTCGTTGTCGGATCACAATGATGTGGAATATCATTGTCAACTAAGACAAATCTTAGTTTTAATTGGGAATCATACTTAAAGTATTATTGATCATGGACATACCGGTTCATTATGTTGTGGGTGAACATGGAGACAGTCCCAACTTTACATGATTGTACTTATGGGATCTTTGTCATTGATAGAAGTAAATATGAAATGTTTAACCTTAGACAATTTTTGAATGCTTTGTTATTATGAATGTAATTGCTTTGTTGTACAGGTTAAATAATCTAACGCTTATACGTAGCGGTAGTAGTTATAATGGCTATTTTCAAAAAGTCTATTTACAAAGTTCATGATATTATGTTGTAGTCAAAGAGAATTTGTTCCTTTAATTTGTTTAAACATAATACATATCTCATTCCTACGTTGATGTTGACAATGTATGTTTGTATAAGCCATACCCAATATCAATGCGGAATACCTTGATGATGCATAATTTGTTCAATCGGATATATCTAAAGCGGGGAAAGTGATAGCATCAATAGCCTGACTTGATCCATATTCATAGTTAATATTAATTTTTAGCGTCGTGGTCCTATTTCAAGGTTATATACTTTCTACACAAGTCCTTTGACCATTTCTTGGAGTCAAGGACATCTTATGGCGTTAGATTTGTCTTTAGTACAAGGGCACTTTTGTCATTTCCATATTTCAATTAACATTTCCTAATTATTGCCACCGTAATGTAACCCTCTTCCGCCCCAATAACACATAGTGCTGATATTATCATTAGATCCCAAAACTTTCGTTACAAGAATTATCATAATTCACAAACCCTAATAGATGAAAGTCACAAAACCCTGTTTATCAATCATAAACCGAAACATGGACTTTACTCTATGGAAAGTAAGAGAGCGTCGGTTATCCAGTTGATGATACCGTCCTTCACGACTTTGCTAAGAAGAAATACGGTACTGTTTTTTTTTTTTTTTTATTACAGTCATTGAAATTTGTAATTGTGGTATTTATTGTTTCCCAATTAAGTTTTTGAATGCTTTAAATATATTGACAAGTTTTGGTGGTAGATCTAATATGCTTATTATGAGGTTCATCACAATGGTGTCTTTAAATCTCTTGGTAGAATATGTTGGAGGTATGGAAACTTTAGTTGATTTGGTTGATGTTGATAGTGTGTAAGTTGAAGAGTTGGATGTTCTTATGTATGAATTGGGTTATGAGCTCGGTTCAAAAAATTACTATTACTTTGTTAAGCCTTGTAGTAATTTAGATGATGGTTTGTATAGCTTAAGTGAGAGTGCTAATTTAGAAATATTGAAAGATCTTGTTGGTGAACATAAGATGATAGAGGTTTATGTTGAAAATGGTAAGACAACATTGATATTGATCAAATGTCACCAAAGTCAATTAGAACGATTATTGTTGATGTGGATGCAACAAAGAAAAAGGCGGCTCTTGCTATTGTTCCATATTGCTCAAAGAAATTGTTCTTAGAAAACATTGTTAATAAGTCCGTGGTAGAGGATATATCACGAGGTTACATCAACCTTTGGAAGTCAATACTTTGGTACAATCGTCGGATGCGGAAACTTAAACCTGTTTCCATCTGGCAAGTGCGTCATCTTGTGAAGATGTTGTAGGTGATGTCAACCAACATATAGATAAACATGTTGAGCATATCCAAATAGATAGTCTGAAGGTATCTCAAATGATCAAGAGTTAGTCATCATGAGGAGAAACATGTAATCCTGGATCATATCAAAAAGGTAAATATGCGAGGTTAGTGAAATCGATGAAATTTGTAAGTGATGACAATGACAGGTGAGCCGAGAACTTTATGAGTGGCGATGATGATATTGAGAACAATGGTGATAGGAAACCACGTTTGTCGATGAGGCTAATACTTTTGAGGAACACGATTTTGATGTTAATCTATTCAAAGTGACGAAGACTCTGATTTACCATCATAATACCACCCGCCAAGCTACCACACATGATTTTTTAAAGAAAAATGAGTTGGATCTGTTAGATGATAATGATTTTGCAAGTGGTTCTGAGAATGAGGATGACTATCTTATTAGGAGGAACAAATTGAAGGCATACAAGAAACAAAAAGTTAAGTGGCTGCCTGAATAGAGGGCGAAATCTTTTTTTTTACGTGGTCAAGTTTTTATCGCAAAGAAATGAAAGATAGGATCTACCTTCTTTCAATAAAGACTAGGAGGAAATTGCAACTAATTAAGAATGACAAACAGAGAATTAGGGTTAGGTGTCTTGGACAAATACCTGTTTGTGGAATAACAAAGGTTAGGGCTTGGAAAAGAAAGAGAAAAGTAATCCCGATAACTAGGAGGCCTTGGTGAGGGATGTATATTTTGAACCACGCAAGGAGCAAGCAAGAGTCCATGGTTGTTGTATGTAGCCAAAAATTCATATAAAGATGTATGGATTGTTTGAACTTTCAGGATGAACACAATGTTTACAATCAGAACATTTAAGCTTGTGACTACAAGTTTCTTTCGAAGCAAATAGTTGACCAAGTTCAAGTCAATCGAATATTCTCCGGGACATTTCAAGATAGGCTGTTAAATAGTTTGAAGTTTAGGTGTCTATGCATTAAGGGCAAAAACAAAGAAAAATGAGACTAGGGTGATCATAGCGTAATACTCCCTTTAAGACTATGTTGAAGAGTTGCGAGAAAACTAACCGGATACAGCGTTAGGATAAGTGTACAAGCGAAAGCAGATGCAACAACAAGTCAACCATAGTTTTCAAGAGAATGTATGTATGCAGGCTCTTTGAAGAGGAAGGATATAAAGCTTGTCAAAGAGAGTTGTTGGGGTTAGATGGTGCTTTATGAGGGTCCTTATCACGGCGACTTCTTCACGGCGATCGGTATAGACAACAACAATGGAATATACCCTATAGCCTCTGCGGTTGTAGAAGCTGAAAGCAAAGACTCATGGATTTGGTTTCTTGAATGTCTAGGAGATGATCTTGACTTGCAACCAAACTCAAACTACACTTTTATCGGTGACGGGCAAAGGTGATTTACCATTTAGTTTATTAGATTCACTTGTATTTTCGTTAAGTATTTTAGTAAAATTGATGTATATTTGTGCGGGGTATCATTCGGCGTTAGCGGAGAAGTATTCCTAGTGCTGAACACGGATATTGTTTGAGCACATCCATGATAATAATAATTGCAATGGAATGCTAAAACATACAAAAGGAACATTTGTGAGATGTGCATCGGCAACAACCGTCAACAACCATGCTGGCATTCAAGAGTTTAGCAACACGCTTTATGCTTGGTTAGTAAGATACCACCAACCCATTGGTTACGGTTCGCATTTTTTTCAAGTACCTAACCAAATCTATGTCTACTTGTACATCTTTTGTTATGCGACATTTTTTTGGTACCTAACCAAACATGTATGTTGTAGGGAGGGCTCATTCTAATGTGCTACAATAACATGTGTGAGGTGTTCAATAGGAAACTAGTGGGAGGTAGGCACCAACCAATCATTCTTGCTTTGGAATAAATTAGGAGTCTTGTATGAAAAGAATAGTGAGCGTTGTGAATGTGATTCAAAAATGTGTGGACCTTTAACACCAAAGGCAACACTCATGTTAGATACAATCAAAAAGAGGCTTATAAGTACCGCGCTTCTGGGTTGAAGAAAAAAGTATGAGGTAGGTGGATGGGAGACAAGTGTCTTTGTGAATGTGAAGCTAGGGCTTGTACATATAGAGATGGAACATTGGGTATGCCATTGCCAGCTATGTTGCACTACCCACACCGTTGTATAGGGTTGAATGGAATCATGATAGGATCCCGATTTAGATCATGGGTGCATCATATTGCTTTAACTTAAGACTTGGGAAAAACTTTACAAACACCATCAGGCCAATAAATGGTTATGAGCATTGTTATAAGAATTTGAGTCTAACCATTCTTCCACCTAAACATCAATAAACCATTGGGTACGTACGAAAAGAAAAGAACGAGGCTTTTACTAAAATAATATAATGTGACAAAAATAGTAACTTTAGGTCTAGTAAGAGTGTGGTTTGTGGTATCTGGCAATGGACACAACAAGAAAACATGTCTTGAGGCGAGGAGGTGTAACAAGAAGTCAAGGCACTACAGATCTCAAAAAACAGGTTCATTCCAGCCAAAGTTACATCAAAGAGAATAGACCAAAGGTTCACAGGTAACAACTATGAAGGTAATGATCACCAAGTGTGATTGATTCTCAATCGGAAGTTGAGTTGATAATTAACTACGGGTGGTCACCAAAACAATTTTGGACTAAGATGGTATTATGGCGACAAGCTTTCTTTCACCACAAAAAAATCTTGTTTAAGCATACTTGAGATAATTTTATCCATCGAACATCCCTAACATTATTTTGTGTTTAAACAGTATGTTTAGAACTTTGTAGGCTAAAACATGCATTTGAAATATATCATTTGTGTTTATATGAAAATCATATGTATGTTTGTGTATGGAACAATTGTGTTTTTTATTGTATTGTTTTTTTAGAGTCTTATACATCGTGTTTTGGGTTGGATCACGTTATTCTATTATCAGAAACACTAATGAAGGATAAAGATGGATGAACAACACCATATCGTTTATGTTTGATACTGAAATGGTGTCGGTTGACCATCTTGAGACTTCATCGTCTATGAATCTTGGATGTGTTGAACTTGGATTTGTGTTTTGAGTTTGGTTACCATTATTCTATTATCACAAACACTAATGAAGGATCAAAGATGGATGAACAACACCATATCAAGTTTATGTTGATACTCAAAGGTGGTGCCATACATGCATCTTTAAAACCATAATCTAAATCTAGGATGCGTTGTGAACTTGGATGGGTTTTGAGTTGGATAGTTTATCATCTGCAACAAACAGGAATGAAGGATCAAGATAGATGAACAACACCATATCAACTTTATGTTGATGCACCCAAATGGTGTGCACGTTCATCCATCTCAGATCATTCATCCATCTTTGATACGGATGGGTTTGGAGTTGGATACGGTTATTATCATCTGGCGAGAATGAAGGATGAAAAGATAGATGAACAACACCATATCAAGTTTTATGTTGATACTGCAAAAAGTGATGTCTGTTCATCCATCTCTCATCATTCATCCATCTTTGAAACTGTTATCTACATGGAGTTTGAAGCCATTTTACATTGTGGCAGTGATATATAATTCTTAGGGCAAAGGACCTACTAGTAAAGCGACATAGTATAAGGACCAAAGCATAAAGAAATATAAACAGTATTTTGGGACCAAACATTATACACCAAAGACTATTCTTTGTCAACCTACACTAAAAACTTCTTAAACACAACTAGACCATCTACCACAGCAAAACATAAAACCGGTTTCTATCTAAACCCTATAGAAGAACCATAGAAAAACAACAAGAAGATGACCATCAAGACAACATACAAAGTTCCGAGGCAGCCAAACTTTCTCACTTCTCCAACAGGAGATCGGCCCAGGCTGCTTGGTGGCGACCTCCAGCTCGTTGCCCGGTCACCGGCGTTGACCGCCTCCATAGTCTCATTAAGCGAGGCGGCAGTATTCTTATGTCATGCCTCATTCATGGGTATTCTGCAGTAGATGATCACATCTATTGCTCTCCTTTGGATGGGTGGATCGTACCACCCAACAGAATGGACATGTTGTAGCCTATAATTGATAATCAAAATGTTGCCTCTTGCCCTCATAAACAAACTAAACCCCTTGTATAAAATCACTGATTATAATCATAGATGGACTATCATAATCAACACATTTTAAGGTAAACCACTACATGCAAACTTTAATACAAGTGTGAATTAAATTAAGTGTCCCAACACGGACGGGGCATAGAACCTCTGCCGAGGGGTTCGTATTGTTTAGACATGTTCTGCCCTTGTTTGCATGAACACACACCATTTTGGTTTAAGCCGTCGGTGAAGAAGATAGGATTTTAGTTGTTAGGAAAGATCAAGGATGAGTGGTGATAAAATGTTCTTTTATTAACCCGTTTTTTCACTGTGGCATAGTTAGATAAACAAATTGGCAGTAATTAATGGACGGTGGTAAAATGACAAAAGTGCCTTGGACTAAAGACAAATGCGCCATAAGATGTCTTTGACTAACGGCAAAATGGTCAAGGACTTGTAGCAGTATAAACCTTGAAATAGGGACCCCAGACGATGAAAGAGGCGGAGTTTGTCCCATCGTGATCTAATCGTTACCAACTATAGGGACCAACGGTGTATTTTAGTCTTATTTTTATGACCTTTGGTTTATCTGTTTATTGAATATGATCAATGATTCCCTACGAGTGCAGCCGTTCAAAATAAATAAATAAATGCTACGAGGGTAGTACAAAGGTAAAGACGATATCTATACTACCTTATAATGCATTTGGGACTATTCCATTATTAGCAAGGCTTAAAATTCAGACTTTTAAACTTGCTTGTAATGGAAAGATTGTCTATTGATAGTCATCAATATCATTATAACATTGTAACAGCTCATTTAATCTTCATTATAACAACCTTCAATATCAATAATTATTAAAAACCCCAAAAGGCGAAAATTGAATTCTGATTGGATTGACAAACTTATGTATTGAATTAATGGCGGTTGACTCTTTTCAAAAGCGAAAAAAATTAAGTGGAGTATTGATTGAGAGAAATTCTAAATTCTTCCATACAATTTAATAATCCAAAAAAATCTATCTATCCATGGGATTAAAATTGACGACCTTTGGATTGATGATCAATAAGATTAAAGATGCTTTCATGCATACTATGATCAAAAGTTCCAAAGATGGAGTCATTGAATAATAATGGAGTCCTTTTCTATAAAACTCTTAGTAATAATCAAAGCGCCCTTATTAGATTATGGTTTCGAGTTCTGAGATTGAAATGCTATATGGGATTATTAGTTTGGATAAATCCGGGCGGGATGGTTTCATTTCGCATTCTATAAAGAGTTGGAGCTTGATTCAAAGTGAGGTTGTGGAATTTGTTGACACTTTCTTGATTAAAGCATTCTTCCAGGGGTGCAATACCTCATTCATTACTCTGGTTCCAAAAGTTCCAAATCCTGATTAGTGATTTTCGCCTTATTAGTCTCATTGGGGCCCAATAAGATCATTTCCAAAGTTTTGACTAATCGTCTTGCTGGGGTTATCGATCATATAATGCGACCAAGAACAATACGCTTTTATTAAGTCCCAATTCTTGATGGTCCATTAGGCAATGAGAGGTGATTCAATGGTGCAAAAAATAAAAGGCTAAGTTAATGGTGTTTAAAGTAGATGAAGCCTTCGACTCTATCTCTTGGGATTTTACATTTCAAGTTATGCACTTCATGGGTTTCGATATACATGGATTAAGTGGATCTCTGGATGTCTTAAGTCGACTTCCTCTTGATCTTGGATCAATGGTAGCTACTCATGAATTTAATATTAATGAGGCCTGGAGGAGACCTTATCTCCTTTTTTTATTCATCATTGCTATGGAAAGTCTTCATATAGCTATGGAAGATGCTATAGTTGCGGAGTATACGGTGGGTTCAATATTATACTTTGAATCTATCTCATTTATTTTTCTGAGATGATGCTTTATTCATTGGTGAGTGGTCTCAAAATAACATCAAAAGTGTTTATTAAGAATGTTTTCTAAGTTTACGGTGAAATTAACTACAAAATGAAACTTTTGGTGTTGGTGTTAATTCTTGAAGTTAACTTACTTGCCTCGATTACGGTGTAAGGCCTTGACTACCCTTTCAACTACAGCAGTCTTCTTATTGATGTATGAATGGCGGTTTAAAGCTAGGACCCTATTATTGATAAGTTTGCAAAGCCTTTCTAAATAAGCTTCACCTTACGTGGGAGGTAGAGCTACCCTCATCACCTCAATCTGTATGATTGGTACTTATTTTTCTCTTTATTTCTATGCCTTTAGCGGTTAATAAGAGGTTAAGTCAGCATAGATCAAATTTCTTTTGGGGAAGTGATGAAAAAAGAAAAAAAATTTCATGGATATCTTGCATCCAGGACAGGGGTCTACAGGGATTGGCTGGCCTTTTCTCATTGAGTCAACATCTCTCATTCAAAAATGGCGTTGGAGATTCATGCAATAATCCTCTCTGCTCACGGACTCGATTAATAGTGGCTATTCATGAGTGCAGATGAGACTCTCACTTTTTTAACCAAAATTAAAAGCAAAGGTGTTTGGTATAGAAATGTTGGTTCTATTAACAACATTCATGAGAAAGACTTTATCCCCCTTTCTTCTATGCAGAGACGGGTAAATAGCAGGACGCAACAAAATTCAACACACTTGGGCGGGTACAACTTCTTAAAACCGATTTCTCGGCTATTTCATTTATCTATGAATAGACGCATGGTTAGAGGCTTTGGGATAATGGTTGGCATCTTGAATGGGCCGAGATGTCTCTCCATGAGGTACTCATTAGTGCTTGGATACCCTCCAAAATAATATCTCGGTATGTCTCTTAATGATATAGAAGATACCTGAGGCACGGACTATCATTTTTACCTCTTTCTCTGTTAAAGTGCTGCGGCACAAAATTGATAGGGTTTTCTTCCACGATGGGCGCTCAAGATGGAATAGCCTTCTTCCAAAAGAAGATTATCTTTTATTTGGAGGTCTCTTAAGTGATCGCCTCCTTTCCCGTTGGAATCTGATCGTAAAAGGATTGAAGTGGCTTATATTACTTTTCAATTTGTGATCATGGGGTTGAATCACTTATCACTCTGGGGTTACGCTGCTTCTGGCTGGTCTTGTGTCTTTAAATGGTTGCACATCTCTCCCCTATTATACAATTTGGTTGGTTTGTATGATTGGATTGATTGCGCTTCATTGCATCCGAGCAAAAAGAATCATCTTGGTTGTTGTGAATTGTCACCCTATGGTCCTTATGGAATTCCTGCTTGAAGTGATATTTGGTACCAATCGGCCTAAGCGTAGCATGATTTTTGATATTCTGATTTTTCTTTTAGATGGTATTCCAATAGAAGTAAAATGTCTTCCATATCTTGGAACAAGCTGATTCAAAACCACTTTAGTGGTTTATTCCTATAATTTCTTTAGCGTCTTGCTAGTTTAATAAAATGATATTCAAAAATAATAATTAAGCGTGTAGTTAAAAATCATTACTTATCAATAATGATTATTAAAATATCAACCATTCACCATATAAATTCTACTAAACTATAATATATCTCACACACAAGAAATATTCTATGATATGCCAGCTTTCTTCCTTGCTCTTGCAGATGCTGCGGAGATTCTTTATATGTTTGTTAGAAAACATTTAACTAAATAACATTTTACCGAAAATATAGTCATTGGGTATCGTAGTGGCATTCTTGCGGGTATGCGCTAATAATAATACAATGTATGAGTTTAATTACAAACAATATCTATACATAGTTTGTTTTTCAGTCTTTATTTTCTACAATGTAAGATAACGTTAATAATCAATTTAAAGAGGACCTAAAAAATACATATAACGCATTTGTCTGAACTCTGAATAGCTTGTCAATATAAGTTATTAAGTTAGATAAAAGATCATTTGAGGTGAAGATTATTACACATCTGAGGGATCGATCTCCGTTTTTATTTGATCAATGGATGAAGTTAATCCCAACGATTTAAAAACTACTTTCATCATTTTTTCAAATATTAATATCTTTCATTTGTTAATGTTAAGCGAAAAAAAATATCATTCGACGGCATTTAATTATCTTTTCTATAGATAGTAGAACTTTTATATACTACGACAAAAAAAAAATTTTTAGTATTTTCACGTTTTTTTTTTTAAGTTTTCGATTTTTCCATTCTTGAAATTTCAATTGAAAAAATCGTATATGATAAAGCACTAATTTGAATATCATATGTGATAGTAGTGTAATCATATTATATGTATATGTCACATGTGATATTAGTGTAATATCATTATATATTACTATAATATCGCGTAATGATATTCAATTAGTGTTTTATATAGATTTTTTTTTTATGTAAATTTGATGCGTAAAAAAACGAAAAAATAACGAAAAGCATGAAAAAAAACGAGTTTTTTCTTTTTCGAAAGTATATCTGCTGAAGATAATTAAATGATAAATTAGCGATGGTGTAAATATTTTCCTTAACGATTAGCGGTTTAAGATATTTAAATTATAAAAATAGATTGAAATAATAAAATCACTTGTCAAGCGTTGATTCTTTTAAATGGATGGTGGAGATGAATCTTGGTATGTGAAAAAAAAAGTTGGTATGTAAATATTTCTTTAAGTTATGTCTCTCGTTTATGTATATTCTTTTATAAAATGTTGGGACATTTTATAAATAAAAAAGTATTAAAATTTTTAAAATTAAAAACATTTCTATAAAAAGAAAGTTGTTTTGTCAAGCATAAAAATTCCAACATACATATAATTATAGAGTAGTGATAGACATACCTAAATCCACGTACCTAATTTTAACATTTAAAGGGTAATGTTAAACAACATTTAAGCAGAGCATGAAATCTCTAATCTGGCGACTAACTACTAACATAAGCGAAGATTCACATGTAAATATGTCGGGACCTTGATAAAGATAAAACTAAGAATTACATTAAACCATGCAACTATCGGTATCGACAAAATCACAATTGTTCACTCAACTGATAAAGAAGGGTATTGTATTGTGAATCGATCAAGGTGGCTTCCCCCAAAATAAAAAATTAGGAGTTCTCATAAAGACAAATAAATTTAATCATAATTAATGGAATTATATCATATATTTGAATCGAAACAAAATAATTGTATTAAAAATAAAATGGAAAAAAAGAAAGAAAAGATAAGTGTATTTACTTTATCACACGTTCCACATAATTCCTATAATTAATAATTAAAAATCGAATTCTAGAATCAAACTTTTCTTGTAGTATAAATCAATTTGCGAGCAGCAATAAAACTTATCAATTTGATTTTCCTCTAATTCAAAGTACGAATCCAAATTTATTTAGCGTATAGATGTTTTGAATAGGTTTTGAATCAGGAGTATAGAGAAGATTTCAATCACGACCATTAAATCCGATATGAAGAGGTGTATGAAAAGAATTTTTTAGTTTGTGTTTTATTTTACATCTCAAAGATGTGTTTATGCGACATTAAATCATCAACCAACATCAAAAGACACATCATTGTTGCATTGATTGCATGTTGCTTCAAAGTTGTAAATGTAGGCGTTTATTATATAGTATGAGTATGTAATAGTCATACAATATGTAACAACCATTTAATCCATTCTTGTAGCGACCTAAACCTACTTGATATAAAAGACTAAGCAAAAACATATTCAACAAAAAACACACATTAAGACTTGACACATCAATCTCATTTTGCACATTAATTTGAAACTATGTTAATCGACAAAACAATCTAATCCAGACACAACAATCTCTCTCTCTAAAACACACAACCTACATTCAAACTAAGACACCCACGGCATGAATTGAAATCCAATTCTAGTATCTTTTATATAATAAACAAAAGCTTCAGTGGGGTTTTACATTTCAAAAAACTAAATCTTTCTTTATTAAGTAATAATTTAATTATTATTATTATTATTTTAAAGATATTTGATAAAAAAAAAATCTAAATATTTCCTCTTTTAGACAAAACTTAAAAATATTCGGTTTTTATTAAAGGTAGGGAAAAAAATCAAAATTACACATGTCCTTAATATTCATTAGTTAATACTTTTGGACTAAAGTTATAAATAAAAAACCGAAACTCCAAAATTAATAATATCATCTCTCTATTCCATATGTTTTTTGCACAAACTACAGACAAAAAAAGAACTCTAATAATTGAAAGTAAATTATTTGGAATCACTCTAAACCTTTATTCAAGTGTTAGTTAATCATATGTAATAGTTAGCTTAATTATGGCCTTTATGTTTGTATTAGCCTTGGAACTTATGTAGAAGCCCCAAAGCCTAGAAGCAATACGATAAGTAAAGGGAGGAGGTGTGTTGCTTACTTCCCTATAAATACTCTTGTAAAGCCATTTGAAGGTTGGTTGTTCAATTCTCTTTACATACTCTCGCATAACGGTCTTAGCATTGCGTGTGTGTGTGTTTAGTTTATTGTTCAATCGCCTCTCTATCTTTCTATTAAGCTTGTGTGGTAAATCTAGTGACCTATAAGTGGTATCAATCGCCAAATAGTTGGGTTAACACTTTAGTTTTTGAAGTTTTTTGTTGTTTGGTCTTACGTGGTTACCACTTTGGTTTGCTTAAAAGTCGTTTTTACACTTTTTAATCCAAGATTCTTGTACTTTCAACGTTTTAAGGTGTTAAAATACTTGTTTTGGCAAAAGTTTCAACCTTCTGGCGTGGATCTAAGTTTTTAAGCGTGTTTTGTTGTTGGGTGTCGTTCTACTGCGTAACCGTTTAGCCGTTTGATTCATCAAGTTTCACACTTTTGTGTTATTTTGGTGATATTGAAGCTATTCCATAACAAAATGCGGTTTAGAAACAACTTTGGGCAAAATCATTTTCTGAGTAAGCTTCTGGCGTAAGTGAAACCCTAATCTTCACAGCGTAACTTTATCCGATGGTTTGATCTTCCGGTTTAAGTGGTTTACTCCGTGGTTTCTTGCTTGGATAAGCTGAAACATGTCGACTTTGGATATCTTTTGCCTTTGTGATAGTGTAAAGATCATTTGAGATAAAACCTAAACTTACATAAGCATAAAACTGCGAGTAGAAAATCCTCATAAAAGATTCATCGCTAAGCCCGGTCTTACATGAATAATCCCTCGCCTAAGTTTTCTCGCGTAACTTCTGTGTTCACGCATAACTTTAGTCTTTTTTCCTGCTTCGCGTGTAGCTAAATCTGCGTAACTCTCATTGTTCTGCAGCGTAACTTTGGTGTTTTTACGCATAAGGTCTACTTGGTTTCTTGTGATTTCTACGCCTAAGGATACTTCATCAACAAAGGTTCATTCGACTACAAAGATCCATTTTTTACCAACACAAGTTTTCAACATGTCACAACCACCATACTCTAACTATTTCCCTTACACTTATTCTCAACATCAACAACAAGAAATTTATCAACAACAATTTCATCAACAACATACTCCACAACTTCTTTGCAATTCCACAAGCCTCAAGATGGTTCAAGCCACCACCAAGTCTTCAAGTTCAACCCTACATGATTAATCAGCATCCATCAAGGAACACTATGAAGGAACCCACTTGGTTTGCAAAGATGTGTGAAGCTTTAGTAAGCCAACAATCAATTCATGAGGTTGGATCACTTGATAGACCTCCAATGCTCACTCCAGGAAACTACGATCAATGGGTGATAAGGTTCTTTAGATTTTGTGATATAAAGAAGCCACATGGAAAGTTCTTAAAGAAGGTTATCTTGGAAGGTCCATTTGATGCCTCACATTATCGTGCCCGCCGATCCAAATGCTAATCCACAAGAAATGAACAATCAACATTGCTCATTGCGACACGAATCAGGAGGAACTTCTACACTATGAAGGTGATGAACTTGCAATGCAATATATCCTCTTAGGATTACTAACCCAATTCTTGAAGTGTTGATGCTCAAAAGGCACCAAAGGAAATGTGGGATCATATTCATCTTCTATGGAAGGATGTCGTACTCATCAGGAGGATTTGGAATACAAAATTTACTTGGCTTATGAACACTTCATGATTGAACCTAGAGAGACACTAGAGTCTTATCATCATAGTTTTGGACATCATCAATGATTTGGATAAACACAACATCATCATGCCAAAAATTGCGGTGAATACTAAGTTCACGAGTAGTCTTGGTCTGAATGGGAGAAGTATGTCATTTTTCTCCGTCAAGAAGAATATGCATCATTACTACATATGGATTGTTGTACGATTACTTGAAGCCTCATGAAAAGGAAGTTGATCGAGAAAGGATTCTCCGTGCTCAAATTGCTCCATGAGCCACATCCAGAAAAATCAACAACTTGCCTTATATGCTCAAAGCGGTTATTCTCCTCAACCGACAACTCAATAGCTGCTACAATCACACCACATGATCCTTCACAGTCTCAATCTCAACAAACTCAATTGGTTCCATACAACAACAATGCTCAAGCACTTGTCGATTGGCGATGAGGAATCGATCCGTTCGAAACCTTTGCAACAAGGTTTGCTATGATTGCTAATGCCGTTATACCAACAAGTCCAACAACCGTATTGGTTCACATCTAACACAAGGTCAGCTGACGTGAACAATGGGCAGTTGAAGTTGAATGATGGTTATGGCATTGAGATGGAAGCTGGTGGTCAAGGGTTTAATCTGTGGGTAGGAATAATGTCAAAGCTCAAGTGGTGGAGCAATGCTCAAAATGGGTTGAATGGTCTTGATGCTACTTGCAATGAAAGGACACAGCTAATGCATGCCAAAATTGAGGACAAAGGGCGGTGCTTATCACAAAGAGGCTCTTCTTTTGGCTCTTAAGGATGAAGGCGGTGGAATTCTGAGACAAAAACGAGCTTTATGGAAAATCGGACTCGAGATGATGATATGGAGGACTTGCGGGCCAATCATTGTTATGTTGATGGCTAATATGCATGAGTTACACATGAGTGACACGGTGATGTACTGATGGCTTCACCAACAAACCATATTTATCTCGATCTCATATCTCCAACATCCGAATCAGCAAGCTGAATGTTCAAAATGAGTCAATCCACATCTCATTCAAGGCGATTTTCAACTAGGCCAATGGGTTTATTGAAATCAAGATTGACTACGGGTAATTGATCATGTTAGAATTTCCGTTGAACCGCCAAAACTTTGCCTCATCAGTTTTGCTCGTTTTATGAATAGAGACCATAGTGGAAAAAGTCATGCCATTGTCAGGACTTGAAAAGCAAAAATGCACTTTGTTAACAAGGATTTTGAATGTTTACAACAACTCAACTTTTCAAAACAAGAAAAACGAAAAGGTTTTGAAGCGACCTTTAAATCTCATCAAAGCAAAATATTTAGAAAGAACAGATCGCATTGATCTAGCAAGCGAAGAATGCTTTGTTATGCGAAAAGAACAAGCTGAAACATGAACATAAAAAAGCAAATTAAGCTCTCACCTTGGAAAATCAAAAAGCTAAAGGCTGAGTTAACTTAAAAGCGTTCTCACATACAAAAAGCATTCAGCGAAACGAATAGATGATCATCTTGAAGAAATCATCGGGTTGCAAAACAAACTTAAAGAGTTTAAAACTGTTGTTTACAAACATGGCGATGTCGCCTGTCACGTACCATTGAAAAGTTTACTTTAAAACCCAATCCAAATGCATATGGACCGAATCTTGCTGATTACAAACCTAAGCTTTCAACCAAAGCATTCAAACCAAATCCCGAAGTTTCCAAAGGCGTAATATAAAATTGATAATTATTATGAGTGTTGTTGAATATCATCGTCAAGAGGAATTAGATCGTAAGACGAGAGTCGATCAAAATTAGAAAAAGTTGTTTACAACAAACCTTTTAACTATTCAAAGCGGTCACTTTCGTCACACCAGCGGTTCTTCTAACACACCAAGGATTATCATAAAACTTCGAAGTCTTCTAATGATAATCTCAAACCAGATTATGCACAAACTTATGGTCCTTTACCTTCCATCGGTGAAGTAACTCAAAACTCCTAAAATCGCAAAATTCTTGATATTTTGACCTTTTCATGGTGACCTCAAAACTTTACAACATGAGATAGAATATTTCTCATTACGAAATCAAAGTTCAACATTTTCAATGCGCCTCGGCGCGAGAACAAAAGACATTTTTCAAAAAATCTTTTACCAAATGTTAAAAATTTGAAAAGTTGTGCATTGTCTTGGGAAAGGGACTTTCATAAGGAACTTGGATTGATGAAGGTCGTTTTGAGAAAACGTAAACATCTATTTCTAATACTAAGCGTAAAAGAAAATGTTGAGAAAGATGTTGATCGACTCTTGGAAGATGTCATCTGTGCCGATGTCCATAATGTTGTGCTATTGAATTCTTTGTCATATGCATTTGATTATATCTCTGGCACGTCTTGTTGATTACGTGGTAAATGTTGAGAACACTGATAATGTGCTTTAGATTGAGTCCTTAAAAGTTGAAAACAAACGATTGTCAAACGAACTTTCAAATGCAATACGCCGATCCTTAATTGGTGTCAAAAGATATTCACGATCAACAACTTGCTTTTCAACACAAAATCGCCTGATTGTGCAAAATCTTACGATCTAAATTGAGCAACTGGATGATCAAAACGTGTCTTTTAAGTGTCAAATCTCAAAATATGAACAAGAACTTGTAAAAGTTAAAAAGGAATATGGTGTCATATTTGATTTACTCAAAAGACTCGTGATGAAGCATCAAATGAACTTGATCATTATCTTGCACACACTAAAGAAGTTATGCATTTTCTTTGAAATATTCTGGCCTGCGAAAATCAAGATCCGATTCACACTATCTTCAAGTTAAGAGAAATGTTAGGAAAGTATGAACAACTTCCGCTACCGTGATTAAGAGAATAGCCCCAGTAACACTTAGTAATCGTGAACCTAGAATCCTCGCCAAATCACAAGTTGCTAACGGCTTCATTCTCTGCAAGAGAATAGTTCAGTCTTTTCCAAGCGTCCAGCACTTCAGCAAACCTTAGAGCACTACATCCAAGAATAGGAAGTTGCAACCTAAGAAAAGATCAATAAAGAATGCTAAAGTAGAAGAACACCCTAGGACTATGAATAAGACTCACGTTGCCTCCACTATAGATATTACGTCCGGCAAATGTAATAGAAATAGTGATGTAATGAATGCTAAACCGTTAAGTACTTTTGATATTCATTCTGATGCACCTTGTGTTATTTGTCGTAAAAGTATGAATTCTGAGTGTCATGACAAATGTGTTGCTAAAGCTATCATCTCTTGTTTAAGGAATCCTAAGAACCGGAATACCTCTAGGCCCACTAATCTTTCTAAGTCCTGCTTGGTAGACCGCTTCTTTAGATTCTAAGAAGCGCATTGCAGTCAGGTAGCACCTCCTAGGAATGTTGTACCACCTAGTGCATTCACTAAGACTAAAGCAAAAACTAGTTGGAGATGGCAGAAATGGATATATAACACACTAGGATTTAAGTGGATACCTAAAGCTATTGATGTGTGTATATCTACTATAAGCGCTACGAACCCTCTAACATTTGGGTTCCACATCTACTTCTATTCCATCATCATTATGCCTCGTGTGTAATGTAGGTGATATATCATTCTCTGGATTGTTGATAGCGGATGTTCCCCACATGACAGAAACCTAAACCGTTATCAAACTTTATTGCAAAGTTCATTAGCCTTTGTCGAGTTCGGAATGATCACTTCGCAGCTATCATAGACTCACGGAGACTATATCAATGGGAACATCGAAATTAGCGGTTTATTATGTGGAAGGCCTGGTCTGTCTCTGTTTTCGATGAGCGGATTACGTGATGGAGATTTGGAGGTTGCTTTCAGGGAGAAAACTTGTTTCATTAAGTGATCTACAAAGGAAAGCGACCTTGTATGTCAACTAATTCAAGTCTTTACACTATATCTATGCAAGACATGGTTGCTTCTTCTCCCATCTGCTTACTTTCAAAGGCATCATCAACAAAACCCGGCTATGGCAACCGTGCTCTCACATCTAAACTTTCAAACCATCACCAACCTTGCTCGACACAAACTAGTTGAAGGACTCCCATGATTTCGGTATTCTAAAGATCACCTTTGCTCCACTTGTGAACAAGGCAAAAGCACTCGTGCTCATTTTCCTTCAAAGGTGGAACACGGCTCTTGCGCATGTGCTTCATCTTCTTCACATGGATTTGTGTGGCCGATCGGCGTGCAAGCGATCAATGGCAAACGCTACATCTTAGTAATTGTTGATGACTATTCACGCTGGACTTGGGTCTACTTTCTTGTAAGCAAAGATCAAGCTCCACAGATGATCATCACCTTTCTCACGAAAATACAAGTTCACTATGAAACACCGTTACAATAAATCGTAATCGCAGTGAGGCATCAATTTGTTAACCAAACTCTTTGTGAATTTTATGAGAAAGTGGGAATTCAAAGACATCGGACATCTATTGCACGCACACCGAACAAAAGCGGAGTTGTTGAAAGAAGAGAAACCTAACGCGTTAGTGGAAGCTGCAGAACAATGTTAATCAATGCTAAACTTCAGTTACTTATGGTAAGGTATCTACGCATGCTATACTCAAAACCGTTCTATGATTACAAAACGCCACAACAAAACACCTTTGAGCTTGTCCACAACAGTGACTGAAAACCGAAATCTCAAACACTTTAATGTATTTGGATCTCTTTGCTATCCGAATAATGATCGTGATGACTTTGGAAAGCTCAAAGCAAAGGCTGACATTGGAGTCTTTATAGGATATTGTGATAATTCTAAAGGTTTCGAATCACGGAATCGTCGAACAAAAGAGGTTATGGAAACGATTCATGCTCATTTTGATGAACTTACGGAAATGGCTTACGAGTATAACGACTTGGAACCGGACACAACGCAAACTTCCCCAAACCCCATCATCACGAACAAAACTCCCAACTTACTCGTCAACAAATGGAAAGGTTATTTGCTCCGCTATTCGCTGACGATATTGATGAGCGTGCTCTGTATCCGCTGTTTTCCATTTGCTCACCGCCACGATAATACTCTTATACCGATACACTGCTACAACAACTACGGTTGAAGAAGCACCACCGGTTGACTCCAACACAGCAGCTTGAACAAACCGCTTCCAACAATGATGAACCGGCCGATGATGTTCAATGAACTACCCCCCGCAGATTTTGATCAAATGTGTTCTTTAACCCGCTTGCTAATGACGAGATGTGCTTGCGGAATCTTCAACAAGCCATTTGAATCCTCAAAATCTGCACAATGTATACCAACATCAACCTCCACACATAGATGGACAAAAGACCATCCTCTGGAAAATATTATTGGCAACGAATCAACCGATCGTTACAGAGACAACGTCTTCACTCGGATAGTGAACATTGCATTTATGCACTCACCACGTCGCCAATGAACCTAAAAACATCAAAGACGAATGACAAAGACAAGACTGGATCGAATCCATACAAGAAGAACTCAACCAATTCAAATGTCTTGAAGTATGGGAACTGGTTGAAAGACCAGCAGTCTCACGCCATTGTCTCAAATGGATTTGGAAAAACAAATTGGATCTTTGAAGGGAATGTTATCCGAAATAAGTCACGCCTCGTGGCTAAAGGGTTATCGTCAGGAAGAGGGTATTGACTTTGAAGAATCTTTTGCTCGGTTGCTGCGTCTTGAGGTCGTTAGGATATTTCTGCGCTCGCGGCTCATATGAATATAACGGTCTTTCAAATGGGCGTCAAAACTGTTTTCTCAATGGGCAACTTAAAGAAACGGTTTATGTCACCAACCGAAGGATTAGTTGATCCCAGCTGCTCCCTAATCATGTCTAAAAAGCGAACAAAGCTCAGTATGGTCTCAAACAAGCTCCTCGGGCATGATGCGATAAGCTATCATCTTTCCTAATTGCCAATAGTTTCACCAAAGGTTAGTTGACCCTACTCTTTTCATACAATATCACGGGAACATATTTTAATTGTTCAAATTTATGTGGATGACATCATTTTTGGGTCAACTCATAAAAAGTACTCAATGGCTTTTGCAAAACTAATGAAGAAACATTTTGAAATGTCCATGATGGGTGAACTTACGCTCTTTCTAGGACTACAAGTTCATCAATCACCCCGCGGTATTTTCTTGAGTCAGTCCAAATATGCCCTTGAATTGTTTAAAAAGTTTGGAATGAATACCTGTGACACCTATGCCACACCAATGGCTCATACCAAGAAGCTAGACGCTGATTTACATGGGAAATTGGTGGACCCTACAAAATACCGTAGTATTATTGGGTCTCTCATGTATCTAACAACCAGCGACTGATATTGTCTTTGCCGTATATCTATGCTCGTTATGAGTCGCGACCAAGCTGAAACCCACCTCTCAAAGGCTAAAAGAATCCTCCGATACATAAAGGGAACCATTAACTTGGGGATCCGGTATCCAGAAGGATTACGGTTTTGAACAATAAACTTTTGAGGCGGCGACCGCGCGGGATGCTTAGACTCACGGAAAAGTACTTCCGTGACGCTTTACAATTTCTTGGTGATAAAGCGGTGTCATGGCAATCAAGAAGCAGGATTGTACATATTTGTCCTCAACGGCGTAATATGTAGCCATGCTGGCGTGTTGTGCTCAAGTCATTTGGATGAGAACACAACTCAAAGACTATGGTTACGTGATTTGATGTAATCCCGATGTCTGCGACAATCGGAGCCATTATCGCGATCTCCCGCAACCTCGCCCAAGGCACTTTCGAAATCAAAGCACATCGATCTTCGATATCATTTCATCAAGGATCACGTGGAACATAGTGCTGTTGAATTATATTTTGTGGAGTACGTACCAATTGGCATATCTTCTCACCAAAGCCTCCAGCTAGGTTTAATGAGTTGGTCCACGGTTGGTATGAGTGTTTGACTCAAGAGGAATTGGATGAACTCCTAAAGCAGTCTTAAAACACATCAAACACCAAAATCTCTTTTGTAAATAAATTTTTCAAAAACAAAATACAAAAAATATAAAATCCGATAAAACAACAAAAATATTCTTCTATCTATTTTTTTTCTTTCAACATTGCAAGTATATTTCTTCCACAACACTATAATCTTTAAAATTCAAGATTTTTTTCCGATCTAGTGTTGAGGGGAAAAATAAATTTAAGCATTTCAAAACATCCGCGGTACTTGCATGTTACTCTATTCTTTTGTTTCTTTCAATCAATGGGGGTAAATTTTTCTGGTTCACTAACACTCCTCGGACTAAAATTTATAACCTTTCATCATTTTCTTAAGTCGAGGGGGAGTGTCGTCAAAGTTTCTTTCTTAAAATCTTTGTGTGATAACCAAAACGGAAGTTAAATGGCTTTGAATGTAAATGGAAAAGGTGGAGGGACCAAAACTGCCAAAATTTTAAAGTTATTTTTAATAAAAACACTCCACCTAACTTCAACTTCACATTTATTACTCATAAACCTAATCAATCCTACGCACGAAATTCGTTCTTCAAATCTGTGTTTCTGATCATCAATTTGTAAGTTGTTTTATGATCTTAACATGTTTACAAACATAGGTTTTGATTTTTACACGAATCCAACGGTCAAATTTTGGTCTATGATTGTTTTTGCTTTCTACGCATAAGCGTATGAACACCTAATCAAGAATGGGTGTTTGTGATTAAAAAGATAGTGTTAAAATGTTCTTATTACATCAATAAACTCATTTTCATCACTTAAACGAACCCAAATACATGAATTGAGTGAATTTCAAATTTAGGGTTTATGCGTGGTTTTGGGTATTTTCAAATGTGATTGTATTTGGTCAAAAAGATTGTTGTGTGATGATAATATCATGTTGAATTAATGATTTCCAGGCCTTATAACAACCCAGAAACACTAATTGATTAAAAATTGGTATTTAGGGTTTAATGTTCTTAGGTTTGGGTATTTTTGATTCACTGCGTTTTGGATGTTAAAACTTGTTTTTTAGACTCTCAAAACACTTAAGACCTACCAGAAAACGTTTGGTGCATAACCTATGGCTGGAAAACATATGCGTAAGTCTTAAACTCTAGGGTTTTGACTTACGCGTATGTGTTTCTACGTGTAAACTGTGTAATGTGTTTCATGCCATAATCTGTTTTAATATGACTATACATGTTAAGATTGATGATATGATGATTTTATTTCAGGCTTGCTACGCATAAAACTCAGAATCAAGGTGTTTGTTACTCTACGCGATAGGATCACCTTACGCGAAAGTTATCTTGCGAAGAGAAATTTTACGCCGTAATCGCTACGCGTGGGTCTACAATGGGACTACGCGTATCCCGTGAAGGATATGCGTAACAAGTGACTCTCGCGCAAGGTTTACTCTTATGAGTAATCCCACGCAAGGTTTATATACGCCACGCTTAAGTTTTACGCATAAGGTTCTCCTGCTCCTACGCATAATATTTCTAGCGATAAGTCGATCCTACGTAGTTTTACGCTTCACGTCTGGCGTATACTTATCTTTTTAACGCATAAGCTACTATTCCTACGCATAAGCCTTGATCAAACCTTCGCTAGAATTGTTACGCTGCAAACTTGTAAATAAATGAATCATAACGTCACGAATTCAAAAATGTCACTAATATACTTAAACGTTTGATATGTTGTGAACTATATGTGATAACATAAACTTTAAAACTTAAAGTTAACTAACTCACGAAACGCTTTCACGACGCCATTGGACTATTGGACAAACAAGTGACTTAGGACTCGTAACAATCATTAACACCGTACATTCAATAATTAGTCTATAAAACCTTCATGACTAACATTATGTCTTTCGATATGTTGGTTCTTTTGGCTAATGTTATTTCGATCGCGACATGGTCGCTCAAATGAATGTGGATGCACCAGAGGTTCTCACAATTGCCGATATCTTCCCTAATGGCTATCCAAGAAAGATTGTAAAGAACAATCTCAGAGTTGACTTTGAAACCCTCACATGCTCGAATCTTCTTGCTTGATTGCCGTGGATATTCTTAGGAATCATCCGTACCTAACATGCTCTCACACTCCTCGCTACCGGAAATCTACATACAACAATTCGGAATTCAATGCAAAGGATCAAAGGTCAAAGTGCGGCTGATCGCGGACGCCAATCACGCACAAATCACCATCACACAAGCAGATCTACGGTCGTTCTTCTAATTCCCGAAATCGAGCCAACCGACTTCTATGCCACACCTCTTGAAGAGACAGCTTTGAAATTCCGATTGATATTGGCTATGATGAAGCTTCAGGAATTATCACTAAGCATTCTCACGTGGAGCTTAAGAACATTCCTCAACCGTGGAGAACCCTCTACATCATCATTACCAAATCGGTCTCTTATCGTGATAGTGGTTATGAGCATCCCAAGCTCATGGAACTACAAATCTTCGGTCATTAATCAACAAAAGGACATCAAATTGAAGCCTTTGCTATGGGAAGACATGATGTCATTTCACAAGAAACTTTGCTCAAAGATTCCTATGTCAATAACAAAATTGTTGATCCAGAGAGCACTTGGACTTCATCCCGACATTCCACAAAGGCTCAATGACCCAGATAATCACGATATGTTGACCGAGCCTACCCTATCGAGTCGAGAATCAAGGAATCGCCAACAAAGAAACAGTGGTGTCGCTACGATCACCTTCGACAAATGAAATCAAAAACTTGAAACATACAAAAGGTATCAAGTAGCGATGCGAAGGAAAACTTGGCCATCTCGATGATAAGCCTTCGAACACCTACTAGAGAACCGTAAGAGGAAGTCTGGAAGTGCGGCAAGCACCGAGTCGAGGATGTTTCCGTGAGGAATCCTCCACGGGGGCAGTTCCGCCAAGGAAGCTGTTCCTATTCCCGTATCTAAGCTCAACCTCGAGAAAGCTAATGGACGAGGACTCCAAGGCTCCAATCGATGAAGAGACTTTCTACTCAACCAAAACACCTCCTTCAAGCAGCCTAAACCTCCAAGTTCACCGGTGACAAAGGAAAAGGGAAGACTCTGTACTTGTGTCGTATGAAGAAAGCTCAAGAAGAAGAAGAACTACTGGATACTTCATACGTGGGAAGAAATTCAAATTCCTTAGACTCCAACAGCGGCAAAAGAATTTGCAAAGAACAAATGGGTGGCCCCGAGGGTCAAGTGGTGCAAAACCTCAACCTTCAACGGTCACCATGCGTTAATCAACCCGATAAGGGATCCGGTGCCACCACTTTGGAGCAACAACAAAAGCCCGTGGAAGAAACTATTGAGTATGAATTTGAGGAACCGATTAAAGAAAAGTCCGAAAGATGAGGGTAACAAAGAAAAGACGAGAAAGAAAAGATCGAGACGAAAAGATCAAGAAAAAGATAAGCCCGAGATGACACGATTATGATAAGTTTCGCTGACAGTCCGCCGATCAGAGGAGAAAAACCTCTCAACCTCCAAAGGATCCAGAGTCTCCTCATGTCTCTTCATCATCAGATTCGCCTTCTCATTCTTCACCACCACCATCAAAGAAATCAACCAAATCATCATCCGTGATCAAGAAGAAGCCAACTCCATCTTGGATCTCTCAATCTAAGAATCGAATCGTTAAAGGCTGCAAACGAGTCGAAAGAAAGATATTCTCCACGTAAAGTTGACTTTCCTCGTGATGATCGATAACATATCTTCATGATGAGAATGACAAGATACAAGTTGAAAGGGAGTATGTACATAAGCTTATGAAGGATGATCTTCAAGGAAGCATGGACGAGATGATAAAAGGATACACTCACAAGTTCTTAATGGAGGTCATTCGGAAACTGACAAAGGAGATGTATTCCGCATAACTTTATCCAATCTCTTACATTTAGCCAAGCAAGCCATGAAATCAACTCCAATGAATTTGAGCATCAATCCAGCTGAAACTACAATCTTCTCAGATGATGAATTAGTAAACCGGCCGGAAGCGAAATGTCAACACGCTTCCGCAACGCTTTGCCTCCCATGAAGCTAAACTGTTTGAAGCATTGCCGGAATACCAACTCAATTCATCATTCAGAGAAGAGGCTTTAAGGCCTAAGCGCTCAGAGATGATGATGAAGACAAAGATCAAGATAAGGATAAGGAGCCTAAATGCACAAAGAAGTCTGGTGAATCATCTTCGATTCAGTACTCAATGCCGCCTCCACCACAAAGGACTCCAGCCCAACAAAGATCTCCTCCCCGCTCTTCTGCCGATAAACCTCGGGATTTCGAAGTTACCACCCCAAACTCAGAAAACCGGTGATCACTTTGAGTATACGGGTGGTGACGATGAAGAATACCATGAGCCCCAACAACAACCCGCCTCCCCGACAAAGTACGAAACTAGAATCCTCATCTAGGCTTAAGAAAAAGAAGAAAAAGGCGCCGGTCGACGCCCTATCATGGCTAGAAGAAGATAACACAGAGGAATTTGAATGGTTTTCTACACTTGTCAATTCCACTCCCTACCCTAAAGAAGGTCAAGATCTGGTAGACGGTACTACTTTGGAGCATGCTAAAATCTTGCAAGAAAAGTTCAAAGTAAAGAAGATGACGAAATCCGAGTTGAAGCGAATCAAGAATGAAGCATTTCAATCAAAAAGATAGCTCGAAAGTGCCATCGAGGTGGAATATCACCTTGATAACATTTCTTGAGCTATGTCTAATAACATGGATTGGCTCAACCCAGAAGCAAACATCGACTTTACGGCGGAAAACCCTCCTTATTACATCGACTGGTCTAGACCACTACCAACAATTGGCCAACCAAATGAGCCTAGAATTCCATTCAGACACTTCTTCAACAAAGACCTGGAATTTCTTCTTCACGGTGGCGATGGTTCAAGGAAATACGCTACATCCTTGACACTTCCATTCCCGCAGCGAATACTCAAACCGCATAGCTATCGAGGAAAGAGCTAATCACTTGTTCTCCAACAAAGTGGAAGCATACGACCGAGATGCAATGTAAAGGATTCATCATTGGCCTAACGACGAATCTACTACGTACGCCAATGTAGTAAGTCTCAACATGCGTGTTCAAGACTAAAACATCGTTGCCATCAAACACCTTGATCTTTCGTCCAAATGGGACTACACTTATCTCAAGAATATTGTGGTCAAGAGACAAGACGAAAGGGATTATGCATTCTCTGGCGACTTTGAGAATTTGTCTATCAACGACATCGAAGATATGTACCTTGCCAAAGTACAGGTGGTATGAGATAATTCTCCACCGAAGTACAACGTGAATTCATAAAGTCAGGCTCATCTTCATCGACGCATAGTCATCAAAGAACGTGTAGAAGATCTCCACTTGCGTGAGAATCTTATCGACCGTGTCAACTTCACTCAACCGCAGATCTTCCCGACATCAACCACTCTCACAATTTACACTCATCAGAAACCATTGGCTCGTTTACCGCAGTGAACTTCAAAGAAATTGCTTGATGGCGTGCTATGATCTTCACAAATTTGGAGATCACACTTTGAAGTTGGTTAGGGACGGATTGGCTTATCGGTTGAAGGATATACATCGAAGATTGGGTTTCTAAGCGATGGAATTCTCGTAATCGGAAGGGATGTGAAGAGGATCATCACAATGATTGATGAATGGTTGTATAGAAGGGATCAGTTCAGAATATTGGAAAGCTATGTTGGTGGTCGAATCCGTGAGAAACATCATCGACTTTCAACGCCCGATTCACACTCCTGGCGACATCTCTCTCGGACTACCCGGTACCCCTGAACTCGCTTCTTTCATTATATATTTGGATGTATGATCTATTATGTCTATGGCTTGTGCACATATTACAGTGTACAACCCGTACTTGTAAATAAAGGACCCTGTGGTACGCTTCAATGCCACAATCCTTATAAAAGGAGCGAAAGCTTCTTACTTTTGAGTAAAACCTATCAAACCTTTCATCTTTCAAGGTTTTGCTCAAAAGAACAAGTACTTTCCCTTATGATTTTCAAAACCTCAACCATTTATATCACTCGTTGAGGGGGAGTACTTGACTTAAAACTTTGTTCACTAATTGTTCACAGTGGTCATTCTTCCCGCAACACTCGAAATGGTCATATTTATTCTCAACCTTTCAAAAATAACATTTTATATGCCATTTTTGAGGGGGAGAAAATACGTGATAAGAAATATGTTGTGTAAATGCAAATGAATCTTTGTGCTATAGACTTAACCCATGAATTGACGAGATCTTAACTGTTAGTAACTCGAAAAGACTTATCCGGACGGTAATAATTTCAAGCTAGTTCGCTAGTGATGTAAACGTCTCTCGCAGGACTTGTCTCGAGTAGAATGTACCATTCGAGAAACTCTGGTAGACATGAACTCTGATAGGTTTGACAACCATTCGAGGATTGTCTACACCTTCAAGGTAGTTATTAGAGCTAGTTGTCACCTAAAAATGACAATGCAACTTTAACTATGCCACGAACTAACCGTCTCATGGGGAATGTCTATCTTGAGTTGATCAATTCAAAATGTGCACGCTTTTCGCCATTGCATTTAACCGTTAAAACTCTTAAGCACATGTGGAGGGGAAGTATTTATGCAAAATCTCATCTCAACAGTGGTTCAAAAATGTTTTTATTCATAAACACTGAGCGAGATTTTTCAAGTAAATGGTTTTATGGCAACATAGGTTAGTCATGGAGTCATAAGGTGACTAAGGTTAGGAATAACCGTCCTATGATCCGTCAGAGCCGGAGGGATCTACCCAAGGACACCACAAATAGTTAGTATTTAGAAGTCCTTAGGTATGATTATAAAAAGGAGAAAATGAGAATCGGAGAAAGAAGGAGTTGAAGAATTAAAAAGAAATGCAAAGAAAAGGGTGAAAAGAAATAGCCCTCTAGATTATTCAACTTAGGGCATAATCGGGTTCAATTCATATGCTCGGTTGTCACTAGATGACACCGGTATTGATTAAAAGTCGTCATGGACCCATGCACTAAACCTTCTTAACCACTCAAGTTTCTCTCAACAAGCTTGAGAAGCTTTCATTCTCACGGGAACCCTCCAAAAACTATCGGCTTCTTTAGAGATTGCCGGTATTGAAGAAGGAGACCTCTCTAGTCTCCGCCAGAAAACCAAAATGCATTATTGAGTCTAGAGCCACGAGATTCATCAAAAGATCTCTTAGGTACACTTGACATTTCATCACTTGACATTCAACAATAAGAATTTCAGTGGTACATTATCGAGTCCTTCACAGATCTTAGCAATCTGTCTAAAACATTTATGAAAGGTTCACATTTGTGATCCTCGCGATTGAATGGAAACTCTGCCGGTGGTCAACATCAAACACGAAAGCGGTCGCCGGCAACTCCCCGTGGATTGCGCAGTGGTCTCAAACGGTCTGGCGTGAGGTGATACTTGGACCTCAGCGACTCATCTGAATCGTGGGGTGTACTTTGCGTACATCGTTTATCTCACTTGTGGGACTCGATTGAGGAACGGCTTTTGTAAGAATTAGAGTTGTGTTTTCACACTATCTTTGTCAACACTCTCGAAATTCAAACTTGTAAGTGCCGGAATCCGCTTATTACTAACCGTTTTAATGTTTACTTCTTATGGAAGCTCTTGAGCGGAATGATCGTGCAGATTCTCCACTTGTTCACACCAACAACATCATCAAAGAAGTTCTATCTTAAAGCAACACAAAGTCTAATGATTCTTCGTCAAATCAAAGAATCTACAAAGTTAAAGACTTAAAGAACTTCATCAGACCGTAATCCAACGTTAAAGAGTGTGTGAGCATGTTGGAGAAAGACATGGAGACACCGGGCAAAGCAGAACTTGAGGCGACTTGATCTGAGATAACAACATAGTATCACTTTCATCACAAAGAACAATGATCAAAGAACAAAGTTAAAGATGACGCCAAAGCATAACCGCTGTTCAAAGAAAACTATCTCGCTACACGGGGAGATGGTTCAAATCAAGGCAATTCTTCTCACAAGAAAGAAGAATGTCGAAGATCGCCAAAGCTACTATTACATCAACGCTTTCACCGTTTTTCATCACCAACACTTGAGGGGAGATTGTTGGAATCACTCCTAAACCTTTATTCAAGTGTTAGTTACTCATATGTAATAGTTAGCTTAATTATGTCCTTTATGTTTGTTATTAGCCTTAGGCTTATGTAGAAGGCCCATAAGCCTAGGCCTAGCCCAATAAGTAAAGGAAGGGAACTAGGTGTGTTGCCCTAGCTTCCCTCCTATAAATACTCTTGTAAACCTTCATTTGAAGGTTGGTTGTTCAATTTACTCTTTCACATACTCTCTACGCATAACCGGTCTTAGCATTTACATGTGTGTGTGTTTGGTTTATTGTTCAATCGCCTCTCTATCTTTCTATTAAGCTTGTGTGGTAAATCTAGTGACCTATCAAGAATAAAAGAAGATGATCAACCCTACTCTTTCCCCTCAAACCCACATATGTCATCTAAATTTGGGTGAGTACTTCAAGTGCTATTATTCTTTCATGATACAGGTTATTAATAAGAATCGATTAAAATTTTTAGGTTTGCTATGTTATGATGAATAAAATCACAAGATATGATCAAATTTGTCAATACAAATAAGCCGTAAAAACGTTTATTTATATTTTACGATCTTCTAATGTTTTGTCGATAACAAACGTAAAATCATTTTAACGAAACAAATAAAATATGTAAATGGTTTGAGCCAATAGTTTACTAACACACTTACATTTTTATATAAAACACTAAACAAGTAATAATGTTTACATCTTATAGAAATGAATATAACAACTAGTGTTTACATAATATGGAAATGTGCATACTTGGTATATATTGTAATGGGTAAAAATCTAAGTCCTTAACCCATTGACTAGATACATTGAATATTGTTGGTAAACCCCAAAGTCCATGACACATACCCATGGAGCTTGATCCATAACCAATGATCCATTGCATGACATCATGCATGAATTCATGTTGGGTATTATCCATGATCCATGACCCAAGACCCATGACCCAATGTCTAGATACATTGCATCTTGTTGGGTATCCATAATTTATTACCCATAACCCATGGTTCATAACCCATAACCCATAACCCGGTTTGCAACCCAAATCCCGGACTTAAGCTGACCCAGCTGCCGAATCCCTTGGATTTCACTAGCCGGATCCCTCTGGGGAGGGATCCGTGGGAACCATGGAACAGTAGAGAAGTTTGCCTATAAATAGTGAGCCATTTCTCTCTTATTACTCGCCCCTTTTACACATACTCTCTCTTAGTATTGTAATATCTCTAACCTCATATCCAAAGGATCTTTCTATGTAGTTTTGCATTTGTGTGATTCTCTATGTTCCTCTTAAATTCGAGATCACCACCTCTTGAAGTCGAGCAAGCTCAAGTCCATGAGTTGCCATGCTTCGTCATCATCAAGACTACTGAAGTTATCTTGTTGATAGTTCTTTCCTCCCTTCTTAGAAGTGTTGTGTTGAAGATATTAGTGAAAGGTGCCAAAGGGTCAAGTCGAAGGGATTAGTGAAAGGTGCCAAAGGGTCAAGTCGAAGGCATTAGTGAAAGGTGCCAAGGGAGTACATTCGATATAGTGCATCGATGTACAAGATAGATAGTTTGGGTTAAAAGATATGGATATCCTTATGATGTTGTAATAAGGAGTGTCTCATTTGGGGTAGTCGTGTATTGGTGTAGTGTTGGGTAGTAGTTCCTCCTTTGTAATGGAACTCAGTATCTAGCCTTGTACCGGATAAAGTGTAGGCGACGTTGTGGTAGGTTTGGTTCTACCTCGTGGAAGAACCCGGTGTCTAGCCTTATAGCAGATAAAGAGTAGGCGACGTTGTGAAGGCTTTTCCGCCACATTAAAGAGCTTGTGTTGTGTAGTGCTTACGAACTCTTGAGTAGCGAACTCGGGGAGTGGAGTAGGGCAAGGAAGGTGCCCTTGTAGCCAAACCGCTATAAATAATCGTGTTGTGGTTTTGTGTTCTTACTCTTTGTCTTTGCATTACTTGTTTATATGCTTATCTATCATCATCCAACACACACATCAAAGAGATTGACATAAGTCGATCTAAATATAATAAAATGAAGTTTTAATCAGTAAAACTATTCACCCCCTTCTAGTTTCCACAATTGGTACCAGAGCTTCGTTACCAAGTTTCTTAGAGTATATTGTACTTTAAAAACTTGATACGATCCGTGTATGGTTGAAAACTACAAAGAAGGAAATCTCTCAAAACAAATTTTTCTTTTAATGTTGGATAGTGATAGATTATTCTAACAATTTCTCTTTAATAAATCTTCTTGCTTGGACTCTTCCAAAGACTTCATTTCTATCCAAAGAAAAATGAAGCCAATACCTAAGGAAGAACTCAAAAGTAATCTCAACCTAATTTTACTAAGTACAATGGATTACTTTAAAAGCTCATGAAGTATTTTGGGTCTATGGTTTTCAAAAAACCATAAAAAGAGTTTAGAGGTATGTTCCCTTACCCACAACTAGTTGATCTTTACTTATAGTGTTCTTATATGATTATAATGATGATATGTGTCTTTCTTTCATGATAAAAACCGTGCATATAAATGTAGTCTTATAAAACTGTATGAACACATGAATTAGGACTTTAACTTCAAAATCGCAAGTCCTTAAAAAGTCTATCTTCACTACTTTCCATATATACTCATCATCGGGAATAGTATTCCTTTTAGATTCTCTTAAAAATACTAAAGATTATCAAACCTACGCTGTCATCGCAAAATAGACCTTTGATGGTTAACTTACCAATAATCAATAAACAATCCTCCTTCCCGTCAAAACACCTTGGCCAAATGTCTATTCAAATAGGAACCTCATTCTACAAGTTCTTTTTCAAAATAAGTTATTGTATAACTTATTACAAGTAAAAAGAATAATTCCAAATACTTCATTTTCTGTCTGCATACCCGGATCTCATAAGTTGTACTAGCCGGATCCCTAAAACAAGGGATCCGGGGGAACCGTGTCACAGACATCAGTTATACGCTTTTCAAAACCCAAAATAATCAATTTTCCCTCTTTTCACAAACACAAAAACAACCTAATCTCTGCTTCAATCTCCATAGGGCTTCATACTCTGAAGCATCTCATTCTTGAACATCATTGTAACTAACTACACTCATATATTCTATTCATCATCATCTTCATCCTAGGGTTTATGGTTTTAGACTTTTCAATTAAGATTCAATTCATCACCAATTGAAGAACTTAGGTACTATAAAAGTTTCATTACAAAATGGTTCTATACAATTAAAGGTTTTCAAAACAACATTGTTAATACAAATCAAAACCATAAACTCATCTTGAAATTTTTTACCTAATTGGAATATTTGTTTTCTAGGATCAATCATGCCTAAAGCTACCCAAAAAGATCACCATGACACCGTTCACTACCTTTCTAGATACTATCGGAAAAAAGGGCTTTCAAAAACCAATCGCAAAATCTTCAAAAAACTAGAAAAATGACTTATCCGCGAAGGTCGTGTAGTTAAGGAATGTTTCCTTGAAAACTCCTACATTCATCAAGTCTTTTCAGCAATCAACTTTGATTTTCTTTTAGAAATTGATGAACAAATTTGTCCGGTCTTTATCTTTGAATTTTACAAGAGTGTTAGGATTGTTCGAAACAATTATGGAAGTATTTCAATCGCTTTCATTATAAACAACCAAAGCATTACCTTACCCCTCAACACATTCGCACAAATCCTTCGCATACCATGTGAAGGAATTTGTATGTATTCCCAATATTGGTCAATAGCTACTCAGTCCTTCGCACTAGACTCCAAACCTATCTATCACACTCCTCTCGATGACCCAATAGTTGTTCGAGACACCATCTTCAAGAAAAGAGTCGACCAATCTCGTCTCAACCGCAACAAAGAACTTATCTATCATGATCCCTTTCAAATGGAACTCTCCGACATATTTCCCATTTACAAAAAGTGGGAAGAAATCATTAGAGAAAATGTCATTTGCTTGGTTGGAAACAAAGACCATCCCAATGCGTGTCTTGTCCAAATGATTTATTGTCTCATCCACCAAAGACCTTTTAATATTGCCTATTACATGGTTAAAAGAATGGTAGGTGTGTTCAAAGCCAATAACATGGTACTTCCCTATGGTATGCTCCTAACACGACTCCGTGAGTATGTTAGTGCAATGCAACCTTCTCCTATTACCGATGATCATTTTCTTGCTAACCATGTTATGGTACCACTTACCAAACAACCTTCCAAATGGCTCATGATCAATGGAAAAAGGCCTCGTGCTCTCTCGGACTCTTCGGACGAAGAAAAAGAAGATGAAGTCGATCCCGTTTCTAACTTTCAAATCAACCCCATGACCTACCATAAACAACTTCCCACTCTTCCAAATGAGTCCGAAGAATTTAAGCAAACAAAAGGGATGATCAAAGGCCTAACTCACTACATCATGAATTCAGGAAAGAAAAAGTAAAGAGATTGATAAAAGAGACATTATGCTTGTCTTTATGGTTATTTTAGAAATTTTATGATTATCAAACAATGTATGTTCATATTTGTGCAAGACTTACTTTGTTACTTTTATTCGAATGTTTGGTTGTTATCTTAACTACTCACCTATAGGTTGTCGTTATGTGCAACATATTTTGTACTTTTGCCTATATTGATGTATGTTTCTAGTAGCAATCATTAGTTTTAGTATGCGACACCTAGAACAAAATGTTGCATGCTTTCTGTGAAGTATTATGTCTCATAAAAACGGATCCCTCATTTATAACTAGCCGGATCCCTCCAAAGGAGGAACCGTGGGATCCGTGCAACAGAAGCACTTTTTATTACTAATTTGAGCCTCATTTGCAGGAAATTATGCATCATATACTTGCTTTCTAACATTTGTTTTTTAGATTTTCAAAATACACATGCATACTTTGACACCCTCAATGGGGAGCTTTTCGTCAAAGCAAAACTATTGCAAAAATGCTTGCAATACTTTCACTTAGGATTTCTTTATTACTTAACGCCCTCACAAAGGGGATCACTCGTCAAGGGGGAGCATTTTCGTCATTTTCAAACATAATTGCAACATACCTGCTTAGACTTCCTAATTACTTGACGCCTCACAAAGGGAAGCATTCGTCCACGGGGAGCTAAGACGATAATCCTTCTCTTCTCTTACTCGCTATTTTTTATATTATTACTTTTTACACATTTTTATCAAAACAATGTGTTAGTTTCTTTTCGACGCTTTTTTTGTTTCGACAAAAGGGGGAGAGAGAGTAAAAAACTCCAATTCAAACTTTTACAAATTTTAATTTTTCCTTAAAATAATCTTATGTTTTGTCATCAACAAAAAGAGGGAGATTGTTAATACAAATAAGCGATAAAATGTTTATTTATATTTTACGATCTTCTAATGTTTTGTCGATAACAAACGTAAAATCATTTTAGCGAAACTAATAAAATACGTAAATGGTTTGAGCCAATAGTTTACTAACACACTTACATTTTCATATAAAACACTAAACAAGTAATAGTGTTTACATCTTATAGAAATGGATATGTATAACAACTAGTGTTTACATAATATGGAAATGTGCATACTTGGTATATATTGTAATGGGTAATGTAATGGGTAAAAATCTAAGTCCATAACCCATTGACTAGATACATTGAATATTGTTGGGTAAAACCCAAAGTCCATGGCCCATACCCATGGAGCTTGATCCATAACCCATGACCTATTGCATGACATCATGCATGAAGTCATGTTGGGTATTATCCATGATCCATGACCCAAAACCCATGACCCAATGTTTAGATACATTGCATCTTGTTGGGTATCCATAATTCATTACCCATACCCATGATTCATAACCCATAACCCGGTTTTCAACCCAAAATCCGGACTTAAGCTGACCCAGCTGCTGAATCCCTTGGACTGCACTAGCCGGATCCCTCTGGGGAGGGATCCCTAGGAACCATGGAACAGTAGAGAAATTTGCCTATAAATAGTGAGCCATTTCTCTCTTATTACTCACCCCTTTTACACATACTCTCTCTTAGTATTGTAATATCTCTAACCTCAGATCCAAAGGATCTTTCTATGTAGTTTTGTGTTTGTGTGATTCTCTAGGTTCCTCTTAAAGGCGAGATCACCACCTCTTGAAGTCGAGAAAGCTCAAGTCCATGAGTTGCCAAGCTTCGTCATTATCAAGACTACTGAAGTTATCTTGTTGATAGTTCTTTCCTTACTTTTTAGAAGTGTTGTGTTGAAGGCATTAGTGAAAGGTACCAAAGGGTCAAGTCGAAGGCATTAGTGAAAGGTGCCAAAGGGTCATGTCGAAGGCATTAGTGAAAGGTGCCAAAGGGTCAAGTCGAAGACATTAGTGAAAGGTGCCAAGGGAGTACATTCGGTATGGTGCATCGATGTACAAGATAGATAGTTTGGGTTAAAGGATATTGATATCCTTATGATGTTGTAATAAGGAGTGTGTCTCCTTTGGGGTAGTCGTGTATTGGTGTAGTGTTGGGTAGTAGTTCCTCCTTTGTAATGGAACTCGTTATCTAGCCTTGTACCGGATAAAGTGTAGGCGACGTTGTGATAGGTTTGGTTCTACCTCGTGGAAGAACCCGGTGTCTAGCCATGTACCGGATAAAGAGTAGGCGACGTTGTAAAGGCTTCTCCGCCACATTAAAGAGCTTGTGTTGTGTATTGCTTATGAACTCTCGAGTGGGGAACTAGGGGAGTGGAGTAGGGCAAGGATGGTGTCTTGTAGCCGAACCACTATAAATACTCATGTCGTGGTTTTGTGTTCTTACTCTTTGTCTTTGCATTACTTGTTTAAATGCTTATCTATCATCATCCAACACATACATCAAATAGATAGACATAAGTCGATCTAAATATATTAAAAAAAGTTTTAATCGGTAAACTATTCAACCCCCTTCAAGTTTTCCAAAAAATTGTTTAATCTAATTTTTCAAATTTTTTTTAAACTTTAATTCAATTTAATTGTGTTGATTGGTGTTTTTAGGGATGCAACTAATACCCGATGATTTGTGTGTTATGTATCCTCAAATTAGGAATCGATTTTTGGAATGTATTTAATGGTAAGTGTTTATACAGTTTTCATATTATGTTATAAATTGAATATGATATTTAGTTTTATTTGCCGCACTATTTTTGATTTATAACTGTGGAATTGCTAAGAACTAGCGTAAACTTTAGTACTTTTTGCTTTATGGGTGTTTGGAAGATTGTATATCCAACTAAGATTTGATTTTTATGAAGCAATGTCAATAGAAGTAAGATTATATCTATGTTTTTTGCAGATCAGTTGTTAGTTATTATGCGCTGAGTATTTATTTTACATAAAAAGGTACATACTTCTTCTTTCTACTTAGGGTTTTATTAATTTTATTTTTATGTACTCTATTATAATTATTTGTGTTTTTTAAGGTTGTTTAAATATGTCTAAATTTGGTGTGATTTGATTATGTTAAAGAGGTTAGTGATGTATAATTAAGGAGGTTTAGTCTGTGTTTTAGGTAAGTTTTAAGGAAATATCGCGTGAAGGTGAAACTATTAGTGAGGTAGATAAGGGTGTGATTCCGCAACTTTTACAAGTTTATTTTCATGAACATTTGAAACTAAATGAAAATGCATTTTTACATCATTCCATGCATCATCATATCTCTTTAAGATCTTTAGAAGATTTGGTTAGATTAGCAAGATCTTGGAAGATATTCTAAGATATCAAATCTAATAAAATATTATTATTTTTTATTACCACCATGGCTATAAATATCAACCTATTGTTTTCTCATTTTCTCATCCCTTCCAACACACATTCTCTCTATCTTTCTTTCATCTTTTAGATCTATAGATAACCATGTAGTAACATGCATTAATCCCCATCATCATCACATGATCATAATGCTTCTAACATTCATCTTTGTTGTAAGCATACTTTACATTTTGTTCAACCAAGGAAAGCTTGGAGATCTAGCCATCCTCATTCACTACAAGCATACATACATGAAGATCTATTACATCAAGCTTGAGTAACTTGTGAGCTTCATCATTTGAAGGCTTCCTATCAATGGAAGTTCATTTAGAAGTAGTCAATCATATCCATTAGACATTTATGTCATGGATCATCATTGTAAATATTATTGGATCATCACAACACTTTCACCAAACTAGATTAGATGGTTTGTGTGTTTGTACCATAAAAGACAAGGTTTGTTATGTTGAGCCTTAAAGCATAATGGGAGTGGTTGTACCCGGAAAGAACTTGACATCTATCTTAGTGTCAAAAATATTTTATAGGCGACGTTAGGTTGGTTCTACCTCGAACTAGAACCTGGTATTTAGCTTTGTACCGGAAAAAGTGTGTTTAAAATTGTAAGGTTTTTTCCGCCAAGAAGAGAGCTTGTTGATCTAGTGAAGTAACTCTTGAGTTGGGTACTCTGGGAGTGGAGTAGGGAGGAGAGGAGATCCGTGACCGAACCACTATAAATCCCCGTGTTCGGTTTGCACTTTCCTTTCTTTATCTATTTACTTTTATAATTGCACTATACTATTGTTTGTGATGTGGTTTGATGTTAGTGTGACAACTTGCTTTACTATGCTTTATATTAGACACAAACGATAATTGACACTCATATTATAACAAACTTTATAAGCGATTTGATACTAAAGATCTAAAGTTTTTAAACGGTAACGTATTCACCCCCCCCCCCTACGTTTTCACAATTGGTACCACAGTCTCGTAGCTCTTATTTTCAAAACAAATGGTTTTTAAAATGGAGCACGATCCATGTATCAAATTACAATTGAAGCGAAATATAATAAGAAATTTTTTTTGCTAATTATACTTAGAAATTTTGTTGTTAAATGTTTAGACAAGTCACATTAGTAAAAATAATAAAAAAATATTTGTATTATATTTTTTCTATCAAATCTAGTAAGTCCTACACTTTATCGCTATGCGTAAGTACATTTTTCGTTCATTCTGTTCAGACCACTGATTGGGCGGAACCAAAAAAAGGGGTCCTCCCTTGTAAAATTTTGGTTCTTTGGTCTGCATAGTATGCAGTTTTTTGGCCAACTTCAAAAATCATAACTAATTGCCGTAAGTACGCACGAGTCGAGCCAACTATCATTTTAAAGGGAATCGAGTCTACTTTATTTTAAAACTACTCTCATGGCCTGAGTCTAATTTTAAATAAGTGAAATAGACCAAATACTACAGTATGCCCAAGATATTAAGTTTCGCTATAACATAAAAACTCAAATAATTTGGTAATATGTTTAAAGGAAGCTAATCATGCTTAGTATACATCGTCATATTTAAACGCAAAATGAAGAAAAGTGTTTTTCTTTTTATACTATGCTAAATGACTACTTGTTTATGTTTACATATATGTTGCTTAATTATTTTCAAATTGTTGTTTACACTTGTTTGTTTGTATAACATAAGTGTCAATATTTCCATGTCATTTATTCGCTTGTTTGTCAATTTCTTGTTTATGCACAATAGAACATTTACTAGATTGCACTAAGTTGGAAAATTGTTTTACCATCGCTTATAAACTTAGATCACGTTCTTTGTGTATGTTATACTAACATCTCTCATAACATATGAATTCATAACTCATTAGGAATGAGTACTAATTAAATTAGTCAAGTACGTTAAAAATGTTGTTTTACATATGTTAGGATTTGGAAAATCCATATTGAAGAGTCGGTCACCCCATCTATAGTCTAGCATATGTTAGCTCGTAGACTTTACTTTATTTACTAGTTTATTAGTTAGTCATTAGCTTAGTTTAGCTTAGAGTAACATCGTGGAGGACGGACGGGTCTTTACCCACTGTATACCTGATCCACAGTCCGACAGGAGGACGTTTAGCTTGTAACTATAAATACATCTTCCATCATTGGAAGAGGTGGTGCTTCTTAATCTAACATTTCTTTTTTGTTTTACTTTCTCTCTCTAAGAACACCCTCTCTACTCTTTCTCTCTCTAAACATGGCATACTTGTATTATCATCATCTTAGGCCACCCGAATCATCAAACAACATAAAATCATGATCCTACAATTGGTACCAGAGCCCAGGTTGTGTTGTTCTTGATGATTCGTATGGTTTTTATGCGACTTTTGATGGGGTTTGTATGGTTGTTTTATGCGTTTTGTCACGGTTCTTGTGATGAGTGATGCGGCTTGTATTCAGTTTGTTGATGTTTGTTTATGTGTGGTTGTTAAACTGTTTTCTTTTGATTGATCGTGATTGTAAACAAGCTTTAATGAGTTGTCGATTATGTTGTCAAAATCTTAACCTGATTTTTAGCCGTTTGTTAGTTTTTCTGATAGTTGTAAAAGTTTCTGATTAATTATGTTCTGTCTACTGCTGTTATGTTCCTCGTTGCGATTTGTGCTAAAAGTGAAATATTCATCAAAGTGGTTTGAGGTCATTCTTCAATGCGGTTTGCTAAAATAATTGTCCAGGTTTGTGGCTTCTGAAGCGGTTTGGTCTCAAAAATCATTTTGACGCTATGCATTTTGGTCTCAAAAAGCGTTTTGACGCTATGCGATTTGGTCTCAAAAATCGTTTTGATGCTATGCGATTTGGTCTCAAAAAGCATTTTGACGCTATGCGTTTTGTTGATGGTTTTGGGTCTTAAGCGGTTTGTAAATACAAGAAGCGGTTTGATGATTAGATGAGGTTTGTATGAAGAGTTTTGACTCTAAAAAGGTCTGCGATTTGGTTAAGATACTTTCTGAGGTTTGACACAGAAGTATAAAGCGGGTTGACTCTGAATTAATGTTGCGTTTTGATGAATATGAAGCGGTTTGACAAGGGAGAATGAAAATTGCATTTTGACAGATGCTTGGCATGCGTTTTTTAAGTGTTATACGTTTTGACTCTAACACACTGTGAGTTGGACAGATTAGAAGGAAGTGCATAACTCTATCAAGATTCAACAATCACTATAACTAACACAAACGGCAGAAACAAAATCTATAATCAACAAACATCACAACCAACATTCATCAAACAATCATACATCAACATCAACATACATCATTTATAGATCAAACAATCACTAGTATCAACAACAAACTACTTCTCATCATTATTTCTATCCTAACTCCTTCATATTCTCAGTAACAACTACAGTCACCAACTACCTACACATCTATTAAGACCCAACCAAGTTTCAAAGATCTTAGTTTGTATATCTCGTGTGATCACATAAGCTTCATGGAACTCAAAGGACAATCGCACAAATACAAAACATCATGGACCATTTTTCAAAGCCTTAACTTCAGCATATTCGAAAACCCAGATGAAACCATAACATATCCATTAAGGTTTCTTTCTGTCGTTCGTTCGATTAAATGATTATTAGTTTGGTACAAAGTCTAAAAAAACAAGTTATTCGATCTCAGCCTTCTAAACTCGTGGTACTCAAAAGTTACGTCAAAACCAAAGGTCTAAAGCACGAATTTAAAAATCATCATTGTCCCAATATTTTTGATAATATTCAAAATAATAATGAAGTGAACTTAACAAGTATGTTAGTTCAAGTCACTGTTTCGAACCATGACTCAACACAAAGTAAGCAAATGAGTAAATGGGACATAGTATCAAAATTTTCTTGAAGCTTAGCTTCAGTTCAAGATTCGAAATATTGAAGAAAGAACAAAAACTAAAGGGGTTTCATCCTCTCTTCATGATTCGGTTATCAGGAAAAATGAAAAAACAAGTGAAGATAATTAAAACCTACCTGAAAATTGTTTGTGAGCTATTGAAGCCGTCTCAAGACCTCAAGCCATCCCTGTGGCGAGGTAATCCGTGTGGATTGATTTTCATAGGTTTGATTGTATGGGAATGATATATGCTTGATTTAAACAGAAGTGATGGGGGCGGATAATGGTTGATAAGGATTAATTGATTTTCTCTCATGTGTTTGTTTCGTTGAGAGATTATTCAGGATGGGGGAGAGGAATTAAGTGAGGGAAATTAGGGTTTGGAAAATAATGGATTAGATTTGATATGTGAGAGATATTAGGGAAAATGTGAGATAATGTGATATTTTATACCCAATATTTTAGCGCAATCTTATTTGTGGACGAGGTAATAAACATGGGCCGGATCCGGTGGACTTTGAAGATTTAGATCGGGTGGATATACTTGGGCCCATGAATTGTTTATGCATAAATGGGTCGTGTGATAAGTTGTGATAGGTAGCCGTGTGTTATCAAGAATGGTTTAGCCCAGGTAATTATTAACTGAATTTGGACTTGGACGTGGGCCTTGAATATTTTTAATTAGACGTGGACCGTTTAATTGGACGTGTGTTTGATTGGAGTTTGATAGTGATTCATGGCCAAATAATTTTTGATAATAGTATTTTTGGAGGTGCATGGGCTTGAATATTAATCATGATACGTCAGGTTATGTTGGATATTGGATTTGGATGGTGCATAGATGGGCCTCTCTAATACTGGATCATTTTTATGATATTTGATTTGATTATGAGATTTAATGATGAGATTTGGTGTGATGATGAAATTCGGTCTGTTATGAAGATTGGTACTTTGGTTTATACATTTTCACTAAGGATATTATGTCACGGCTTGAATTGATGATTGAACGACGTTGACTATGGGGTTTTTGTACGGTATTTCTTATTTGAACTTGAAGTGAGGTTTTTCAGGCGCATTTACTTATTTCGTCTTCTTTCTTTCTTTCTTCCGTGAAGATGACTTGTCTGGGCGTTTATTGAGTGTGATAAAGACTTGGTTATCTAGTTACTTTTGTGATTCTTTCTCGCTTAACCCACAAAGTAGCTATCACTTTCGGTGTCTCGCGCTGTTGAGGATTCGTCAAGAGGTTTTGTACATTGGGTGCACAGTTTCTTTTTCACGAGGATTAGTACAAGTTTTAGTAACAAATCTGGGGAATTCTACTTCATGATCAAGTTTGGTATATCGAGTTTACTTTACCAAGTGGTCATAGCAATAGCCGACAATATGTGGAAGATGTGCTTGCCAAAATGTTCAAAGGATGAGATGTGATCAGCAATTCTCATGGGATATTTGATGCCACAGAATGTTAATGATACTTCACAGTCTAAGCAAAATCTTTCAAGAATCTTCAGCTTTAGTCATGATTTTTCAAGATGTTTGCTTATGACAAAAACTTCTCATGCAAATGGTCGTACACGTTATGATTCTTCCGAAAGTTCGAAACCATCATGGGGGAGAAACGTGTACTTTGATGTTTTACGGTCAACCTCCAGGGGAAAGTAGTGTATACTACTTTACTTAGTATGGTTTGTGAAGTATTCTACATATGGGAGAAGAATTGTTGATGAACCTCTGCATGTTCCCCTAAAACAGATATTCACCGAAACCAAATTTGTCATAACACATTCACGCTGACATTGTTTATGGTTTAGTCTTGATTTTGTAAAATCCCGCGAAAGAATCTATTTCTCGGTTTAAATCATAGACGTGTAAAATTCCGTGACAATGGAAACATCCCGGTTAAAGAAAAGTGCATTTCCGGATCTATCTCTCGGTTTATTCTTGGTTTTGTAAAATCCCGAGAAAGAATCTATTTTTTTGGTTAAAACCATAGAATTTTAAAATCCCGTGATGATGGAACCATCCTGGAGAAAGGGAAAGTGTTATTCTGGATCTTATCTGATGCTGGTGCTACGGTTTCAACTTCGAAGAAGGGATAAAGGGTGTACTTCATAATTGGTTGATTGTTTGTATATTCTTCATGGCAGTTTGGTTATTTCAAATTTTTACGGAGTTATGCTCATTTAACCATGGTCGGGATGAAACCATTATCATAGTTCACTTAAAACATCAAAGGAGGCTAGATTTGAGCTTTTAACCAGAAGATGTGACAACGGCGTTAATTCATTATTATTTATTTGAGGTTGAAGTGAAATTTCACGGGCGAGTGTACTTAGTATCTGAAGGTATCGAGGATGGTTGGATGAAGATTTTTCGAGATCCTTGTTCGAGCTTTTATCATTTTCAAAGACGAAGACTTGGAAATCTAGTTATTTTTGGGTGATTTTTCTTTTTTCTTTTTTACCACCACAAAATAACTATCACTTTAAGGAGTTACGTTGTAGTGCCCAGTGTCACATTAAATTGTGGAGTTTCAAGAGGTGATGTACATCTTATACTTGATGGTTGGTTGGATGAAGAGTATAGAGTACTTAGGGATTCAAAGGGGCATGAACTCTCGGCACCGCTCTTTGTTACATGTGTGCAAGTTTAAGTCACGAGTTCGGGTTATTTTACTGTGATCAAATTCATCATATTAAGTTTTCTCCATCAGCTGTCACGACAAAGAGCCTACTGAATGATAATGGGGTTGATAACAAGTTAGCCAAGAGATATAGTAAAGAGAGACATTATGACGTTTGAATACTTCTGTTCAAACCTCGTTCTCTAACGAAAAAAAATGTGTACGCTTCAGTGCGCATTATCTTCAAAAGATGAGAAATCTTGTTATGACTTTTGAATACTTCAATTCAACTCTCGTTCCTCAAAGAAAACAAAAGTGTACGTTTCAATGCGCTTTATCTTCGGAAGAAGAGAAATCTTCTTATTTATGACCATTCTCATCAACATGCTTCATGATTTTTCCATGAGCGCTCAGTTATCAAGTGGTCCGAACTACCATTGTTAGTACTCTTATTACACTTGCTCAATTATGATGGCGATGGCGACATCATATGCAGTTTTTACAGGGGAGAAGTGTGAATAGAATACATTTGGAAGATATTCACTTGTTTAATCAAGAATGGCATCTCCGTATGCAATTCTTGGGGGGGGGGAGAAGAAGTGTGATAATTCTGCACGTTGAGTTATATCTGAGAATATATGGTCATATGGCTCCTAACTCATGTAAGAACCGAGCTTCTTCTTATCGGGTCATCTTTATATGGAGTTTCTTCTAAGAGCTATTGGTTGACATCTTCTCACGGATTGATGAGTTTAACGACAAAGTGCTTCCAGTTAATGCTTCACGTACACAACAACATGATGATGCCGAACAACCTAATGTTCTTGTTTGATGTGATTGTTTGTTTGGTGTTACCATTTCAAGTGTTCGTTGTGGGCCGACCACTGATTTCCTGGATGAACATCTTTCTGTTCTTGTTTTATTGGGAGGAATTTGAGTTAAGGGTATTTGCAATAAGTTAATTGGAATGCATTTGGTGAGATGAAGATGTTAACATTCTGTTCCCCAAACGGACAATCTTGAAGAAGGTCGAGTCTAAAGTCTGTTCTACACTTTCTGTTGCGTGTTAGAAGACGAAAGACGAGTTGCATTTGATTATCTAAATACTTCTTCTTATTCCGGGCATTCGTCAAAAATATTGTCAGCTTAGGGGAGAGCACTAATTGGGGGAGTGTGAAAAGTCTGATTTAATCCCTAATTAGATTTGCTCACACTATTCTTTGGCAAGTTGATTCTCACAAGACTTCAAGTGTTCTTCTCAAAAGGTTTCTAGTATTTGGGCTTACAATGTGTTGCTGATTCTGAAGTGTCAAAACCAGCAAGGGGGAAGGACACACGCATCTAAATGCAAAACGAGTAAACTTGATAAACTTAATAATTCTAAGTGATTGAAGATATCCCGGGAAGACAAATGTCATGACCGCAGAGAAACTCAATGTTTAACTCATGGCGTTTAGTGTTCTTATTCTAACTATGTGGGGGAAGAGATGGAAGAGTTAGTTTCTGATGATAAAAGAGGTACACAAGCGCGTTAATACAAATAAATCGTAAAAAAGTTTATTGATATTTAGCGATCTGTTTGTGTGTTGTTGATAACAAATATAAAGTTATCATAAGTAAAATTATAAGGATACATGTTATTTTTGTAAAGCATTTACGTATATAATCATTTAACATTAATTGTTGTAATGATTCATTTATTGTAATAGTTTATTAGGATGGGTAAAAACCATAACCCATGACCCATACCTGTGGAGCTAACCCATGACCCATTGAAAAGATGCATTGCATCTCCTAGATACATTGTATCTATTTGGATACCCATGGTCCAAAGTATATGACCCATGATCCATGACCCATAACCCATTTAGGGGGAGCGTCCTACGGATCCCTCAGTTTACACTGGATGGATCTCCCATGTAAGGGATCCGTGGGATCCGTGCAATAGTAGTGATTTTTTGCCTATAAATAGTGAGCCAATTCTTTATTATAACTCACCCCTCTTCTTACAAACTCTCTCATATATTCTTACATTCTTCTAATCTCAGATCTCTTGATCTAGATAGTAATTCTTCTTTCTTTTGTTTTGATTCTCATATAGGTCCTTCTCTAAGGCGAGATCACGAGCTTCTACAAGTCATCCAAGCAAGGGGTCCTTGATTGATTTGTTCCTCCACAAGATTTCTATAGCAAATATCTTGTATTTCATATTTCACATATTTGTTGTGCTCTAGTTGTGTTGGTTTGGTCCTCCGTGTTAAGGACTCGGTATTTAGCTTTATACCAGAAAAAGTGTAGGCGGCGTTGTGAAGGCTTCTCCGCCAAGTTGAAGGAGTTTGTTGACATAGTGCTTGAACTCTCGAGTAGGTGACTCAGGGAGTGGAGTAGGGCAAGGAAGGTTTCCTTGTAGCCGAACCACTATAAATCGGTTGTGTCATTTCTATCCTTTACTTTACTTGCTTTCGTTACTTGCATTACTTATAGATCTATACTTTTTATCCATCCATACGATTTCACATAACATCGAATCTAAAGTTTTTGAAACTAAGTTAAAATTGGCAAAACTATTCAACCCCCCCCCCCCTTCTAGTTTTCCACAATTGGCAACAAGAGCTAAGTTTACAAAAGTTTTAAAATAAATAGTATTTTAAAAAATTTTCGATCACAATGGGTTCTGAAAATTATAAAGAAGGGCAATCTATGCAACGACCTCCACTACTTGAAACTAATGGTTTTATTTATTGGAAAAATAGATTCGAAACGTATGTAAAGTCAAAAGATATTGATCTTTGGTACATCATTGTTTAGTTGTAACTCATCAAGGAAATCAACAAGTTAAAAACAATAAAATAGATTTGTTTGTTCAACAATATGAACAATTTTCAATATCAGATGAGGATACTATAGATAATTCTTTTGCTAACTTTAATACTATAATTACATCATTACAAGCATTTGATGAGTCTTTATTTAGTCGTAATCATGTTAGGAGATATCTAAGGGCACTTCCATCTAAGTGGAGATAAAAGGTAACGGCCATCGAAGAATCAAAAGACTTGACAATCCTCACCCTCGACGAACTCATAGGCAATCTAAAGGTTTATTTGCTTGTCCTCGCTAAAGATTCTGAAGCCTCAAAAGAGAAGAAAGAGAAGCACAAATCTCTTGCCTTAAAGGACAAGAAGGTCTCAAGCGATAAAGAAAACTCTTCGTCGGATAGTGATGACGAAGAATATGCTATGGAGGTAAGGAATTTCAAGAAGTTCTTTAGAAGAAAAGGAAGATATGTCAAGAAACCATATGACGACAAGAAGGGGTTCCATAAAGGCAAAGACGACAAGAAAGCAAGGGATGAACGAGCATGTTTTACATGTGGGGACCCTAATCACTTCATTAGTGAATGTCTCAAACGTGACGAACAAAAAGCGTTCGTGAGTGGTAGTGGGGAATAAGCGAGGAGGATGACGAAGAAATTTGTCTCATAGCAAATGACTCAAACGAGGTATGTCCTGAATCTCTCTTATATAGTAGCTCATCATTAGATGATGATTCATTGCATCGTGAATATGATAAACTTTGCAAAATTATTCTAAAACTAATTAACAAAAACAAGATTTTGAAAAACCAAAATGAACGTTTAGAAAAGGAAGTCATTCAATTAAAAAGCAAATTAAAACGTTTAGAAAAAGGGAAGATAGCAAGTGGGGAATGTGAGCTTTATGTTCAACTTCAAACACTAGTTGATAATCTTGATTCCAAGATTGCTAGCATGAATACGAATACTCTAAATACAATACTAGATAGTGTTAAAACAGGAAACAATCAAAAGGATCTAGGTTTTCAAGAACATAATGCATCAACTAGTGAAAATAAAGAAACACAATTCATCAAAGAAACTGAAAAACAAGCTACTGTAGTCACGGATCCTACGGATCCTCTGAAAAGGGAACCGTCTAATGTAAAACCAGGTATCCTTGGGTCTGCTGATGCAAACAGAAGAAATAGTGTAGCTACTTCATCTAGAACCAACTTTGTTACCGGTAATAAGAAGAAACCAACCCACATTACTGTTAGACAACCACCGCCACTAAAACAAAATCAAAGTTTTATGAGAAACAAAGGTCCATCGTTTTCAAAACCTAACACACTTATAAGGAGACCTAATTGGGGTAACCGACACTTCCTTATGGAATTTCCAATTCCTAACAATCTCCCCCTAAGGGAGGTCACCCCATGAAATACATTTTGCATCCTAGCATTCTATCTTTGTCTTTCGTTCTGAACTCGTAGACTTCAATTCTTCAATTTCCGCATTCTTTGTGCTTGAGTTGCGAATCTTCAAAGTCCGCATACTTTGTACTTTTTAGTGGAGGCCTTTGACTGATCCACGTCTTGTTGATCTTCGAGCTTTCTTTGAGATCATCAGCCACAGTAAATCTTTGGATCACCCTTTGTATTGTTGCCTTCATGTGATGTTGTGACTTTCGTAACCGACGTGCTCACACTTTCTGGATCATGACATCTTTTCATAGAGTAGCGGAAGCACTTTCTGGATCATGACCGACGTGCTCACACTTTGTGAATGTTGTGAGCATGCGGTTGTCATTTCTCCTCAACTTCGATCAGCTGCGACCGTCCAATGTTCCTACAAACAACAGTTAGCACTAAAACATATGAAAGTGTCTTTGTTCACTTTCGTTGAATATAGTTGCAAGAACCACGGTTCCTCGTTGATCAAGATAAACACGCCGCGGATCGTAGAATTCAAGAATCTCCTTGACAGGTTTCGCAGCTTGATCTAGCCGCTCTCAAACCGAGCGCCCCAAAGAAGACAACACGGAGTGAGTGAACCAAATAATTGAGATTCATCGATTGATGAAAATTTATTTGAAAACAATCGAGTATTGTTTAGAAGAAAAAGTTTTGCAATACGATGAAGGTTTTATGAGAAAGATCAACTTTCAATCAAAAATACTTTTTGTATTTGAAAAAGAATACACATTCGATGTGCTAGAGAAAAGAAGATTTGCACATCGAACGGTTTTTCCAAAAGTATTTTTTTCAATCAGAGATACTTCTTGTGTTTGAAAATGAATACACATTCGATGTGCTAGAGAAAAGAAGATTTGCACATCGAACGTTTTTCCAAAAGTATTCGTCAATTCATTTCCTAGACCAAGGTTGATTCAAGAATGAATCGCCCCATTGTTTCTATCCAGTTGTCACAAGCTTGATCTTTAGAAAAGATCTCACATGCGACCCACCAAGAGCTTGTTTGATGTTGGCTCTAGAAGGATTTCTATCTTCATTGTGAATATTTAACATATCACTCGGATGTTCTGGCAATACCACAAGGATAATGCGTAGGACTCTTAATATTTACTTACTTTCCACATTGTGTGAAACAACAAGTCTTCATTAATTTTGTGTCCTAATGAGATATTGTGGATGATCTCTTGGCTCTAGACTCAATTGTGCACATTTAGTTTCCTATGCCAGAGACTAGGGAGAGGGTCTCCTTCTTCAATATCAACAATCTCTAAGAGAAAGCCGATAGATTATGTAGGTTCCCCGTGAGAATGAAGCAAGTCCTTTTAAGAGGAACTTGAGTAGCTTAGGAAGTTTAGTGCATTGTGTCACTGGGTCCATGACGTCTTGTCTTCAATACCGAGACTTCATAACTTTTTCATTCTTCTACCCCTTCAGTGCTTACCCAGACTTCATAACTAGAACCTTGTTGGGTTTATTCCAGTACTAGCTCTTTCTCAGTCCGCACTCTTCCCGTATTCTCATTTTTCTCCTTTTTATTTTTATCATGCCTAAGGACTTCTATACTATCTAGTGGATTGTCCCAGGGTAGATCCCTCCGGCTCTGGCGGGATCGTGGGAACGAATACCTAACCTTACCATCCTTATCACACCATGCATAAAGTAAATTGGTCGGTCTTTTGGTATTGTTCTTTCCTTCTTGAAACCAATTGAAAAATCATTTGGAAAATCAATCAAGGTACTTGTGATATAAAATCAAAACATTTTGTACCTTAATTGTTTTTGATCATTTAGAAATGCTCCCCCTCAACATGTGCTTATGATTTTGAAATTTGTTTCGCACATGGAGGCAAGAGGACTTTGAAATCTTTTCGTTATCACAATTTCCATAGAAAAGGCCTTTTGATTTCCTGGTAAATTCTCCCCCTCAAAATGTGCGTTGGTTGTGAAATCATTTAACACATAGAGGAAGGAGGTTTTTGAAGTACTTCCACGATTGCCAATAGAAACCATTCGCTCCCCCTCAATATGTGCATCGATATACGAAAGAGTTTAGCATATATTAGAGAGTGCCTGCACTTTTGAGTCAAAACGATAATCATTTATCAGATTATTTCATATTAAATCAAAAATTCTCCCCCGATCAAAAATATCAAACCCTTTGAGATTTTGGATCTCAAGTGATTTAATTAGGTTTAGAAAACATGGGAGAAAATGTGGCCAGGTTTAAATACTCATCTTGTTTTTGGATAAATACTCCCCCTCAATCATGTGCATCATGTATTTGAAATTGTTTGGCACATGGAGGCAGGAGTGCTTTTAAAAGACTAAAACATATTTGAGATTTAAATCACTATCTCTCCCCCGATCAAAAATTTCAAACCTTTTGAGATTTGTGATCTCAATTGATTTAAATTATTTCGAAAAGTTTGGGGAAAAGACGTGGCCTGATTTAATTTTGAAAAATGACTGATATGGACCAATTTTTCGACTTTAAAGATTGTTAGTGTCAGGTATGATAGTTTTTAAGAGATCTTTGAGTAAAATAAAACAGTTTCACAATCAAACAAGAACAGAAAAAATTTCATTTTGAAAGATCTTAGGGTTTTAACGAAAATCATACCATGACATAACATTAAATCTTTAGATCACCACTTTGTTTCGTACAAATCAAAACTTTTTATGAAGAGATATTGTTTGAAAATATTTTATTTTAAATCACTCTCCCCCTCAATCGATGACCGTAGTCGTTGATTGAGTGACTTAAGTTTTGATAAAATGAAGTCCGGTGATTTTTACAAATTAAATCTGATTTATTTTCAAAAGCAATAATTTTCCATTTTCAAAACAATTTTATTAAATTTTTGAAAAATGTTATTTTTCACTACTTATCATGCACAAAGATACGTTAGGTGGTTGAGAAGCTTCTGTTGTTGCTGTAAGGTTGGAAGAAAACCATCTGCTGATGCAGTGAGACCTCTGAAGTTGCATTTATCGTGCCAACTATCCATAGAGAGATCTAATAAGCTCCGTTTCTTCTTTGTCGACCAAAGAGATAGTTACCCTTTCCATTCGGCATCCAATCATCTTCATTTGTGGGATCCGGATCGGGAACAATCTTATGAACCATCTTATCTGCGTATGTTAGTGGACATAAAACGATATATGGTGGTCGACAACACCCAAACAACAATCGACTAATACAAGTCAATCCAACATATCAATTAGATCATATAAGGCATGGGATTAACATGTTTATCAAACTATAGTCATCTAATTCTAACAATCATATCCTAAATTCCTAGTCCTTCGACATAGGCAACTATCATTTTCAGTTAAGCACGTAGGATAGTTTAGATGAGCTCGATAGATGATATAAATTTGAAAACATTCTCCCCCTCAATCAATTACTCATTCTATCAAAAAAATTAAATAAGCTGAAGTCATTGATTGGGTTTTGCAAATTTATGAAAATATGATTCTGATTGATTTTGAAGCAACTCAATTACCACCATTTTGTTAAAACAAATATTTTTCTGAAGAATTTTAGAAGGAAAAATATTTGAGTAGGAACAGCAGTCCTTCGACATACTTTCCTCATTTTGTTTTAGGATAAGTGCACGAAATTTTTTAAAATTGGTTTAGCAAAGACTTTCCTTTCTTGAAGAGCGGTTGCTATCTCAAATAATAGCAAGCCATGGTTTAAGCACGGTTACTGATCAAGTAACTCGCAACCCATATTTAGAGACATGTTTTGAAAAGAATATTTACACCTCCTGCTCGAACTTCATCTATGGTCCCGTGCCATTATTGAATGACACTTCTAAGACCGTAGATGTTATCGATACCAGAAGACATGTCTTGAGAAAATATATTTTTGGTATTTTTAAATTTTCTGATTTTTTTTTTTAATTTTCTATTTTCTTTTTGTTGGTTTTATATTTTGTATTTGGTTTTTGATAAATATTTACAAAGATAGAGTAGATGATATAGTTTAGGATGATGATGATACGAGTACCGAGATAAAGATATAGAGCAGACCCGTTGTAGAAGATAGAAGTCATCATCTCTTAAACATTCACCACCAAAGCTTTTGAGGCTCTTGAATCAAAGAGAGAAATTGAGCCATTTGAAAGTGAGACTTTGGTAGCTTCCCCCCAAACCGTAAATCTTCTTATTGAGCAGATTTTAAGCTTTCTTTCAAGCTTGCCTTAGCCAGATGCACAAAGAAGCACACCATATCATCGATCTTGCTGCTCTATATAAGAATGATCATCGTAAGTCTCCGGATCGGGTTATATCATCAAGTAGAACAAAGAAATAATCATCCCACACTTGAATAATCTTCTCAAATTCCTTTTCCACTGAAGTCCGGCGATCCATACCAAAAGTTGTCAAGATACCACTTCCCCAAGTAGATGAATTGATGCGGTCGGTCTCTTTAGACTAGAGCTCACGAACTCAATACACATATACCCTCAAGACAGAGAAACTTATAACATCGAAGTAGTAGATTAAGTCCGATAGCCAAAGAATAACCCCGATGTATATTTTTCTCCCCAAGAAAGTGTATGAAGCTCAAGAACCCGAATGCCTAAAGAGAGAATAACCGATAACATTGAAGAAGCGGTGAATCATCGATTATCTCTCGGATGTCAACTCCGGAATAAGTGATTATATCTCAATCATCGATTAAGCTCTCAAGTGAAACAAATTGAAGGCCCCAATGTACACAATCTCTCCGATGATTTCGATAGCATCGAAATCATCACACACTTGTGTACCTCTTTAATCATCAGAAACTAACTCTTTCATCTCTTCCCCCACATATTTGGAATAAGAACACTAAACGCCATGAGTCAAACCTTGAGTTTCTCTGCGATACTGACATTTGTCTTGCCGGGATATCTTCAATCACTTAGAAGTATTAAGTTCATCAAGTTTACTCGCGTTTAGATGTATGTCTCCTTCCCCCTCGCTGGTTTTGATAATTCAGAATCAGCAACACATTCAAAGTCCATATACTAGAAATCTTTTGAGAAGACCATTTGAAGTCTTGTGAGAATCAACTTGCTGAAGAATAGTGTGAGCAAGTCTAATTGGGGATTAAATCTAACTTTTTACTCTCCCCCAATTAGTGCTCTCCCCTAAGATGACAATCTTTTGATAAGTGCCCAAAATAAGAAGAAGTCTTTGGATAGTTAAATGCAACTCGTCTTTAGTCTTCTAACATTCAAAAGAAAATGTATAACCGATCAGACTCGACCTTCTTCAAGATTGTCCGTTTGGGGAATAGAAAGTTAACATCTTCAATTCACCAAATGCATTCCCGTCAACTTACATCTTGCAAATCCCCTTAACTAAAATCCCTCCCAATCAAACAAGAACAGAAAGATGTTCATAAAGGAAATCAGCAATCAGCCCTCAACGAACACTTGAAATGGTAACACCGAACAAACAATCACATCAAACAAGAACAGAAGGTTGCCCGGAATCATCATGTCGATGTGTACGTGAAGCATTAACTGGAAGCACTTTGTCGATAAACTAATCAGTCCGTGAGAAGATGTCAACCAACGGCTCTTAGAAGAAACATCATGTGAAGATGACCCGATAAGAAGAAGCTCGGTTCTTACATGAGTTTGGAGCCGTTTGATCATATATTCTCAGATAAAACTCAACATTCTTCTCCCCCTCAAGAATTGCATACGGAGTTGCCATTCTTGATTAAACAAGTGAGTATCATCCAAATGTAGTATATTCACACTTCTCCCCCTCAAAGTGCATATGATGTCGCCATCGTCATTATAATTGAGCAAGTGGAATAAGAGAACAATCATCGGTAGCTCGGTTCACTTGATAACTGATCGCGCATGGAAAAAGCATGAAGCATGTTGAAGAGAATGGTCATAAAAAACGAGAAGATTTCTCTTCTATCGAAGATAAAGCGACCGCTGCATGCTTTTCTTTAGAGAACGAGGCTTGAACTGTTGTGTTCAAATGTCATAATCTCTCTTTTCATCTACTCTTGGCAAACTTGTAATCAACCCCATTATCATTTAGTAGGCTCTTTGTCGGTGGCGCTGATGGAGAAAACCAAATATGATGAATTTGACCCTGAAGTAAAACAACCCGAACTCGTGACTTAAACTTGCACATATGTAACAAAGAGCGGTGCCGAGAATTCATGCCCTATTGAATCTCTAAGTACTCTATACTCTTCAACCAACCAACCATCAAGTATTAGTCGTACATCACCTCTTGAAAATCCACAATTAAATGTGACACTGAGCACTACAACGTAACTCCTAAAGTGATAGTTATTTTGTGGTGGTAAGAGCCCAATTCCCCCAAGAGGTAAAAGAAAAGGAAAAGTCACCCAACAATAACTAGATTTCCATGTCTTCGTTTTTTATAATAAGCTCGAACAAGGATCTTGAAGAATCTTCATCCAACCATCCCCGATACCTTCAGATACTAAGTACACTCGCCCGTGATATTTTACTTCAACTTCAAATAAACAATACTGAATTAACGCCGTTGTCACATCTTGTGTTTAAAAGCTCAAATCTAGCCTCCTTTTACGTTTTAAGTGAACTATGATAATGGTTTCATCCCGACCATGGTTAAAAGCACATAACCCCATAAAACTTTGAAATAACCAAACTGCCAAGAAGACAATCCAAACAATCACCCAATTCATGAAGTACACCCTTTTATCCCTTCTTTGAAGAAGAAACCATAGCATCATCATCAGATAAGATCCAGAATTACACTTTCTGTTTCTCTAGGATGGTTCCATCATTACGGGATTTTACAATTCTATGGTTTAAACCGAGACATAGTTTCTTTCGCGGGATTTTACAAAACCAAGAATAAACCGCAAGATAGATCCGAAAATGCACATTACTTTAACCGGGATGTTTTCATTTTCAAGGGATTTTACAAGTCCATGATTTAAACCGAGAAATAGATTCTTTCACGGGATTTTACAAAATCAATACTAAACTGTAAACAATGTTAGTTTGAACGTGTTATGACAACTTTGGTTTCGGTTAATATCTGTTTTAGGGGAACAAGCAGCGGTTCATCAACGATTCTTCTCCATCATCAACAATTCTTTACCCATATGTAGACAACTTCACAAACCATACTAAGTTGAGTAGAATACACTACTTTCCCCTGGAGGATGACCGTAAAACATTAGAGTACATGTTTCTCCCCCATGATGGTTTCAAACTTTCGAAAGCATCATAACGTGTACGACCATTTGCACGAGAAGTTCATGTCATAAGCAAACATCTTAAAAAATCATGAATGGCGTTTGAAGATTCTTGAAAGATTTTGCTTAGACTGTGAAGTATCATAGACATTCTGTGGCGTCGAATATCCCATGAGAATTGCTGATCACATCTTAACCAATCAACCCTTTGGTAAACATACCATTCACGTATTCTGACGGCTATAGCAATGACCACTTTGAGAAATAGACCCGATATACCAGACTTGAACATGATGCAAAATTCCCCATATTTGTTACTTAAGCTTGCACTAATCCTTGTGAAGAAGAAACGGTGTACCCAATGTACAAGACCTCTTGACGTATCCTCAACTGCGTGAGACACCGAAGTGGTAGTTACGTTGTGGTTTAAGTGAGAAAGAATCACAACCGTAACTAAATAGCCAAGTCTTTATCACACTCTATAAATGCCCAAACAAGTCATCTTCGCGGAAGGGTAGAAAGAAAGAAGATGAAATAAGTAAACGCGTCTGGAAAACCTCGCTTCTAATCCAAATGAGAAATAACGTCCAAACAATCCCGTAGTCAACATTTTCCAATTCAAACCGTGACATGATATCCGTGAAAATGTATACACCAACATACCACACCGTACAACACAACGAATCTCATCATCACACCATATCTCATTCACACAAATCACATAGACAAACAGCACATCTCAAATCTCATTATCAAGTCGCTTCAAAGCTCATAACTCAACAACTCTCATTGTCAAATCACATCATCTAGTTACAACTCGCATAACTATAAACCATAAATCCAAATTTCAAGAGCATGTAACAATATCTAATGAAGGCACGGACCATAAATATATCCAATATCACATATTACCGGTCCATAATAATAATATTAGGCCCAACATCAACTTGCAATTAACTTAAGCCCATTTCATTCGTATAAGCCCATGAGACCAGATCAAAAATACATTAAGCCCAGTCCAATCCAACACATATTCAAATCCGGCCCATCATTAATATTTAGGATTCACACTCAAAGTTCAACATCCAAGCCCAACGACCAAGTCCAATCTATCACGCAACTTACTTCAAACTTGGTCCACACCCACAGAAAACAAGTGATCAAATTATCCCATTTGGTCCAACTCTTGTTCACCATTTTGTATAAAAAAAATATAGGCCCACAAACTAGTCGATATACACCAATCATAATACGGATATCCAAAAATACGTATATCGTGTTACAACATTGTATTATAAATTGGTGAAGCAAAATAAGGATGTAGACGTTCCATAACTGTTCATCCCCAGCTCAATCTTTTCGTTTAATCCCATGAGACGTGATCCAAATCAACAGAATAATCACATAGTTTTCACGATATTAAATCCACATGCACTCAATACTCAAGACAAATTCAAACGTAATGTGTAATCAAGAGCGATAAAATCTGGACAGTCCAAGACAGTGAGGCCCAATCAGTTAGATGGATTACCAAATCCAAGAACTTTTACAAGTCCAAGCTCGGTTAAGAAACTCTTACACTAATTCCTCGAGTATAAAAACACTCACAACAATTCAACCCTAATAAAAGTCATTCCAATCCCAAATCAGCTTGATCATCCGCCCCCGACACACCTAAAACATCTCAAACCCTATTGCTAATATCAGTCCACCTCCAATTCATTCACAAATCAAAATTTTGTAGATTGGCCAAACAAATCATATCTTCTATATATTACCATTAATTCGAACCACACAGTTAGAAACCATCGAACCATATGAACTACTCTTCTTTGTTTTGTTCTTTGTTCAACATGACCTCGCCACAGGGATGGCTCGAGGGTCTTTGATTCGCCAACACGTTCGAACACAGGTAGGTTTTGATTGTCTTGGATGTTTTAATTTTCTTATAAACGAATCATGAAAAAGATTTGAAACCCTAAATGGTTTTGGATTTTTTCAATTATATTCGGATATTGGACCAATTGATTGAAACTTGGATCAATGATAGATGAGTCTTTCTCGTGGCTTAAACTTATAAGTACTCTGTGTATTAATACCATACGAGCAAGATAAACTGAGATCTAATGTAAATTATGATGTCGAATCAAAGAAAAAGAGAAAGCATAATTGCTTATTTCTTTTCTTTCGGGGTTCGAATATTAGAAGGGGTGATAGTCACATTGTATGGACATCAAAGATTCGTGTTTTTGTTAGTTTATCATTGTGCTTTTATCTTTAAGAATTTGATCGATGATGGATGGTTAAACCTTCGTGTTTGATGAGCTTTAACAAATCATGATTCACATGTAAAAACACGAGCAACCAATCTGAGATCTTGCACTTTGCTTATCTGTTAAGAATAAGTCTGAATGTAGTTAGATGTAGATGTGATGTAGATGTAATCTTGTTGATGTTGGTTTGAGATATGAATGATGTTTATGTTAATAGATTGATGTTGATGTTGTTGACTGAATGAATCTGGTCTTGTAGTCTTGTTGGTTGTATGATAATGATGGTTAAACATGCTTCTTCTTCTCAATCTTTCTTACAAACCTCAATAAGCTTGTGTCAAGTCGCATATTCTCAATCATTTTATGACAAGTCGCATCATTTTATGAGTCAAGTCGCATCAATAAGCTTGTGTCAAGTTGCATGACAACTCACATAGATGCTTTTAATCAACTCACAGTTGACTCAAAAGTTAAACTACATCATGTTTAAAACAGACAATCCGCATAAGAAAAAATGCGTCAAAACGCATTTTTGACCTGTCAAACCATTTTTTGTAAAACACAAACCGCATCCGAGTCAAGATATTACAGGTACAACGAATCTGGACAGACTTTTAAAATGACAAATAGCATTTAAGAAAATGATCACAAACTGCAGCGACGAATACATGATACAAATTGCAGATACACTCAAGAAGCATGCTTAGATACTGTTAAACGGATAAAAACATTTACAAGACCAGTAACCAGTTTTGAAACATGAGATTGGTAACCATTTAAAACCAGTTTTAATAACACACTCAGAAGGCGGTTAGAGAAATCATTAGACCAATTCAGTTTAAAACCTGTAATAGAACTTATAAAAGGAAACAGTTTAGACCATCTCAAGAGTAAGCCCATAACCAACTTAAACAGTTTGTAAACGGATTCAAAAACTCAACACAAACAGATTATGCAAAACATGAATCAAACTCGTATTAAACATAACCCACATCAACACTACATCGAACCTCATCCAAGACAACCCAAACCGCATACAAGAACTAAGAAAATCGAATACTAAACCATACGAATCATCAAGAGCAACAAAACCTAGGCTCTGTTACCATTTGTAGGATCGTATATTATATATTGTTTGATGATTCGGGTGGTCTAGGGAGATGATTATACAAGTATGCCATATTAGAGAGATGAAGAGAGTAGAGAGGGTGATTCTAGAGAGATAAACAAAAAGAGAAAAGGTTAGATTATCAAAGAAGCGCCACCCCTTCCAAGGATGGAAGGGGTATTTATAGTTATAAACTAAACGCCCTCCTGTCGGGCTGTGGATCAGGCATACAGTGGGTAAAGACCCGTCCTTCCTCCACGGTGTTGCTCTAAACTAAACTATGCTACAAACTAACTAATTAACTACTAACTAACGTAAATAACGATATGTCTATGAGCTAACAAATGTTAGACTATAATTGGGGTGACCGACACTTCCTTATGGAATTTCCAATTCCTAACAGGATCCAAGTATATTGATATCCTTGATGATGTTTGATAACGCTCAAATTATGCATGTTTTTAGTAGCGTTATCCGTGCTTTTATGTGTGTTATTTGGTTATAATCATATGCTTTTGTTGCTTAATCGTACAAAAGTGCGTTTGCTAGTTCATTTGTAGCCAAGTACAGGAAAGTGGAGAAAAAGACGGAAAAAGAAGTAAAATACGAAGATTTCTCCATGTATGAAGAATTCCCGAACAAAGCAAGACTTGCGGAGTATATTCGAGAAGATAAAGTTATCAAGTTAGTGGTCCAAAGACTCAAGAATAAATTTCAAGAAGGGAAACGAGAAAGAAATGAAGAAAAGAAGCTAAAACGAAGACATATTGGAAGACTCGTTGTTCCCGACACACCTTCACCATTTTGGCCATAACTTTTGCATACGAACTCCGTTTGACCCCCAGTTTGCGGCCACGGAAAGCTAAGAGAAAGATCTACAACTTTTCTGTTTATGAATTTTCGTAATTTTGCTCCAACCGATCGGTCGAGCCCGCAACGGATCCGGTTGGAGACTAGTCGTACAAGACCAACCGAAACGGTTGGAGCCCAACCGATTCGGTTGAGGAGCCCTGGACAGCCATTTCTTCATTGCTAAGACTCCAAACTTGTTCCAAATGATTCTAGTCCCTTCCTACATGTCTTCTAGTCCCTTCCAAGCTCCTTGGTGATCAAGAAATGCATTTATAACCCCAAGGGCTTGAGAGTAATATAAATAGAGGCCTTTGCATCCTCATTTCACACACCACAACTTGAGAGATCTTCTCTCACACCTATCTTACCACCACTACTCTCTCTCAAAGCTTAAATTCATTCATAAAGTTCCAGGAAACTTTGGAGGTCCAAGAAGTCATCATTTGGAGGTCAAACCATCAAGAAGTCTACCCCAATACTTTGGGAATCATTACTTCACCATTTGTAATCTTATTCCAAGCATTGTAAGACTTTTAATCATGTTTTCTAATGTTCAAAGTTTTGAGTTTATGTTCATGTTTGCTATGAGTGGCTAGTTTCTTTATACACTTGCTTAAATGATGTTGATTATCATATGATTAGTTAGTGATTGTGTTAACATGTTTTAATTCAATTTCAAGTTGATTCTAAGATCCAATTGTGCTAAAGTTTCATAGTGACATTTGTTAATCAAGTTTGGCTAATTGATAGTAATCGTTGAGGTCGAAAGAACTTATTGTTATTCAACTAGTCATAATCATTTTGTCTATGGATGATTGTTTTTACCTATTATTCTTGATTATACAAAGGAACTAAGGTGTGGTTGTAATAGAAACGCATTTTGTTTATCAGATTGGATTGGTTGGAAACATCTAAATGGTCGTAAGATTAGTTGTTGAGAATCAATTGTAGCCTTTTGTCTATGATCGGTTACCTTTTGTATTGACCATTTCTTAAGCAATTTGATGAACAAGTGGATGTTTTTGTGTTTAAGTTTATGTATGTAGACTTATGAAACTTGAATTGATCTTGAATTGATTGGTTAAACTTAATGCTTGTTTTTATAAACTAAACTTTTGATCAAGGTTTAACTTGTAAGAACAATAGATTAGTGCACCAACTAATTATCATAACCAACATGTTAAGAGGTTAACACAATCACATTAATCTATGATATGAAACTAGTTTAAGCAAGTGTAGTTTTTAATCATCTGAATTTCATTATATCTATTTGCTTTATTATATGTTTTGGATAGACTCCGTTAATTCAAACTTGTGTTTAGATTCACTCAAATCCCTGCGAACGATCCCGACTTACCTTCATAATCTTGCTATAACGGACGAGTATACTTGCTCGTATGTGTTATTGGTAATATTGGTAATTCACCTTTTATAAATTTAAAACTTGCACCAACCGGGCACATCAATGTTGTCATAAGGAGTTAGTCTCCTTTGGGGTTTTAGGTGTTGTGTAGTGTTGGGTAGTAGTTCCTCCATTGTAATGGAACTCGTTATCTAGCCTAGTACCGGATATAGGGTAGGCAACGTTGTGATAGGTTTGGTTCTCCTTGGTGAAAGGACCCGGTGGTTAGCCTAGTACCAGAAAAAGAGTAGGCAACGTTGTGAAGGTTTCTCCACCATAAGGAGTCGGTGTCATGTAGTGATTACGAACTCTCGAGTAGGTGACTCGGGGAGTGGAGTAGGGCAAGGAAGGTGTCCTTGTAGCCGAACCACTATAAATACTCGCTTTGTGGTTTTGTGCTTCTTACTCTTTATCATTTTCATTACATATTTATATCTCTATATGCTTGTTTATCAATATCCAACACACATCAAAAGCTTAAAACAAAGTTTTAATTGGTAAAACTATTCAACCCCCTTCTAGTTTTCCACAATTGGCATCAGAGCTTCGTTACCAAGTTCCTTAAAGTATATTGTACTTTAAAAACTTGATACGATCCATGGTTAATTGAAAACTACAAAGAAGGTCTTTTATAAAAATAAATACCATGTTTTTAAAACTCTTTGTTTGGATGTTGGTTAGATGACAACATTTGTTTTCTTCTTATTATTTATTTAATTGCACTAATCATCTTTGTCATGTTGCTTAGTTAAAGCTCATACCTACCAAGCCATAGGAATTTCTTGGTAACAAGAATACCTTCCCTAATAAGGTATCCTAAACACAAAGGAGCCGAAGTTGTCTACTGACATTTGTTGTGTCATTTGTAAAGACATTCCTAAGTGCATTAGAGGTATGACTTTCCACTTATCTCTAAATAACATTAGCTTGATAAATAAGTATGCTTACATAGGTACATATATGATTATTTTTTGTGCATATTCATATATTACATGTAGCTTCATTAGGAAGTCTTTCTCGCATACGTGTTACTTTTTCGTCTAAAGTCGAGGTTTATAAAACTTGTGTTTTATTTTCATTTAATCCAAAAATCATATCTTTCTAATAATAAAACAAAACACAAATCTCAAAAATTCCTCCTTCCCCATAAATATCCCTTCCGATCGGTTCTCCACCAAATCCCCACTTTTTCAAATCTTTCATTTTCAAAAAATTATCTCTCATTCAAAAACTTCATCTTCCTCCTCATCTCATCCCATATCAAACCAAAACTAACAAGGTTCGTCATCAACATGGTTTACATCGGCCTCGTACTCATCGCCGTAACACCCATTGCTCTCGTGTTCCCTATGATGAAGTTCTCATATGGAGACATATAATTTGTTTTGTTAATCTACATTGGTGTTATATACCCAATCCTTTGTATCGTTCTTAGCATTGAAATGAAATATTACTAATGTTCTAGTATATCTAGTTTATTTGTCATAATGTGTTTTTCATTTCTTTTCTCTTTCGTATTTTGTTGTTGTTATAAGATACCTTAGAAACTGATAATGCATGCTAAAAATTAATGTTGGCTTACATACATATCATGGTATAAAACTATAAAATCAAAAAAAAAATCTATGTTTTATCAAAATTTGTTTCTACTATACAATGATCCACGAATCCTTGTAAGTATACTAGCCGGATAAAAGGGAACCGTGGAACCGTCATACGGATAACAGGTTTTCATGCAAAATAAAAACCGCTTTCTTTCTAAAAGAATTGTTCCACTAGATTGCCAAATATTAAGTGAGTTAATTATCATTGTTAATAAAAAAAAATCTAGTAAAAACGTTAGGTAACCATTGTTTTTCCCGTAATACGTCACATCCTATTAACTCTTCTTTTCTATAGGTTTCGCTATGTCGCATGAGTATGAGTTCGATTTTCACTCACTAGCGTCTACACTCCTAACATCTCTCTTGAGCCCAACACACCTGGCAATCATGTTCGTGGGTTTAATAATCTCGAAACCCGTCACTTCCATGAAGGACGTATTATTCGATTACTCCTCTACAATACGAAGAAGGTATTAATACCTCCTTCCAAACCATAGGACTGGAATGTCTTCTCGAAATTAACGAGAAAATATGTCCAAGGTTGGTATTGGAATTCTTCCGCCAAGTTTAACTCGTTCGTAACGAGGATCGCTCTCTATCTATTTGGTTTTGGATCAAAAACCAAAAGTTTGTTTTAACCCATGGGCAATTTGATCACATCCTTCGAATTCCAAATCATGGACAATGTGCTTTCACTGAAGATTGGTCTCTTGATTCTCTCTCCTACTTTCGTGAAGAAAATAGTCCATATTATTCACACATACCTTCCCCGGAAGATTTGACTCGCATAATATGCAAATCTCGACCTTATTACTCTGATCCAAACATTCTCTATACACGGGATATCCGAGAAGAGTATAAGGCTCTCGCACTCATGGTACATGAAAATGTTTGGAGTCTTAAGGGAAATCGAGAAATCCTTCCCGCTTGTTGTGCTCACATAATGTATTGTTTGCTAACATAACAACCATACAATCTCGCCTACTTCTTCGCAAGGCGAATTGTAAATCTTCAAGGCTCAAAGAACAAACTAATCCCTTATGGAATGTTCTTGACACGCCTTTATCATCACATCATGTACTTCCACCCTCAATTTCAAATTCCGTTGTACGTACTTGTGAACAAGATGATGGAACCTCTAAACACATCTCTCATTAAGACTTTTCTCATTCCTAAATCGGCAAACACTCATCAACCATTTGATGATCCTTCTAGCAAAAACGCTCAAGGAACTTAGTCTTCTTTCAAATAGGATCAATCCTTAGTATCCATGCTTTATCAATGTAATGTAATTTCCTTCATGAAATAAAACATCTTACATTTGATTTCTCTACTACATTAGTGTTAGAACCTCTTATAAAAACACTAGCATTGAAATATGATGCATTGTGCAAACCATTGCGTACCTTTTGTAAAGGTTCTGATTAGCAGAGAGACGGATCCCAAAGTTTGTGCTAGACGGATCCCTACTCTTAGGGAACCGTGGGATTCAGCAAACAGAAATGCAATTGCAATCATTTTATTTCAAAACATTTCTTTAGATCACTTCACACTAAGCTAGACATAGTGCCTTAGGACAAATTGAGCCATTATCAAGTTGAGTAAATGTTTCATACTCACGCTTAACTCACTTAGATCACACTCTAAAAACTTGTAGATCTATCGTCTCACCAAAAACTCATTACTCTTCCGCTCTTATACTCATACATGATCCCTCACATGTTAATACATCTTGCTTTAGAAATCTTTCAATTTTAGCAAATTGAATATAGTCATCCTTACCTCAAAAAGGGTCAAAATGGATCAAACTCTAGTCTTTCCATCTTAAGCTTTTAGGATATCTTCCAAAAGGCTATCTTATGTTACTATCTGATCTCTAGGATCATTTAGCTACATTTGACACTCTAAAGTCTTTAGTGTCATCCTTGCTCATTCATTGGTACTCATAAATGTTCCAATTTCTTTCATAGAAGGCAATCATTAGCTACATCACTCATTGCCCTTAAGCATTTAAGTACCCTTTCATTTAAGACACTTAGATGGACTGAGACACTCAAGAAGGTATAGGCATTAGACCTTACAAACATCATTGTTATCTTTTCTTAGCTGCTGAGAGACGGATCCCTAGGATTAGCCTAGATAGATCTCTAACTAGAGTGAACCGTGGGATCCGTATGACAGATTCATGTCAACTCTAGCTAAAACAATCATTTCAAGCTCATCTTGCTAACTTGAACACTCCATCTCATCTTAATTAAGTTTCTAGATCAGTACAACTCTGAAGTTGACTCTTGTGCATGCTAATCATCACATTCCAAGGAATTTTAGTGGCTTAAGTCTTGAATACACTTGCCAAATCCCTTGCTTTATAAACCACATTGTTAGGACTCCTAAAGTCATCATCTTCATCTTCATTTTCAGCACTTAGAAATCTTTACAAACCTCTTTGAATCATCTCATCATGAGGAAAGCTCCAAGTGGTAACTCATCCACCAAAGGACCAACCAAGAAAATTGCTCGTGTTGTACACGAAATTTCTTCAACCGAATCATCTCCGGTTAAATCCACAATTGCTAGGATTTCTCCTCCACCAACTCAACCATTCAAACCAATCCCTAAAAGGATAGTTCCCACAAAACTACCAATGCCAAACATCACCATACCTCCTAAACCAAACAATCCCATTTCTGCTAAACCATCACCATTGGTGCCTAGAGCCCTTTCATTCACCACTCTACTCTCATCACCACACCTCTACAATCTAGAGGATTTGCCTTCTAGGCCGTCTCATCCTCCACCACCGGCAACATTCTCCTCATTAGGAGGAATAATGGAACAAAATCAAGGTGTTGAGTCAACACTAGCTCCGGCTTCCTTCTCGTTGTCACCATCAAATAATCCCATTTGGATTATGAGAATTTATCAAAGTCAACCACCCGACCACATGGAAGTTGACAACTCTCTACCACCACCATCATTCTTGGTCGAGCCATCTTCAAATGCGCCTCCACCAATCCCTCCATCGTTTGAGGCTCCTCAACCCGCTTCACTTGATATTTCACATCAAGCAATTTCATTTCTTCCATCACCACTACCTAGCCATGACAAAGATTGTTATCATTGTCAACATGTTGAAAGTTTGATACATGAAGTATGGGAAGATCAACGTTTCATGTTCTATCATCTCCTCGAACGTTTTGATGAGATTAAACCTAAACAAAACTTGAGCTAGAGGATCTTAGTGGTGTCCTAGTATCAAGCGTAACTTAGATAATCTAGTAACTCCAAGTCATGTATCGTTTATTTTCTTAGTTTTTTAGAGTCATGTATATCATATCTCTAGTTTTATTAAATGAGATTACATGATATTTGCTATATTTCTGAGTATACGATTATTTGGTATAATACATATCTTACTTTGATGATAATATTATTTGTTATATCTCCATTCTTTGAATCTTGTCATCAGACAGACGGATCCCTCGAATTTGCCTTGATGGATCCCTCCAAGGAGGGAACCGTGGGATCCGTGTAACAGAAGACCAACTTTCTACTAACTTGAGTCTTACTTGCAGGAAATTGTGCATTATATACTTGTTTTCTAACCTTTGTTTTTTAGGTTTTCAATTGACACATGAAGACTTTGACACTCTAAAGCTAGGGGAGCTTTGTGTCAAAGCATTACATTGCAAGATCATTTGCAATATTATATTACATTTCATGACGTCCCCTTGCAAAGTTGAAATTATCTAGGGGGAGCATTATCGTCGCTAAGACAAAACCATTTGCAAACATGGTTGCAATGCATTATCTTACTAGTTTTTATTTACTTGACACCCTCACAAAGGGATGGACTAGTCAAGGGGGAGTTAAGACGAGAACTCTTCCCGTCACTTGCTCTCTATTCTTTCTTTACACATGCTTTTCTTAAACCAATATGTTAGTTTATTTTCGATGCTCTTTTTGTTTTGACAAAAAGGGGGAGAAGAAAGTAAAAATTACAAATTCAAACTTTTACGAATTTTAGTTTTTCCTTAAAATAATTTTATATTTTGTCATCAACAAAAAGGGGGAGATTGTTAATACAAATAAGTCGTAAAAACGTTTATTTATATTTTACGATCTTCTAATGCTTTGTCGATAACAAACGTAAAATCATTTTAACGAAACAAATAAAATACGTACATGGTTTGAGCTAATAGTTTTCTAACACACTTACATTTTCACATAAAACACTAAAACAAGTATAAGTGATTTTATGATTTAAGAATACATATGTACAACAACTAGTGTTTACATACTGGGAAAATATATACATAACTATTATGTATTATAATGGGTAATATAAATGGGTAGAAACTTAAGTATTTGACCCATTGACCAAATACATTGAATATAGTTGGGTACAACCCAAAGTCCATGACCGATACCCATGGAGCTTGACCTATAACCTATTGCATGACATCATGCTTAAATCATATATGGTTTTAATCCATGGCCCATAGTTTTAATCCATGAACCATGGACTAGATGCATTGCATCTTAGAGATACATTGTATCTACCTTGATACCATGATCCATAACCCATGACCCATGACCCAAAACCCATAGGAAAAGGGGAGCATCCCACGGATCCCAAGATATTGCCTTTGATCGGCGGATCCTCAGTGAGGGATCCGTGGAACATTAGACATTTTCTCTCTATAAATAGTGAGCCATTTCTTCATTGTTTCTCACCCTTTTCTCACATATTTTCTCTTTGAGTTATAAACTCTCTAACCTCAGATCCAAGTGATCTATGTATGTAGTTTTGTTTTTGTGTGATTCTCTAGGTTCCTCTTAAAGGCGAGATCACCATCTTTTGAATAAGAGCAAGCTCAAGTCCATGAGTTTCCATGCTTCGTTATCATCAAGATTACTGAAGTTCTCTTGTTGATAGTTCTCTTCTTTCTCATAAGAAGTGTAGTGTTGAAGACATTAGTGATAAATGTCTAAAGGGTCAAGACGAAGACATTAGTGAAAGGTGTCGAACGTCCATATTAGAAGCACTAGTGAAGAGCGCATGAAATTCAAGGCTAAAGGCATTGAGGTTGTCTAGAAGTCAAGCCAAAGGCATTAGTGAAAAGTGCCTAAGGTGTACATTCGATATGGTGTGTTTCGATGTACAAGATAGATTAGTATTGGAAGACCACGCACTTACGTCTCTTCCAATTCTCTCTATGGGACCAAGCTAGTAATTGGCTTGAGCGACTTCCCGCCGGCTCCATCTCAAGTTGGGATGATCTCACTACTCATATCCTTGCCTAATTTTTCCCACCGGGGAGAACTACTAAGCTTAGGAATGAAATCTTGATGTTCTAACAATGTCAAGGTGAATCTTTCTATGAATCATGGACTCGATTCAAGGATTTACTCCATAAAGTCCCTCATCACTGCATTGATCTTTGGCTTCAAGTCCAAATCTTTTACGATCATGTCAACTTCTCAACTAAGCGATCCATCGACCAAGCGGCCGATGGTAAACTTAGTAATCTCACTGCGGAAGAATCATGGGGTATAATAGAGGACCTTGCCCTCTATGACAACGAAAGTTAGAATGACCCCCGTGAGTTGCCCAAAAACGTCAAGGCAATCTCCTTGCCTCCCATTAACTCACAAACTTCAGATTGTAGGATGCTCGAACTTGAAGATCAAGTCAAATTCCTAATGAGCTCCTACGAAAATCCTAAGTCTTCACGCCAAGTGAATAAAGTCTCTTCCTTGTGTGAGCTATGTAGTGGTCCTCATGACACTCGTACTTGCACAAGACTCCCCAAACAAGCTTCCGTGGATACGATCTCGCGTACCAATGGAACAGGAGGAGGATTCCCTACAACACCCGGACCTAGGACTTTCAATGATGCCCGAGAAGCATGGAAGAGCAAACCGACTTCTATGGGACAAACCAAATAATTCACCTCCAATGATTTCTCATGTCCCCCCTCTCACGGCCCTAGCCAACAAAACATAGAAGGGATGTTGCAACACCTAGTTACATCCCAAAAAGCTAAAATAGGCTTTCGGACGCTTTAATCAACAACAAGCCAAGATGGATAGGAAGATTGATAACCTTTTGAAATCTATGACCAATAGTGATAGGAAGAACACCGAAAAGGTTAATGCCATCGACCTTTCAGAGCTTCCATTTGTGAAAATTAAGGACCCAAGTAAGTTAGCCTATTGCTTCAATACATCAAGTGAAACCTAATAGGACTAATGATGAAGCGAACCATGAGATGGTACTTGAGGTTAGTGAGACTCCTAAGAATGAATCGACTGATGAAATAAATGAAGTAGGTGATGACTATTTCAATAAGTTTCCTACGAAAGAGGAACTCTCGCCACCCAGCACTTAGTCTTGTGACCTCCGTCACATGTATGTTAGGAAAATCCCTAGGATCAAGTTTGGGAACCCTTGGAATCTCAACATACCATGTTGCATAGGACATCTATTCGTGGCAAAGGCCTACATTGACCGCAAGTCCCCAATAAACATCATGACAACACGTACCATAATTGGGTGATGAAGCAGCCTATCCCAACTAGGCAAGATCCCGATAATCCTAGAGTTAGATGTAATTTCTTTGGTAGAGTTAAGGGATTGCCCGTCTATGTAGGTAATTTCACGTATCCTACAGATTTCATAATTGTGGACGATATTAGTACGGCCATAGATCCTAGCTTGTCCCACGTTATTCTAGGAAAGCCTTTCATAGAGAACACCGGGATGACTTATGATCCGTCGTTAGGAATAGTCAGATTCAAGGATTAGACCGATGGCATAGCTTACCAAATGCCGTTTAAGATTGAGAAAGTTTCCTCATTATCCAATGATGAAAAAGAACTTAAGCTATCGGTCTACTATAGGAATGAGGAGGATAAGGAGAGGGGAGTAGATTATGTGATGGATAAGATTTTCGGTTTCTATAAGGATTGCTTGAAACTAGGACCGAGTATAGAACCGATTGGGGAGAAGATTACTTAATAGAAAGGTGCATAATAGGGCACTACTATAATATGGAAAACCCCAATAGAGACCATCATGAGGAAGAAGGTGACGGTAATAAAGTCACGCAGGGGCACGACTTCAAGTCTAGCTACAAGACTCATAAATAAAGAAAAGCGCTTCATGGGAGGCAACCCATGCTTAATTGTTTGCTTGTTTGTGTGTCATATATCTTTTCATTAGTTGTTTATTATCATGTTTGAATTTGTGAAAATGCTTTATTTTGTCTTTAACATCGTCTTAATTTCATATAAAGGTATTTTACAAAAAGGATAAGTGTAGGGAAGATTACACATGTTTTTAAAAGAACGTAAACATGAGAATTACGATTATTGAAAAGATATATATGTGTGTTTGTTAGAGTCAAATGCTTGTATCGAGTCATAATGGATGCTTTGCAGGAATTTTCCAGATTCTAAAGACGTAATTTTTCCGAAAAAAGCACTGTGGACAGGTTTACATGTTAAGATAACTTGAGGCGTTAGACTTCGCTACGGCGACGTCGGGAGGAGCAGAAATAGCTTATCTTATTTACTCTCGTTTTTTGTGCTACTTATAAATTTTTCGAATTTCTCAGGTCTTAATTTTCTAGAAAACCTGTAAACAACCATTCCACAAGCATTATATCCTAGTATAGTATAGTCATATATAGTTTTACCGCCGATTTTACGTGAAGGTTTTGTCTATTTTCTTAAGTGTGCAGGTTTTATTTATCAAGAAGAAGATACATAAGATTGGATGGAGATTTTCACGCATACATTCTTCTTGAAGAAGAATTTAACCACTACTTCACACGGATCCTACTGAGCTAATCAGGGGAGTATTAGTTTCTTTCACTTTTAATTACCTTCCATTATCATAACTTTGATACTTTCGGGGAACATTGGGGACAATGTTCAGTTTAAGTGTAGGGAGGAAAATAAAACAGGAACTTTGAAACTATGCTTATCCTTGATTATTGGTATATGTGAAAACATATACATTTTTCGTTATCAAAACCGGACCAAAAAGACCAAAAACTAACCCCTAAAGCCATAAATATTTGTGTTTTTGTGTTTATATATATATGCAGTAACTGGATATTGTAAAATGGATAAAAGAAGACAAAATGGGCAAAAGCGAGCGAGAATGGAAGGAGCACGGATTCGGGACTAATGATAATTTTATTTGGAGCATCGAGGCAAGAAAAGAAAAATTTAAAGACGAAACGAAGAATTAATTAATTAAGAAGAAAAAGAAAAATAGAAGAAAGAAAAGAAGGAAAATGGATCAGCAAGAAAAGGAGCTTACATGGAAATTAAATGCAACATTAACACAAAAAGACTCTTGGTCTAGTGGTTGGGGACATGTTTGTCAAGCAAGAGGTCTTGGGTTCAAATCCCACTAATGACAAATTTGTTGATATATTTTTTTCATATCACAAATTATTTATCAAGAGCTGCTAGTATCCGAAGCCCAATTCAGCTCCAAGCCCTAAACGCAGCCCATGTCCAAGATGCGAGGCCCAACAAGCGAAATCCAGGCCCATTGCTGTCCAACCGAGGCCCAAGCCCAAAGTGCTACCAGCTATGCCAACGAAGAAGTGAGCAAATGAATAAAATCTACATCTGTACATCATTTGTAAAAAATTAAACTTGGAGGACAAGTTTTTGATAGGAGATTTTTGTGCCAAGGCTAGAAAGTTTAAGGGTCTTTATGAAATATTATTAGGGGCCAAAGTGTAACTAGTGGGTAGATTATAAAGCCTCACCTCACTCATTTTCTCATCTCTTATCTTTATTTGTATTTTGTACCCAAACTCTTGTATTTTATTTTTATGCTTATTTAGTTTTATAAAAGTTTATTTTAATTCTTGCAAGTTAGTTCATCTTATTTATTATCTTTGCATCTTTTTTATTCTTCTCATCTCTTAATCTTTTTTATTTCCTTTTATTTTTATAAAACTTTTAATAAAAATATGCCATGAAGAGTTGAGTTATAGTAAGATTGTGTGAGTGTATTTTATACGCTCCGTTACTGCACTCAACATATCATATTTATATTTTTATAAAAGTTTAGTTTTTTTTATTGCTTATTTTTATTAAAGTTCACGTTTTTATTGTTTTATTTAGCTTAAAAATAGTAAAAGTCTCTAAAAATCTTGTCTTTTTTACAAAAAATCCAAAAATATATTTTATTTTCGTCATAAAATTTTAGTATTTTTCTGAGTTGTTTTAGTATTTTTAAAAATCAAAAGCTGTTTTATTTATTTTTCTCTTAAAAATCTTTTCATATTTCTTTTTTAAAAAATAGTAAAAACGTCAAAAAAATATTTTAAGTTTTCTGGTAGTTTTTCATAGTTTTCTTAAGATAGTGTGAATTTTTCATATTTTTTGAACTAGTTTACTATTTATTTTGATTTATTTGCTATTTTAAACATTAAAATCGAAAAAAATACTTATTTAATTCCGAAAATTCTAAAACTTTTTCTGTGAGTTTCTATCACTTTTATTAGGTTTCTAAAAAAATATTTGGAATTTTCGGAGTTCATTTGATATTTTTCCTTGATTTATTTCCTTTCCTTAAAAAAAAAAAATCCGAAATTATTTTCTTCTTTTTTAATTAGTTTTGTTATTTTGAAAAAAAAAGTTAAGTTTTTTTAAGTTCACTATTTTATTTTAAATTTCCTATTTGTTTAGTTATTTAATACTTTCTTCTCTTTTCTTGCTTAAAAAAAAATCTTATATTTTAAATCTTTGACCTTAATACCCAAATTAGTTTTGTGGAAACATATCTCCTTGAGAGAGTTTGGTGGTTAAGATTTGATTTATTAAGATTAGTTTATCTTTTATTTTAGCTTTTTATTATAAAAATCTTATATTTATATATTTGTGCTAACCCTTAAAGTTTGTATCTTTTTGTGTTTATCATCATCTCTACCGCTAAGGCCGGAGCTTAACGGTCTTTAAGCATTTTTAATACATAAAGTTTGAAACTTTAGTAATTTTTAAACTTGTTAGTGAATAAAGTTTTAAACTTTACTTACTAATTAGTGGATAAGATTAATAAAGTTGTAAACTTTTGTGTTAATTTGTGCTTATAAGATTGGGTGGTTTTATTCCTCTCGTTTTGTCATCCGGGTTCTATTTTCTTTACTTTTTGAATCTTTAGTAGTTATAAATTTTAATATAATAGTTATGCTTATTTTTATTTAATTAATTGCTATGTGTTGGTTTGCTATGCTTAGTGAGTAGGCTTTTTATATACTTGTTGAGTAGATTATTTCGTGAATTAAGTGCGGTTTTAAAAGATTAGAAAATCTATTGGTTAGTAATTTTAAGTTACTTAGATTGAAATTTTGGTTGTTGAAGCGGCAAAAGCCGAGTGAAAATAATTGGGTTTTAATTTAGATATTGATATCTTTTTATGAAAAATTATTTTCAAAAGAAACCAATGTTGTGAGAAAATAATTATTTGTAAAGATATTAATTCATCAATAAAGGACTAAATTGAAATAATAAACCACACTTAAGGATCTTGATAATTTGCTTAACAAGTATATCTTTCATCATATATTTCTTATTCGCTTGCTTAGCATAATTTAGTTCGTTACTTTTAGTTGTTATCTTTTATCGTTAACTTTAATTTATTTACTTGCTACTAGTTTTATCATTGTCTTTGCTTTAACCATTATCATTTTAATTAGTCAAAAACCCATAAACTTATATGTTTTTAGTTTAATTTGCATAATTGCTTATTTGTGTTTAGCTTTCTTGTTTTACATGCTTAATTGTTTCTTTCTTATTAATTTCCAAAACCCAAAATATTTTTATCCTATTCAAATCACTCGACCTTTAAACAACGAATCGATTTTCCATTACACCCTCGTTGGGAGAACGACCCGGGAGTTCCGTACTTCCGGTAAATCTTATGTACGAAAACGAATTATCAAAATGGCCAATATACCGCGAGGATGTGTTAGCGATTTTTCGTTTCGGAGTTTGAAGTTTGGTGTTTGAAGACCCTCCTTCGTGGAGTTCCCTCGCTTTTGTAAATACTTTTCATAAAATTATAAAAATACAAAAATAAAATAATCATAAGTTTAAAAAAACCCCAAAAAGATTTTCCTTTTCATAATTTGTTTTCCTTTTATGTTTGCTTTTATTAAAACCCCAAAAATATTCTTCTTTACCCTACTGGCAACCGGTCAATTCTTTATCTCTTTACCCTCTTATTCAGTATAATTCTTTCGATGTCTTCGTCTTACCATTATGGTTGTCAATGGTGTAGAGGACCTCAAAATGGTGGGAATTGTCCCGGTTGTAGCATTGTGAATACGGAAACGAGTTTGTCTACGACCAACATCCCTACAATGAAACAACCGATTTCCTTAACCAATCCCCATACCATGAGACGGAGTCATACTCGTGTGAGTATTGTGGAGGTCCTCACCAAGGTTTTCAATGTCAAGCCCAATTTAACAATACAACCTTTGGTTATGAACCTTATCCATATACTTCACCAAACTGTCACAACAATCATCTTTATTGTGAGTATTGTGGAGGTCCGCACTTTAATTCCGATTGTCAAATCGAATCCAATTGTTTACGAGCAAGTTCCTTATGACTCTTCTTATGACCCACCTCCACAATACCAAGAGATTCAACCACAACATCCGCAAATTCCTCAAGATAGTTTCCAAAGATGTATTAATATACTCGAAGAATTTATGGATAAACATGGTATCAAAAAGATCCTCATCAAAAAGCATATGGTGAATTACTTGCAAGATCAAGCATCTCGCAACGAAAGATCTATGTTAGAATTACTCAAGAAGAAAAACGCAGCGGCTTCATTGAAAATGTATTGAAGAAATACGAATTGAAGAACAAGCACTTGAAAGACGTGCCCGATGGCTCGAGACTTACATTGAAGATGATGATGAGGATTCCATCCAAATGAAAGAATATTATGAAAGTTTGTCGGTGAAACCACTCCGTTTCTGAGCCTTTCATTTCCGACTCTTCCCCTTTACTCACACCGGTTGAGAGAAGTGACGTCATTTTGGAAGAGGTCAATGATTCTATTTCTTCAAACATTGTTGAACCCGTTGACTTTCTCATAATGGGGGACGAGCCTCTTAGCACTATTCGGGAACGGAATCGTCTTGTGTTGAGAGCCTTGACCCAATCCCAAGTGAGTCCGAGGATGTATCTGATAGTGATTGTGATTCGCTTTTATGTGATTCTCTTGACATTTCGAGGTTACTTAGGGATTTTCTCAAATCCTCTTTTTGAATTCAAGGACGACTATACCTTTTGCGAAGTTAATCCTCTTTTCGATAAAGATTTTGAGTCCGATTCAGAGACCACAACGGAAGTGGTGGATATTGCTAGCTCTCGAGCACACACCACTTGTCCCATCTCTATGTTCGACCTTTCTCTCCCGTCATGTGATGTTATGCAAGATGAAGAAAGTGATGAATCTAACACTGAAGATACTATAGAGATTGATGAATTGACTAAAGTGGGTGACGACGATATTCTTGATAATCCGCCTTATGATTCTGATATGGAATAAATCGACTTATTTCTTGATGATCCAATACCACCGGGTATTGAGAGACGGAGTGCGACTCGATCAAGATGTCCTTTTTATTGAAAGCTTGCTTAATGATGATTCTCCTTCCTCTGTTGAGTCGACCCTCACTTATCCGTTGAGCCCACATGTGAAGACAAGATTTTCAACCCCGGGATATTGGCGTAGATGAGCTTTATGCTAAAAAGCGTTGTCCGAGATAAGGATCCTTGATGGATGCCTTCGCGTTGTTGAGCCTACACATCTATTGCCTTACCATAAGATCCCGACTTCTTTGGAGTATTCTCTTATTGATCCATCATTCCTTCATCCGCGCAAAAACCACGGATGATGGATCGTTCTTTCATATGCCTTATGTGAGTTTGGGAGGAGTTATTCCGTATATGCTTGAGCCCGACATTTTCTTTCCCTCCCAACCCACCCAGTCTCATTCTTTTGGGAATGAGGATACCGTTTTGACCCAGTATTTCTACCATTTTTTTCCCTAAGGACAAATGAATTGGGGATCGAGTGGGGCTAGCGACTTCGGTGACCAAAAACGATGGCGCTTAGTGGGAGGCACCCCATACTTATCCTTTTATCTTATTTATGTTTTCTAATAAGTGACGTGAGGAGGTTCGCCTCTTCCATTTCGTGTTTAGTGTTGTTGTTGTTTATGTCCGGATTTTCTCGATATATGAAGACTCGTGCTCGAAGTTTTTCTTTTCTCCACTCGAGTTTCATGTTTCGACGCTCTTATGGCAATCCGATATCCAAAATCTTTATCGATTATCGTTTATCTATTAGCATAACTAATGGCTTTAGATTTGCGTTGATAACCCGTACCTTTAAACATTGAGGACAATGTTTGATTTTAGTCTGGGGTGGGTAATCTTTTGATTAGATTTTTGCCTAGCACTTTCCGTGTACTCTGCAACTCCGTTTTTCCTTTAAAAAGGTTAAAAATTGTGCAAAATTGTGAAAATTTTAAAAATTTTTGAAGCTTTTGTTAAGTCTTTTTGATTGAAAAGTTTGCTAGTCTCTTAGACAAGAAGCTATAAAATGCTAATTCTAGCTCACAAGGCCAAGAATTTGCAAGTTTCCCTGAGTGACTTTAAATATGCATGACTTGATTTCATTAGACGAAGCATTTGCTAAATTAATGTATATGTTTTGACACCTTGTTGACTTCATTTGGGTGAGAGTAGGAATGGAATTCTGACTTGAACGGGCGTGTTGAGCCCTAGCTTGTTCCCTTAACCATAGATAATTAAATTATCGGCTAAGCATCCGCGGATCTCATTATTTGGGATTTTAAATTTGCGGAGATCGAGAAATGATAGAGTTACTTATGAGTTTAGATGCTAAGCGTGGAGTAGTTGGTTCTCTTTAGAGCCCATCGAAGGTACTTATGGCTTTTTGTTCCCACAAAATTGTTTCACCCCATATATGTTAAATAATAATTAAAGATGTTAGGTTTATGGCGATAGTTAGTTCTTTATCTTCTTTAGAGAATCCTTGCCCATGAGGGTTGGGTACACATCAAGGTACTGTCAGTGTTGCGATGTAATAGACAACTGATTCTGATAGTTTTCTTTATTGTTTCTATTGTTATAAAAGCCGGTGGATTTGGAGTTTGGCACAAAAATTAACATGAATTAAAGCCCAAATGTATTAAAGTTGAAAAATCCAAAGCCATAAAAGTTTTCTATGTCCGGCGGTACCCCCGTTGTCATGGACTTCTAAAAAGGTTGAGGAAAATCCAAAGTCATAATAAGACTTCGGATAAAACGGTAATCCCGTTGAGTTAGTGGTTGAAAAGACCAAGGGCCTAAATTGCAAAAATGCAAATGTCTTTGAAATAAGTGTTAAGCCAAACTTTGAATACGGGAGATGTCTAAATAAAGCCTCTGTCTCTGGACTCGTAGATGAGTTGTCTCTTAAGCCATAAAAGGATATTCTCCCTAAATCGTGTGAAATTAGGACCTTGATGTGGACCTCATTCTTGTGTGCAACGGTTTTCGAGGGAAGATGGATAACTAATTATCGACTTAGCTTCATATCTTTATCGGAATAAAAGTTATCGAAACGAGAAATTTGAAGAAATTCATTTCTCACAAAAATAAAAAAAAATCTAGAGGAAAATAGGAAAATGGGAGCAAAAGGTAATTACACAAGTAACTTCCATGGGTAGTGTTAGCATCTAGAATCATATTTAAAAATGATTTCGATTTTACGCTTAGTTTGGGGACTTGTGAAAAATCAGGGACGATGTATTCTATCCGTATGGTCACTTCCACGGGTTGTGTTTCCTACTCCATGATCCTAAAATGTCTTTTGAAAAATGTTGGAGTTATTGATCGACATGAAAGTTCAACAAACCGTCACTCATAATTGGAATGTGCTTAATCGTAATATCTATATGTGAATATAAAAGGTAAACGGGGCGTTTTTAGAATTAAGGGTTCTTAATCTCTTTTGAGGAATCTTTGCTACTTCTTCATATGTTTAGTAGAAAGAGATTGAAATCCTTAGTTTTAGAAGCGTGAATTGATTACATTGCGTGATGACGCGCAATCTTCTCGTGGGGGTATTTTGGTATATGTGAAAACATATACATTTTTCGATATCAAAACCGGACCAAAAGACCAAAACTAACCCCTAAAACCATAAATATTTGTGTTTTTGTGTTTATATATATGCGAATATGGATATTGTAAAATGGACAAGAAGAAGACAAAATGGGCAAAAACGAGCACGAGAATGGAAGGAGCACGAAGTTACGGGACTAATGATAATTTTATTTGGAGCATCGAGGCAAGAAAAGAAAAATTTAAAGACCAAACGAAGAATTAATTAATTAAGAAGAAAAAGATAAATAGAAGAAAGAAAAGAAGGAAAATGGATCAGCAAGAAAAGGAGCTTACATGGAAATTAAATGCAACATTAACACAAAAATACTCTTGGTCTAGTGGTTGGGGACATGTTTGTCAAGCAAGAGGTCTTGGGTTCAAATCCCACTAATGACAAATTTGTTGATATGTTTTTTTCATATCACAAATTATTTATCAAGAGCTGCTAGTATCCGAAGCCCAATTCAGCTCAAACCCTAAACGCAGCCCATGTCCAAGATGCGAGGCCAACAAGCGAAATCCGGGCCCATTCTGTCCAACTAGGCCCAAGCCCAAGTGCTACCGCTATGCCAACGAAGAAGTGAGCAAATGAATAAAATCTACATCTGAACATCATTTGTAAAAATTAAACTTGGAGGACAAGTTTTTGATAGGAGATTTTTGTGCCAAGGCTAGAAAGTTTAAGGGTCTTTATGAAATATTAGGGGCCAGAATTATGCTGGTAGATTATATAAACCCACCTCCTCACCTCATTTTCTCATCTCTTATCTTTATTTGTATTTTGTACCCAAACTCTTGTATTTTATTTTTATGCTTATTTAGTTTTATAAAAGTTTATTTTAATTCTTGCAAGTTAGTTCATCTTATTTATTATCTTTGCATCTTTTTTATTCTTCTCATCTCTTAATCTTTTTTATTTCCTTTTATTTTTATAAAACTTTTTATAAAAATATGCCATGAAGAGTTGAGTTATAGTAAGATTGTGTGAGTGTATTTTATACGCTCCGTGCACACACTCAACATATCATATTTATATTTTTATAAAAGTTTAGTTTTTTTTTTTATTGCTTATTTTTATTAAAGTTCCGCGTTTTTATTGTTTTATTTAGCTTAAAAATAGTAAAAAGTATCTAAAAATCTTGTCTTTTTACAAAAAATCCAAAAATATATTTTATTTTTGTCATAAAATTTTCGTATTTTTTCGAGTTGTTTTAGTATTTTTAAAAATCAAAAGCTTTTCATTATTTTTCTCTTAAAAATCGTTTTAGTTTCTTTTTTTTAAAAATAGTAAAACGTCAAAAAAAATATTTTATATTTAGCTTTGCATAGTTTTCTTAAGATAGTGTGAATTTTTCATATTTTTTTGAACTAGTTTACTATTTATTTTGATTTATTTGCTATTTTAAACATTAAAATCGAAAACAAAATACTTATTTAATTCCGAAAATTCTAAAACTTTTTCTGTGAGTTTCTATCACTTTTATTAGGTTTCTAAAATATTTGGAATTTTCGGAGTTCATTTGATATTTTTCCTTGATTTATTTCCTTTCCTAAAAAAATCGAAATTATTTTTCTTACATTTTTAATTAGTTTTTTTTTTTGAAAAGTTAAGTTTTTTTTAAGTTCACTATTTTATTTTAAATTTCCTATTTGTTTAGTTATTTAATACTTTCTTCTCTTTTCTTGTAAAAATCTTATATTTTGAATCTTTGACCTTAATACCCAAATTAGTTTTTGTGGAAACATATCTCCTTGAGAGAGTTTGGTGGTTAAGATTTGATTTATTAAGATTAGTTTATCTTTTATTTTAGCTTTTTATTATAAAAATCTTATATTTATATATTTGTTCTAACCCTTAAAGTTTGTATCTTTTTGTGTTTATCATCATCTCTACGCTAAGGCGGAGAAACTGGTCTTTAAGCATTTTTAATACATAAAGTTTGAAACTTTAGTAATTTTTAAACTTGTTAGTGAATAAAGTTTTAAACTTTACTTACTAATTAGTGGATAAGATTAATAAAGTTGTAAACTTTTGTGTTAAGCTTATAAGATTGGGTGGTTTTATTCCTCTCGTTTTGTCATCCGGGTTCTATTTTCTTTACTTTTTTAATCTTTAGTAGTTATAAATTTTAATATAATAGTTATGCTTATTTTTATTTAATTAATTGCTATGTGTTGGTTTGCTATGCTTAGTGAGTAGGCTTTTAATATACTTGTTGAGTAGATTATTTCGTGAATTAAGTGCGGTTTTAAAAGATTAGAAAATCTATTGGTTAGTAATTTTAAGTTACTTAGATTGAAATTTTTGTTGTTGAAGCGGGCAAAGCCGGTTGAAAATAATTGGGTTTTAATTTAGATATTGATATCTTTTTATGAAAAATTGTTTTCAAAAGAAACCAATGTTGTGAGAAAATAATTATTTGTAAAGATATTAATTCATCAATAAAGGACTAAATTGAAATAATAAACCACACTTAAGGATCTTGATAATTTGCTTAACAAGTATATCTTTCATCATATATTTCTTATTAAACGCTTAGCATAATTTAGTTCATTACTTTTAGTTGTTATCTTTTATCGTTAACTTTAATTTATTTACTTGCTACTAGTTTTATCATTGTCTTTGCTTTAACCATTATCATTTTAATTAGTCAAAAACCCATAAACTTATATGTTTTTAGTTTAATTTGCATAATTGCTTATTTGTGTTTAGCTTTCTTGTTTTACATGCTTAATTGTTTCTTTCTTATTAATTTCCAAAACCCAAAATATTTTTTATCCTATTCAAATCACTCGACCTTTAAACAACGAATCGATTTTCCATTACACCCTCGTTGGGAGAACGACCCGGGAGTTCCGTACTTCCGGTAAATCTTATGTACGAAAACGAATTATCAATTATTTGCCTTGTCCAATTTCATTTATGTAATAAACCATGAGAAATATCGGTTAGGGTAATTTTGGCACCAAATTTAAAAATTTTCATGACATGTAGGAGTGGGTCTTTAGTCTTAATAAAGCGTCTCATGGATAGGAAGTTATATGACTAGCACAAAAACCCTTTACCACTCAAATTCCACCCCAAAAAATGTGAGGTTTGCCCCTAGATTTGTAGGAATTAAAGCATTCACCTTTAATGCTTCGAGAGTGTACCGGTAGTATAATAGATTCTAGAACTTGTTTTGTGATGCATCCCGAGATCGTTGGTGAGACTACACTTGTGTAGTTAGGAATAACTAAATGATAAGAGGCATTGGGATAACCCTTGTTTGATACCCGTGTTATAATTACTTCTTCCACATCGGTTGAGTAATTTCCCCACACCCTTGCGTTGTACTCATCTTTAGTACACGATACCCCTAGTTAACCCCTCAGAGCCTATCCTTTTCGATGTTCTCGTGATGTTTCGGTTTTTCGAAATATCAATGAAGAGCATTGTTTACAATCCACCCCCAAATGTACACCCAAATCGCCATAGCCTACCTTGTATGCACTCACTTTTAGTACATTATTGTTATCATACTAAACCCTTAGTTCAATTATCTAGTTACTTGCATAAGTTGCTAAGTCGAGTCATATCCTTTGTATACAGTTTTGGGACGATTGGGACTCATGGGAAAAGTTAAATTTTATGAAGTGACGGGAAAGAACGCTAAATTCAAATTCCCTTTATTTACGTAATAATGAACTCCAAGTGTTTTGATCTTTTCAATTCGGGTCAAATTAGTGTTAGAGTAATAAAAAAAACTCAAGTGTAGGGATGTGCCTATAAACCCCTTATATTTTTATGTTATCCTAGAGGATGATAGAGTAAAAGTGTATGAAAAATAAATCGAAAAAAAAGAATGTTGAAAAAAAAATGAAAAAATGGAAAAAAAAAAACATACGGGCTACCATCCTACATCTATCTTTAAATTTATGTTTGTTTATTTCAAAGTTATCTAGAGTTTAGAGTGTCGAGTCTTGGCTTAGCAACGCCATTCTTCTCATGCTTGTAACATAAAGATTTTGACTTGCCACCACTAAATCGCCTATCCAACCAAACCCTTTGTTTTCCCTACCGTAAGCCTAACGTTACAACCCTTTAAAAGATCTCTTAGATAGTTTTTCCTAGGTGCTTACGACAAAGCGATGGAGGTTTGATCTATTCTCAAGCCTATGGTAATCTATGTACTAGGACCGGTTAATGAGTGTTTATCTTCCATTTCCAATTTGATATATTTCATATACATCGGAGATGAGAGTATCCAAACACCACTTGTGAGGTGCTAGTATGTAATTTCAAGTGCTTATTATGACTTTTTCGAGGCTTATACTTGTTGTGAATTGTTCTAAACCAATGCTTCATGCCCCCTAACTAATAAATTAATTGGCCAAAAGCACATTTTCTTGAGGACAAGCAAATACCAAGTGTAGGGATATTTGATACGGATTTAAAAGTACCCTTTTGGGGTCATTAAAGCCCTTAATCGACCACTTTATATCCGTTCTTTGCTTAATTTCGTTCCTTTTCACTTTTTAGTCTTTTGAAGGCATAATGCTGGAATGATGCTTATTTGGACGAAAAGGCGTGAATATGTGAAGAAAATGGCTAAAGTCAACATCAAGACACTCAAGCTGCTGGAAGTGTACCCAACGGCGTCACGGACAAAGGCTCGCCGTCCCCTCTAATTGCGGCCTGACCGAGGTGAAATTGCTATTTTGTACCGACAGTGTCAGCTTTAAGTAGAGCGTCACAACTCGGGCGGCCTAGATCCATATTCGAGACGGCCGAAGATGAAGGTGCGGTGTCACAACCACAACGTGGCCGCCACAAAGTTGACTTGTTCAAGACGAAACCCTAATGGCGGCGATCCGACGGCGTCACAATTAAAGAGGCGATCGTCGCAGCTTGTAACTCTATATATAAAATTGATTTTCGGACTTTGAGGTAGAATTGTGGAGTAAAATTCTAAAACGATTTTGGTTTGTCTTGGGCAGTATCTTAGGGTTCTCATACCCTATTTTACAACAAGATAAGTAAGCTACTTCATTGATTTCATTATGTCTTCGATTGTATATGTGTATGCTTGCATGTTTACCATGTCCGGCTAATTTACTTGTGTGTTTGCTTAGATCTATGAAACCTAGTTATTGAATATTGATTGGTTGTCTATTATCTTAATTGTAATTGGCTTAGGATTGCAATAGGCCATCGTTGTGTTTTTAATGCTTGAGTAATCTTTGTGAACATTAGTTTATAATCGCTAGAGTTGTTGTAGGCTAAAAATCCAAAGATAGAGTTAGTTTATGAATCCTAGAGATTTTGTAGGATATAACCTTAAGGTATCCTCAAAGAGTTAGGGAAAAAAGCATACCCTACGACCTTAGAAGACACAACGCGTTAAGAATAAGGACGTGACAATTCAACCATCAATAAAAGATAACTAGGGAGTAATAGCATTTAGGTAGACATATTTTTAATTATCATACGAGCACACATCAATTAGACATAGACTACCCCTTAGCTTAGTTAATTAGAATAGATAATAGTAGAGTAATCGGTAGAAGTACCACCCCCCAAATCCAATACCCCGAGATCGTACCTTTCAATTTTCTAAAAAAATATAAAAAAAGATAAAAAATAATCTTCCTTAACCCCAACCTTAGCGTAGTAATTTCTCACTAGCATTCATATTCCCCTAGAGAACGATATCAATCCAGAGGCTTACCCTAATACTACACTACAACGATTAGGTTCACTGCCTAGGTGGTTGAAAAACTTGCTCGAAGAAAATGAAGTTTCCTTTGACCCCGACAGCGTTGTACGCGTATCACTGATTCATTATGGCTAGAACCTGCATGATGCTCCTGGTAACTTTTGTCAAATTCCACTAGGTATAAGTAGTACTACCTTTATAAATTATCAAAGCATTAGTAATAATTTTTTTCATTAAAATTCTGCATAAATTTCGTTAAACCTTAAATCAACATTTTAATAACATATGTTAAAATGCAATCTCAAAGCCAACATCATACACCCCGAGCAACAATGACTCTTGAGGAGTATACATAAGAAACTCGAGTGAATACCTCTTCTCATCATCTAGTGAATATAATCTTGAGACCAAGTATATTTAGGATAGGACTATCCGATTCAAACACTTTGGCTTCATATCTTCATTTAGGAAAACATGATGTTTTGAAAAACATTATGCCTAAGAAATCATGCATTAAGTTTTCATCTTGTTAAAAGGATATTGTATATCCTATGCATCATTCTCTCCTTGCGACATAAATGTTTGTGTTACAATAGATTTCATTACACCTAATAGGCTAAATGATCTTGAAACAAACATCTACAAGTTCTATGAACTATTATCCATCTTGTCATACTTGTATTCATAAGCATGATAACTTTATCCCATGGGATAATCTCATTTGTTGAAAGATACTATTTGTATCTATTTCCTTTCAAGCGTACATCATAACCTAACCTTGCTCAAACCTTGTGCACATCCAAGGTTAAAACTACACATCTCTAGAGCATATACAAGATCTATTGAAGTTGGTAACCTTACTTAGATTCTTGTCGAATAAAAATCAAAAGAGCTTTCTTGAGAACGTTCTTAATTTAACATATTCCATTCCCTGGTCTTAGATAATCAAATCACATTTAAAATACACACTTCAACTCAACATAAAAGATGTCATCCATTAGATCATACAATTAGCTATGTAATTTGAACAACCTTAGATTCTAAACACAAGATTAAAACATATTGTTTGTTTTCTAAAAGTCAAAACACCATAGTTCAAAAAAAATTTGTATATTATGACATCTTCATCACCTTAGTTATATTGCATATTAGTTGAGGCACATTAAGCCAAGTATTGGTAAACTATCATCTTTTAAACACTTTAATAGGCAAAAATAGGAGTTCCCATCTTTCTACCATGAGAATGACTACAGGAGAACCTATTGCACTAGAAACTCAATTTGACCTAACGATTGAATTGCTTCCATGAGAGAAGTTGGGTGTGTGGAATCACTCGTAAAAATGTGTTTAGTCTTAATTGAGCACCGCTAGTAATAGTCTCATATTCATTCTCCAACTTGATAATCTGTTTTCCTATACTTGCCTAAAGTAAGTTTTAAAATAATGATAGTTTGTCTATACTATGAATACCAATCAAACAAGTAGAAGATATGAGTTTTCTTCCTTTAGTTTATTAAAACCAATTGCATTGCACATACATGTGTTGATTACATGTTCTTGTTTAAAAATGATCAATTGTCTTGACATTTTCTTGGTGTTTGATCTCTACTTGATTAATTATCAAATGTATAAACCCTAGAAAGTTTTTGTCTTTATGATGCTTATTGCTACTTTATGATTATGCGTAAACATGATTTGCATGATATTTATAGTTGAAGCAATTATGTCCCTTGTTTGATGTTTTACATGATTAACGTGTTACTTGTGAACTCATAAATGTCATTTTGTTATTGAAGTATCCATGTTTGAAAGCTATTGTCTTTTGTTGAAATTCCTTAAATCTATGCATAAGATGGTCTAAATGATACATGCTCCTAAATGTTATAATTTAAACATGGCTTGCATGAATCTCCCATCTTGCTTCTTTTGCGTCTTTGTCACACTATTTACTTGCTATGTGTCCACTTATAATTTGTCAAAGTGATTTTGATATGATAAACTTTTAGAAGTCCTTTTATCCTACAATATAATCACATAAATTTTCATACTTACTTATAGCTAAGTATATTTAAATGTCTAAGACAAATGACAAACAATTTAAAATAAAATGTCTCAAATAATGTCGCATTCTTTCATAATATGATTGTTTGTCTTGATGTTATCTTGTTGTGTGGTGATTTTTTTGTCTACTAAGTGCAATGTGTTGTTTTTGCTTATATAAGATGTTATCATTTGATTTATGTCATGTTAACATCTTTTGTCACTAACAAATTTGTTTTGTAAGTTGATAACAAATTATTTGTTATCTCGTTTGGTTCTAACTTTTATATGCTCATTTCGCATAATCCTCTTTATTGCTACGTAGACTAGTAATATGCTTTATGGGACCCCTACACTTGCATATAGTTTTAAAGCATATATAATTAAGTTTTAGAGGCTTGGATTTTTGTATCTTTCAACCAACCTCTTTTCAAATCTCATTATTACTTCCGCTTTATAAAAATTACCTCCATCACTATTTAGCTACAATAATACTTTAATTATATCATCCTCTCCACCTCCTATGGGGAAACCACATGCCTCATCATACGATCATCTCGTATTAATCGAGAAGAGGTATGTGACTTTAAGGATGAAGTTCATTGTATGCTAACCATCATCCATAAAAATATCACAAAGCTCATCTCTTTTTAACTTAGAATAACCTCCTAAATACTTTGTTGTCATTCCTTATTTGATACATTACACATTATGTTGGATGTCCACCAATTAAGGGGAGAGTAATCCATTCACATAATTGCCTTTAGTCAAATTTTTTGTCTTTTACATCCTAAAATACCAACACATATGTAAACAACACTTAGCTAAAACCGGTTCATGAAACCACAACTAGTTCAACCTTTTTAACCTTATATCACAAGTTTGCACCAATACCTCATCAAGTGAAAAACGCATCATGTGTTTTACAAACTTCTTCATCTCCACAATCAACAAATCTAGGATTTTCCTTAAACTAGTACCTTACAACTTGACTATCTAGAACACCATCATAGGATCTTATCCTTTCTCGCTTGACAGATATCATGCAAGTCATTGTCAGTGCAAACGATATATTAATCAAAATCGCCATTCCCAACACTTTTTCAACACGTTGGTCTATCCAACTCTCTCTCATATGATGTCATTCTCATCCTCATATAGGTACTTATTTTTTTTGGTACATATTGTCTTCACTTCTTTTCAATGTAATAATCGTCAATGTCGGTCAAAACCATGTTAATATTACCTCTCCCATTGTCACCTAGAATAGGTCACTTTTATAATTCGTGTTAATCAATGAACGAATTTATCTTCATGTTATCACTTTTATATTTATGCATTTTCTTTGGTATCTTAATTCTTAGATAGAATGCATTATTGATTACTCTTGGCTTGAAGCATATAAGAACTTGATCAAATAATAGGTTGTTAGCATCAATAAATCATTCAAATCATAACCCTTATCCATCATTGAATTGCAATTTCTATTCATATTTTTTTTCTTCCTCTTAGTCTTGGTCACTTGACATTACGAAAAGATAGCATGAGTACATATTTTTATATTATTTGCTATACATACGAGTATATAACTCCTTAATAGTTTTCCTTATCACCACCACCTTCCATCAGCACTTTCACTAATCATCATCACCATGGATTAACGAAAACTTACTTTTATAAATCTTGAGTCATCTACCATCACCACATGAATCCTACTAGTAAACCGACACCAACACTAGCACCACTAGCATTAACTTTTTATATTCCAACTTCACTTCGTATCTTCTTTCTAGGCACTATTTTGTAGGTTCTTATCATATTATATTCTCGCTTTTCTTATGATTGTAATTAGGAGACTACACTTCATGAGATCTTTGATTATATCATTTATATATCACATATATAAATCTTATTTTTCTTTGTCAAAAAGATGAAATATATTGCACTAATTTTTTTCATTGTAGGTTCATCATCATATACACTCGATTGTATATAACTTACTCATCTAAGGATGAAGTTTGCATCAATTAGTTTTCTTATTTTAGGTGCTTCTTGACACTCTCGAACAAGGGGGAACATCCTTTAAGAACTCATATTGCATCGTCTATACACTTGGTTGTATATGACATATTTGTCTAAAGACAAAGCTTCTATTATACTAATATTTATTTTGAAGGTTCATCTTGACGCCCTAGAGCAAGGGGGAGCTTCCGTCAAGCATTTATTGAATGCATCTTATAAGCACTTTGTTGTATATCACTTACTCGTCCAATGACGAATATAGTTTTGCACTAATATTTGTTTTGTAGATTTTTAATCATACCTTGACGCCTCAAACAAGGAGGAGCAACCGTCAAGGGGGAGCATGCATGCATTCATCATCATTCTCACTTTTCAACAAGCCTGTGTGCTGCGATAAAAAGTGGAGAAAATAGGCTAACATTGCTATGCATTTTTCTTTATCATATATTTCTCATAATTTTTGTTGCATAAAACCAACCTTGATGTAGGTTATGCCTCTTAATTTGATCTATGGATCCGCTACCAAACAAGGGACGGATTGGAGTAGACGATTTAACTTCACTAGGGATGATGCAAGCTCGTCTTTTTGGGGAGAAATAAAGTTAAA
>OU343224.1:2671923-2714363 GCA_910596185.1 Chrysanthemum makinoi
CTTATCCTCCTCATTCCTATAGTAGACCGATAGCTTAAGTTCTTTTTCATCATTGGATAATGAGGAAACTTTCTCAATCTTAAACGGCATTTGGTAAGCTATGTCATCGGTCTAATCCTTGAATCTCACTATTCCTAATGATGGATCATAAGTCATCCCGGTGTTCTCTATGAAAGGCTTTCCTAGAATAACGTGGGACAAGCTAGGATCTATGGCCGCATTAATATCGTCCACAATTATGAACTCAGGATACGTGAAATTACCATAGATGCAGCAATCCCTTAACTCTACCAAAGAAATTACATCTAACTCTAGGATTATCGGGATCTTGCCTAGTTGGGATAGGCTTCTTCATCACCCAATTATGGTACGTGTTGTCATGATATTTATTGGGGACTTGCGGCAATGTAGGCTTTGCCACGAATAGATCTCCTATGCAACATGGTATGTTGAGATTCCAAGTGGTCCCAAACTTGATCCTAGGATTTTCCCAACATGTGACTGAGGTCGCACTAAGTGCTGGTGGCAGAGAGTTCCTCTTTCGTAGAAACTTATTGAAATAGTCATCACCTACTTCATTTATTTCATCAACGATTCATTCTTAGGAGTCTCACTAACCTCAAGTACCATCTCATGGTTCGCTTCATCATTAGTCCTATTAGGTTTCACTAAGGTGATGGTATTGACGAATTGAACGTGCTAGGCTAACTTACTTGGGTCCTTAATTTCACAAATGAAGCTTCAAGAATGAGGTCGAGATGGCATTAACCTTTTCGGTCTTTCCTATCACTATTGGTTATGGCTTTCAAAAGGTTATCAATCTTCCTATCCATCTCGGCTTGTTGTTGATTAAAGCGGTCCGAAAGCTTGGCTATTTTAGCTTTTTGGGATGTAACTAGGTGTTGCAACATCCCTTCTATATTTTGTTGGCTAGGGCCGTGAGAGGGGGGACATGAGAAATCATTGGAGGTGAATTCTTTGGTTTGTCCACAATAGAAGTCGGGTTTGCTCTTCCATGCTTCTCGGGCATCATTGAAAGTCCTAGGTCCGGGTGTTGTAAGGAATCTTCCTCCCGTCCATTGGCGATGGAGATAGTCCACTAAGCTTGTTTGGGGAGTCTTGTGCAAGTACGAGTGTCATGAGGACCACTACATAGCTGCCACAAGGAAGAGACTTTATTCACTTGGGAAGATTAGGATTTCAGAGCTCATTAGGAATTTGACTTGATCTTCAAGTGCGAGCATCCTACGATCTGAAGTTCGGAGTTAATGGGAGGCAAGGAGATTGCCTTGACGATTTTGGGCAACTCACGGGGGTCATTCCAACTTTCGTTGTCATAGAGGGCAAGGTCCTCTATTATACCCCATGATTCTTCCGCAGCGGAGATTACTAAGTTTACCACTGGCCGCTTGGTCGATGGATCGCTTAGTTGAGAAGTTGACATGATCGTAAAAGATTTGACTCTGAAGCCAAAGATCAATGCAAAGATGAGGGACTTTATGGAGTAAATCCTTGAATCGAGTCCATGATTCATAGAAAGATTCACCTTGACATTGTTAGAACATCAAGATTTCATTCCTAAGCTTAGTAGTTCTCCCCGGTGGGAAAAATTAGGCAAGGAAATGAGTAGTGAGATCATCCCAACTTGAGATGGAGCCGTCGGGAAGTCGCTCAAGCCAATTACTAGCTTGGTCCCGTAGAGAGAATTGGAAGAGACGTAAGCGCGTGGTCTTCCAATACTAATCTATCTTGTACATCGAAACACACCATATCGAATGTACACCTTAGGCACTTTTCACTAATGCCCTTGGCTTGACTTCTAGAAAACCTCAATGCCTTTAGCCTTGACTTTCATGCGCTATTCACTAGTGCTTCTAATATGGATGTTCGACACCTTCACTAATGTTCTGCCTTGACCCTTTAGACGTCTTTCACTAATGTCTTCAACACTACACTTCTTATGAGAAAGAAGAGAACTATCAACAAGAGAACTTCAGAAATCTTGATGATAACGAAGCATGGAAACTCATGGACTTGAGCTTGCTCTTCTTCAAAAGATGGTGATCTCGCCTTTAAGAGGAACCTAGAGAATCACACAAAAAACAAACTACATACATAGATCACTTGGATCTGAGGTTAGAGAGTTTATAACTCAAAGAGAAAATATGTGAGAAAAGGGTGAGAAACAATGAAGAAATGGCTCACTATTTATAGAGAAAATGTCTATCGCTCCACGGATCCTCACTTGAGGGATCCGCCCAAAGGCAATACTGGGATCCGTGGGATGCTCCCTTCCTATGGGTTTGGGTCAGTAATTTATGGATCATGGTAACAAAGTAGATACAATGTATCTCTAAGATGCAATGCATCTAGTCCATGGTTCATGGATTAAAACTATGGGCCATGGATTAAAACCATATATGATTTAAGCATGATGTCATGCAATAGGTTATAGGTCAAGCTCCATGGGTATCGGTCATGGACTTTGGGTTGTACCCAACTATATTCAATGTATTTGGTCAATGGGTCAAATACTTAAGTTTCTACCCATTTATATTACCCATTATAATACATAATAGTTATGTATATATTTGCCCAGTATGTAAACACTAGTTGTTGTACATATGTATTCTTAAATCATAAAATCACTTATACTTGTTTTAGTGTTTTATGTGAAAACGTAAGTGTGTTAGAAAACTATTAGCTCAAACCATGTACGTATTTTATTTGTTTCGTTAAAATGATTTTACGTTTGTTATCGACAAAACATTAGAAGATCGTAAAATATAAATAAACATTTTTACTACTTATTTGTATTAACAATCTCCCCCTTTTTGTTGATGACAAAACATAAAATTATTTTAAGGAAAACTAAAATTGTAAAGTTTGAATTTGTATTTTTACTTCTCCCTTTGTCAAAACAAAAAGAGCATCGAAAATAAACTAACATATTGGTTTAAGAAAAGCATGTGTAAAGAAAGAATAGAGAGCAAGTGACGGGAAGAGTTCTCGTCTTAACTCCCCCTTGACTAGTCCATCCCTTTGTGAGGGTGTCAAGTAAATAAAAACTAGTAAGATAATGCATTGCAACCATGTTTGCAAATGGTTTTGTCTTAGCGACGATAATGCTCCCCTAGATAATTTCAACTTTGCAAGGACGCCATGAAATGTAATATAATATTGCAAATGATCTTGCAATGTAATGCTTTGACACAAAGCTCCCCCTAGCTTTAGAGTGTCAAAGTCTTCATGTGTCAATTGAAAACCTACAAAACAAAGGTTAGAAAACAAGTACATAATGCACAATTTCCTGCAAGTAAGACTCAAGTTAGTAGAAAGTTGGTCTTCTGTTACACGGATCCCACTTCCCTCCTGGAGGGATCCATCAAGGCAAATTGAGGGATCCTCCACTGTCTGACAAGATTCAAGAATGGAGATATAACAAATAATATTATCATCAAAGTGAGATATGTTTTATACCAAATAATCATATACTCAGAAATATAGCAAATATCATGTAATCTCATTTAATAAAACTAGAGATATGATATACATGACTCTAAAAAACTAAGAAAATGAACGATACATGACTTGGAGTTACTAGATTATCTAAGTTACGCTTGATACTAGGACACCACTAAGATCCTCTAGCTCAAGTTTTGTTTAGGTTTAATCTCATCAAAACGTTCGAGGAGATGATAGAACATGAAACGTTGATCTTCCCATACTTCATGTATCAAACTTTTAACATGTTGACAATGATAACAATCTTTGTCATGGCTAGGTAGTGGTGATGGAAGAAATGAAATTGTTTGATGTGAGGGATCAAGTGAAGCGGGTTGAGGAGCCTCAAACGATGGAGGGATCGGTGGAGGCATTTGAAGATGTGGACTCAAGAAATGGTGGTGGTAGAGATGTGTCAACTTCCATGTGGTCGGGTGGTTGACTTTGATAATTTCTCATAATCCAAATGGGATTATTTGATGGTGACAACGAGAAGGAAGCCGGAGCTAGTGTTGACTCAACACCTTGATTTTGTTCCATTATTCCTCCTAATGAGGAGAATGTTGCCGTGGTGGAGGATGAGACGCCTAGAAGGAAATCCTCTAGATTGTAGAGGTGTGGTGATGAGAGTAGAGTGGTGAATGAAAGGGCTCTAGGCACCAATGGTGATGGTTTAGCGTAAATGGGATTGTTTGGTTTAGGAGGTGTATGTTTTGGCATTGGTAGTTTTGTGGGAACTATCCTTTTAGGAATTGGTTTGAATGGTTGAGTTGGTGGAGGGAGAAATCCTAGCAATTGTGATTTAACCGGAGATGATTCGGTTGAAGAAATTTCGTGTATAACACGAGCAATTTTCATGGGTGGTCCTTTGGTGGATGAGTTACCACTTGGAGCTTTCCTCATGATGAGATGATCCAAAGAGGTTTGTAAAGGTTTCTAAGTGCTGAAAATGAGGAGGAAGATGATGACTTTAGGAGTCCTAACAATGTGGTTTATAAAGCTAGGGATTTGGCAAGTGTATTCAAGACTTAAGCCACTCAAATTCCTTGGAATGTGATGATTACCATGCACAAGAGTCAACTTCAGAGTTGTACTGATCTAGAAACTTAATTAAGATGAGATGGAGTGTTCAAGTTAGCAAGATGAGCTTGAAATGATTGTTTTAGCTAGAGTTGACATGAATCTGTCATACGGATCCCACGGTTCCCTCTAGTTAGAGATCTATCTAGGCTAATCCTAGGGATCCGTCTCTCCGCAGCTAAGAAAAGATAACAATGATGTTTGTAAGGTCTAATGCCTATACCTTCTTGAGTGTCTCAGTCCATTTAAGTGTCTTAAATGAAAGGGTACTTAAATGCTTAAGGGCAATGAGTGATGTAGCTAATGATTGCCTTCTATGAAAGAAATTGGAACATTTATGAGTACCAATGAATGAGCAAGGATGACACTAAAGACTTTAGAGTGTCAAATGTAGCTAAATGATCCTAGAGATCAGATAGTAACATAAGATAGCCTTTGGAAGATATCCCAAGCTTAAGATGGAAAGGCTAGAGTTTGATCCATTTTGACCCTTTTTGAGGTAAGGATGACTATAATCAATTTGCTAAAATTGAAAGATTTCTAAAGCAAGATGTATTAACATGTGAGGGATCATGTATGAGTATAAGAGCGGAAGAGTAATGAGTTTTTGGTGAGACGATAGATCTACAAGCTTTTAGAGTGTGATCTAAGTGAGTTAAGCGTGAGTATGAAACATTTACTCAACTTGATAATTTCTCAATTTGTCCTAAGGCACTATGTCTAGCTTAGTGTGAAGTGATCTAAAGAAATGTTTTGAAATAAAATGATTGCAATTGCATTTCTGTTTGCTGAATCCCACGGTTCCCTAAGAGTAGGGATCCGTCTAGCACAAACTTTGGGATCCGTCTCTCTGCTAATCAGAACCTTTACAAAAGGTACGCAATGGTTTGCACAATGCATCATATTTCAATGCTAGTGTTTTTATAAGAGGTTCTAACACTAATGTAGTAGAGAAATCAAATGTAAGATGTTTTATTTCATGAAGGAAATTACATTACATTGATAAAGCATAGATACTAAGGATTGATCCTATTTGAAAGAAGACTAAGTTCCTTGAGCTGCGCTAGAAGGATCATCAAATGGTTGATGAGTGTTTTCCTCATTTAGGAATGAGAAAAGTCTTCATGAGAGATGTGTTTAGAGGTTCCATCATCTTGTTCACAAGTACGTACAACGACTTTGAAATTGAGGGTGGAAGTACATGATGTGATGATAAAGGCGTGTCAAGAACATTCCATAAGGGATTAGTTTGTTCTTTGAGCCTTGAAGATTTACAATTCACCTTGCGAAGAAGTAGGCGAGATTGTATGGTTGTTATGTTAGCAAATATACATTATGAGCACAACAAGCGGGAAGGATTTCTCGATTTCCCTTAAGACTCCAAACATTTTCATGTACCATGAGTGCGAGAGCCTTATACTCTTCTCGGATATCCCGTGTATAGAGAATGTTTGGATCGGAGTAATAAGGTCGATTTGCATATTATGCGAAGTCAAATCTTCCGGGAAGGTATGTGAATAATATGGACTATTTTCTTCACGAAAGTAGGAGAGAGAATCAAGAGACCAATCTTCAGTGAAAGCACATTGTCCATGATTTGGAATTCGGGATGTGATCAAATTGCTCATGGTTAAAAAACTTTTGGTTTTTGATCCAAACCAAATAGATAGAGAGCGATCCTCGTTATTAACGAAGTTAAACTTATGAAGAATTCCAATACCAACCTTGACATATTTTCTCGCTAATTTCGAAGACATTCCAGCCCTATGGTTTGGAAGGAGGTATTAATACCTTATTAATACCTTCTTTCGTATTGTAGAGGAGTCGACAATACGCCCTTCATGGAAGTGACAAGTTTCGAGATTATTAAACCACTAACATGATTGCCAAGTGTGTTGGGCTCAAGAGATAGGGAGTGTAGACGTAGTGAGTGAAAATCGAACTCATACTCATGCATATAGCGAAACCTATAGAAAAGAAGAGTTAATAGGATGTGACGTATTACGGGAAAAACAATGGTTACCTAACGTTTTTACTAGATTTTTTTTTATTAACAATGATAATTAACTCGCTTAATATTTGGCAATCTAGTGGAACAATTCTTTTAGAAAGAAAGCGGTTTTTATTTTGCATGAAAAACTGTTATCCAGAAGGACGGTTCCCACGGTTCCCTTTTATCCGGCTAGTATACTTACAAGGATTCGTGGATCTGTTGTAACAGAAACAATTTTTTTTTTTTTTTTTTTTTTTTTTTTTTTTTTTTTTTGATTTTATAGTTTTATACCATGATATGTATGTAAGCCAACATTAATTTTTAGCATGCATTATCAGTTTCTAAGGTATCTTATAACAACAACAAAATACGAAAGAGAAAAGAAATGAAAAACACATTATGACAAATAAACTAGATATACTAGAACATTAGTAATATTTTATTTCAATGCTAAGAACGATACAAAGGATTGGGTATATAACACCAATGTAGATTAACAAAACAAATTATATGTCTCCATATGAGAACTTCATCATAGGGAACACGAGAGCAATGGGTGTTACGGCGATGAGTAAGGAAAATGATGTAAACCATGTTGATGACGAACCTTGTTAGTTTTGGTTTGATATGGGATGAGATGAGGAGGAAGATGAAGTTTTTGAATGAGAGATAATTTTTTGAAAAATGAAAGATTTGAAAAGTGGGATTTGGTGGAGAAGCCGATCTAAGGGATATTTATGGGGAAGGAGGAATTTTGAGATTTGTGTTTTGTTTTATTATTAAAAAGATATGATTTTTGGATTAAATGAAAATAAAACACAAGTTTTATAAACCTCGACTTTAGACGAAAAAGTAACACGTATGTGAGAAAGACTTCCTAATGAAGCTACATGTAATACATGAATATGCACAAAAAATAATCATATATGTACCTATGTAAGCATACTTATTTATCAAGCTAATGTTATTTAGAGATAAGTGGAAAGTCATACCTCTAATGCACTTAGGAATGTCTTTACAAATGACACAACAAATGTCAAGAGACAACTTCGCTCCTTTGTTTTAGGATACCTTATTAGGGAAGGTATTATTGTTACCAAGAAATTCCTATGGCTTGGTAGGTATGAGCTTTAACTAAGCAACATGACAAAGATGATTAGTGCAATTAAATAAATAATAAGAAGAAAACAAATGTTGTCATCTAACCAACATCCAAACAAAGAGTTTTAAAAACATGGTATTTATTTTTATAAAAGACCTTCTTTGTAGTTTTCAATTAACCATGGATCGTATCAAGTTTTTAAAGTACAATATACTTTAAGGAACTTGGTAACGAAGCTCTGATGCCAATTGTGGAAAACTAGAAAGGGGTTGAATAGTTTTACCAATTAAAACTTTGTTTTAAGCTATTTAGATCGACTTATGTCAATCTATTTTGATGTGTGTTGGATATTGATAAACAAGCATATAGAGATATAAATATATAATGAAAATGATAAAGAATAAGAAGCACAAAACCACAAAGCGAGTATTTATAGTGGTTCGGCTACAAGGACACCTTCCTTGCCCTACTCCACTTCCCGAGTCACCTACTAGAGAGTTCGTAATCACTACATGACACCGACTACTTATGGTGGAGAAACCTTCACAACGTTGCCTACTCTTTTCCGGTACTAGGCTAACCACCGAGTCCTTTCACCAAGGAGAACCAAACCTATCACAACGTCGCCTACCCTATATCCGGTACTAGGCTAGATAACGAGTTCCATTACAATGGAGGAACTACTACCCAACACTACACAACACCTAAAACCCCAAAGGAGACTAACTCCTTATTACAAACATTGATGCCCGGGTTAAGTTTTAAATTTATAAAAGGTGAATTACCAATATTACCATTAACACATACGAGCAAGTATACTCGCCCCATATAGCAAGATTATGAAGGTAAGTCGAGATCGTTCGCAGGGATTTGAGTGAATCTAAACACAAGTTTAAATTAACGGAGTCTATCCAAAACATATAATAAAGCAAATAGATATAATGAAATTCAGATGATTAAAAACTACACTTGCTTAAACTAGTTTAATATCATAGATTAATGTGATTGTGTTAACCTCTTAACATGTTGGTTATGATAACTAGTTGGTGCACTAATCTATTGTTCTTACAAGTTAAACCTTGATCAAAATTTTAGTTTATAAAAATAAGCATTAAGTTTAACCAATCAATTCAAGATCAATTCAAGTTTCGTAAGTCTACATACATAAACTTAAACACAAAAACATCCACTTGTTCATCAAATTGCTTAAGAAATGGTCAATACAAAAGGTAACCGATCATAGACAAAAGGCTACAATTGATTCTCAATAACTAATCTTACGACCATTTAGATGTTTCCAACCAATCCAATCTGATAAACAAAATGCGTTTCTATTACAACCACACCTTAGTTCCTTTGTATAATCAAGAATAATGGGTAAAACAATCATCCATAGACAAAATGATTATGACTAGTTGAATAACAATAAGTTCTTTTGACCCCAACGATTACTATCAATTAGCCAAACTTGATTAACAAATGTCACTATGAAACTTTAGCAAAATTGGATCTTAGAATCAACTTGAAATTGAATTAAAACATGTTAACACAATCACTAACTAATCATATGATAATCAACATCATTTAAGCAAGTGTATAAAGAAACTAGCCACTATAGAAACATGAACATAAACTCAGAACTTTGAACATTAGAAACATGATTAAAAGTCTTACAATGCTTGGAATAAGATTACAAATGGTGAAGTAATGATTCCCAAAGTATTGGGGTAGACTTCTTGATGGTTTGACCTCCAAATGATGACTTCTTGGACCTCTAAAGTTTCCTGGAACTTTATGAACGAATTTAAGTTTTGGGAGAGAGTAGTGGTGGTAAGATAGGTGTGAGAGAAGATCTCTCAAGTTGTGGTGTAGAAATGAGGAGGCAAAGGCCTCTATTTATACTACTCTCAAGCCCTTAGGGTTATAAATGCATTTCTTGGTCACCAAGGAGCTTGGAAGGGACTAGAAGACATGTAGGAAGGACTAGAATCATTTGGAACACGTTTGGAGTCTTAGCAATGAAGAAATGCTGTCCAGTACTCCTCAACCGAATCGGTTGGGCTCCAACCGTTTGGTTGTCTTGCTGACTAGTCTCTAACCGGATCCGGTTGCGGGGCTCGACCGATCGGTTGGAGCAAAATCACGAAAATTCATAAACGGAAAAGTTGTAGATATTTATCTTAACTTTCCGTGGCCGCAAACCGGGGGTCAAACGGAGTTCGTACGCAAAAGTTATGGCCAAAATGGTGAAGGTGTGTCGGGAACAACGAGTCTTCCAATATGCTTCGCTTAGCTTTTCTTCATTTCTTCTCGCTTTCCCTTCTTGAACTTTATTCTTGAGTCTTTGGACCACTAATTGATAACTTTATCTTCTAATATACCCCAAGTCTTGCTTTGTTCGGGAATTCTTCATACATGGAGAAATCTTCAGATTTTACTTCTTTTTCCCGCTCTTTTCTCCACTTTCCTGCACTTGGCTACAAATGAACTAGCAAACGCACTTTTGTACGATTAAGCAACAAAAGCATATGATTATAACCAAATAACATACATAAAAGCACGGATAACGCTACTAAAAACATGCATAATTTGAGCGTTATCAAACATCATCAAGGATATCAATATACTTGGATCCTGTTAGGAATTGGAAATTCCATAAGGAAGTGTCATCACCCCAATTATAGTCTAACATTTGTTAGCTCATAGACATATCGTTATTTACGTTAGTTAGTAGTTAATTAGTTAGTTTGTAGCATAGTTTAGTTTAGAGCAACACGTGGAGGAAGGACTGGTCTTTACCAATGTATGCACATCCACGCCGACAGAGGGCGCTTAGTTTATAATTATAAATACCTTCCATCCTTGGAAGGGGTGGCGCTTCTTTGATAATCTAACCTTTTCTCTTTTTGTTTATCTCTCTAGAATCACCCTCTCTACTCTTCATATCTCTAATATTGGCATACTTGTATAATCATCTCCCTAGACCACCCAATCATCAAACAATATATAATATATACGACCTCTAAAATGGTAACAGAGCCTAGGTTTTGTTGCTCTTGATGATTCGTATGGTTTAGTATTCGATTTTCTTAGTTCTTGTATGCGGTTTGGGTTGTCTTGGATGAGGTTCGATGTAGTGTTGATGTGGGTTATGTTTAATACGAGTTTGATTCATGTTTTGCATAACTGCTTGTGTTGAGTTTTTGAATCTACAAAACTGCTTAAGTTGGTTATGGGCTTACTCTGAGATGGTCTAAACTGTTTCCTTTTTATAAGTTCTATTAAGGTTTTAAACTCAATTGGTCTAATGATTTCTCTAACCGCTTTTCTGAGTGTGTTATTAAACCTGGTTTTAAATGGTTACCAATCTCATGTTTCAAAACTGGTTAATGGTCTTGTAAATGTTTTATCCGCTAATTAAAGATCTGCATGCTTCTTGAGTGTATCCGCAATTTGTATCATGTATTCACGCTGCTTGTGATCATTTTCAAATGCTATTTGTCATTTTAAAAGTCAGTCCAGACTGCTAACCTCGTGAATATTTGACTCGGATGCGGTTTGTGTTTTACAAAAAATGGTTTGATGTGTCAAAATATGCTTTGACGATTTTTTCTTATGGATTGTCTGTTTTTAAACATGATGTAGTTTAACTTTTGAGTCAACGGTGAGTTGATTAAAGCATCTATGAGTTGTCATGCAACTTGACACAAGCTTATTGATGCGACTGACTCATAAAATGATGACTTTTGTCATAAAATGATTGAGAATATATGACTAACACAAGCTTATTGAGGTTTGTAAGAAAGATTGAGAAGAAGAAGCATGTTTAACCATCATTATCATACAACCAACAAGACTACAAGACCGATTCATTCAGCCAACAACATCAACATCAATCTATTAACATAAACATCATTCATATCTCAAACCAACATCAACAAGATTACATCTACATCACATCTACATCTAACTACATTCACTTATTCTTAACAGATAAGCAAAGTGCAAGATCTCGTGATTGGTTGCTCGTGTTTTTACATGTGAATCATGATTTGTTAAAGCTCATCAAACACGAAGGTTTAACCATCCATCATCGATCAAATTCTTAAAGATAAAAGCACAATGATAAACTAACAAAAACACGAATCTTGATGTCCATACAATGACTATCACCCTTCTAATATTCAACCCCGAAAGAAAGAAATAAGCAATTATGCTTTCTTTTTCTTTGATTCGACATCATATTTACATTAGATCTCGTTATCTTGCTTCGTATGGTATTAATACACAGAGTACTTATAAGTTTAAGCCACGAGAAAGACTCATCTATCATTGATGCAAGTTGCTATCAAATGGTCTAATATCCGAATATAATTCAAAAATACTCAAAACCATTTAGGGTTTCAAATCTTTTTAATGATTCATTTATATGATAATTTATACATCGACAATCAAAACCTACCTGTGTTCGAACGTGTTGGCGAATCAAAGACCCTCGAGCCATCCCTGTGGCGAGGTCATGTTGAACAAAGAACAAAACAAAGAAGAGTAGTTCATATGGTTCGATGGTTTCTAACTGTGTGGTTCGAATTAATGGTAATATATAGAAGATATGATTTGTTTGGCCAATCTACAAAATTTTGATTTGTGAATGAATTGAGGTGGACCGATATTAGCAATAGGGTTGAGATGTTTTAGGTGTGTTGGGGCGGATGATCGTTGATTTGGATTAAATGACTTTTATTAGGGTTGAATTGTTGTGAGTGTTTTTATACTCGAGGAATTAGTGTAAGAGTTTCTTAACCGAGCTTGGACTTGTAAAAGTTCTTGGATTTGGTAATCCATCTAACTGATTGGGCCTCACTGTCTTGGACTGTCCAGATTTTATCGCTCTTGATTACACATTACGTTTGAATTTGTCTTGAGTATTGAGTGCATGTGGATTTAATATCGTGAAAACTATGTGATTATTCTGTTGATTTGGATCACGTCTCATGGGATTAAACGAAAAGATTGAGCTGGGATGAAACAATTATGGAACGTCTACATCCTTATTTTGCTTCACCAATTTATAATACAATGTTGTAACACGATATACGTATTTTTGGATATCCGTATTATGATTGGTGTATATCGACTAGTTTGTGGGCCTATATTTTTTTTATACAAAATGGTGAACAAGAGTTGGACCAAATGGGATAATTTGATCACTTGTTTTCTGTGGGTGTGGACCAAGTTTGAAGTAAGTTGCGTGATAGATTGGACTTGGTCGTTGGGCTTGGATGTTGAACTTTGAGTGTGAATCCTAAATATTAATGATGGGCCGGATTTGAATATGTGTTGGATTGGACTGGGCTTAATGTATTTTTGATCTGGTCTCATGGGCTTATACGAATGAAATGGGCTTAAGTTAGTTGCAAGTTGATGTTGGGCCTAATATCAAACATTATTATGGACCGTGTAATATGTGATATTGATATATTTATGGTCCGTGCCTTCATTAGATATTGTTACATGCTCTTGAAATTTGGATTTATGGTTTATAGTTATGCGAGTTGTAACTAGATGATGTGATTTGACAATGAGAGTTGTTGAGTTATGAGCTTTGAAGCTTTAATTTGATAATGAGATTTGAGATGTGCTGTTTGTCTATGTGATTTGTGTGAATGAGATATGGTGTGATGATGAGATTCGTTGTGTTGTACGGTGTGGTATGTTGGTGTATACATTTTCACGGATATCATGTCACGGTTTGAATTGGAAAATGTTGACTACGGGATTGTTTGGACGTTATTTCTCATTTGGATTAGAAGTGAGGTTTTCCGTGCGCGTTTACTTATTTCATCTTCTTTCTTTCTACCCTTCCGCGAAGATGACTTGTTTGGGCATTTATAGAGTGTGATAAAGACTTGGCTATTTAGTTACGGTTGTGATTCTTTCTCACTTAAACCACAACGTAACTACCACTTCGGTGTCTCACGCAGTTGAGGATACGTCAAGAGGTCTTGTACATTGGGTACACTGTTTCTTCTTCACAAGGATTAGTGCAAGCTTAAGTAACAAATCTGGGGAATTTTGCATCATGTTCAAGTCTGGCATATCGGGTCTATTTCTCAAAGTGGTCATTGCTATAGCCGTCAGAATACGTGAATGGTATGTTTACCAAAGGGTTGATTGGTTAAGGTGTGATCAGCAATTCTCATGGGATATTCGACGCCATAGAATGTCTATGATACTTCACAGTCTAAGCAAAATCTTTCAAGAATCTTCAAACGTCATTCATGATTTTTCAAGATGTTTGCTTATGACATGAACTTCTCGTGCAAATGGTCGTCCACGTTATGATGCTTCCGAAAGTTCGAAACCATCATGGGGGAGAAACATGTACTCTAATATTTTACGATCATCCTCCAGGGGAAAGTAGTGTATTCTACTCGACTTAGTATGGTTTGTGAAGTTGTCTACATATGGGTAAAGAATTGTTGATGATGGAGAAGAATCGTTGATGAACCGCTGCTTGTTCCCCTAAAACAGATATTAACCGAAACCAAAGTTGTCATAACACGTTCAAACTAACATTGTTTACAGTTTAGTATTGATTTTGTAAAATCCCGTGAAAGAATCTATTTCTCGGTTTAAATCATGGACTTGTAAAATCCCTTGAAAATGAAAACATCCCGGTTAAAGTAATGTGCATTTTCGGATCTATCTTGCGGTTTATTCTTGGTTTTGTAAAATCCCGCGAAAGAAACTATGTCTCGGTTTAAACAATAGAATTGTAAAATCCCGTAATGATGGAACCATCCTGGAGAAACAGAAAGTGTAATTCTGGATCTTATCTGATGATGATGCTATGGTTTCTTCTTCGAAGAAGGGATAAAAGGGTGTACTTCATGAATTGGGTGATTGTTTGGATTGTCTTCTTGGCAGTTTGGTTATTTCAAAGTTTTACTGGGTTATGTGCTTTTAACCATGGTCGGGATGAAACCATTATCATAGTTCACTTAAAACGTAAAAGGAGGCTAGATTTGAGCTTTTAAACACAAGATTTGACAACAGCGTTAATTCAGTATTGTTTATTTGAAGTTGAAGTGAAATATCACGGGCGAGTGTACTTAGTGTCTGAAGGTATCGGGGATGGTTGGATGAAGATTCTTCAAGATCCTTGTTCGAGCTTATTATCAAAAACGAAGACATGGAAATCTAGTTATTGTTGGGTGACTTTTCCTTTTCTTTTACCTCTTGGGGGAATTGGGCTCTTACCACCACAAAATAACTATCACTTTAGGAGTTACGTTGTAGTGCTCAGTGTCACATTTAATTGTGGATTTTCAAGAGGTGATGTACGACTAACACTTGATGGTTGGTTGGTTGAAGAGTATAGAGTATTCAATAGGGCATGAATTCTCGGTACCACTCTTTGTTACATATGTGCAAGTTTAAGTCACGAGTTCGGGTTGTTTTACTTCAGGGTCAAATTCATCATATTGGGTTTTCTCCATCAGCTGCCACGACAAAGAGCCTACTGAATGATAATGGGGTTGTTTACAAGTTTGCCAAGAGTAGATGAAAAGAGAGAGATTATGACATTTGAACACAACAGTTCAAGCCTCGTTCTCTAAAGAAAAGAAAACTGTACGCTTCAGTGCGCTTTATCTTCAGTAGAAGAGAATTCTTCTCGTTTTTTATGACCATTCTCTTCAACATGCTTCATGATTTTTCCATGCGCGATCAGTTATCAAGTGAACCGAGCTACCGATGATTGTTCTCTTATTCCACTTGTTCAATTATAATGACGATGGCGACATCATATGCACTTTGAGGTGGAGAAGTGTGAATAGACTACATTTGGATGATACTCACTTGTTTAATCAAGAATGGCAACTCCGTATGCAATTCTTGAGGGGGAGAAGAAGTGTAAATCTGCTGCATGTTGAGTTTTATCTGAGAATATATGATCAAACGGCTCCAAACTCATGTAAGAACCGAGCTTCTTCTTATCGGGTCATCTTCACATGATGTTTCTTCTAAGAGCCGTTGGTTGACATCTTCTCACGGACTGATGAGTTTATCAACAAAGTGCTTCCAGTTAATGCTTCACGTACACATCGACATGATGATTCCGGGCAACCTTCTGTTCTTGTTTGATGTGATTGTTTGTTCGGTGTTACCATTTCAAGTGTTCGTTGAGGGCTGATTGCTGATTTCCTTTATGAACATCTTTCTGTTCTTGTTTGATTGGGAGGGATTTTAGTTAAAGGGATTTGCAAGATGTAAGTTGACGGGAATGCATTTGGTGAATTGAAGATGTTAACTTTCTATTCCCCAAACGGACAATCTTGAAGAAGGTCGAGTCTACAGTCGGTTATACATTTTCTTTTGTATGTTAGAAGACTAAAGACGAGTTGCATTTAACTATCCAAAGACTTCTTCTTATTTCGGGCACTTATCAAAGGATTGTCATCTTAGGGGAGAGCACTAATTGGGGGAGAGTGAAAAGTTAGATTTAATCCCCAATTAGACTTGCTCACACTATTCTTCAGCAAGTTGATTCTCACAAGACTTCAAATGGTCTTCTCAAAAGATTTCTAGTATATGGACTTTGAATGTGTTGCTGATTCTGAATTATCAAAACCAGCAAGGGGGAAGGAGACATACATCTAAACGCGAGTAAACTTTGTTAATACAAATATCGTCATTAAACGTTATTTATATTTTTGATCTTTACCTAAGTTTTGTTAACGACAAAAGTAAATTTAATTTGTATAAAAGCTTAAAGCTTGCCAAGTTTAATAGATATTAAAACAAGCTTTTTCAAACAATATATTCATCATTCAAGCATTTACATTTATGATTAGTAACATCTTGATATGACTCTAATCATTATGTATGATAGTAGTTTTTAGAATGTGTTAGGTTCTTAAAACCAAACACTACTTATGTACTTGCATATTTCTAAAATTAGAAATACAACATATGACATCATGTAATGCATCATGGAAATCATTAGAAGATTTCATTAGATATTTTGTGTGGATTTGTACTCTTCATATCTTACACAATCTCACTTAGATAGAGTTGACTTTAGCAAAGATTTGATATCTTGATTGTCAGACCGGCGGTACCAAAATGGTACACGGGCGGAACCCTTAAGGGTTCAGGTCCGTGGACGCTCATGTCCACTTTGGCTATAAATAGCAATGCCAAGCCAAGTAGTTTTTCATCCCTTTCTAACATACTCTCACATATCTTCTCTCTAACATTTCTAACTCGGTTTCATATCATATTAGTGATCTCTTTTGTAGCAAAGAAGATCAAGTCATATTGGCATTCAAGCTTCAAATGAGAAGTTGGAAGTCTTGTTTGTTTAGTGTTGTATGATCTAGTGTTGATTCATACTTCATTGTTGTATCAAACCATCATAATCTTGTGAGTGTGAGTGGTTAGTATTTTAGTCCTCAAAATACATTGTGTGTGGGAGTGGTTGTACCCTTGGAAAGAACTCGACATCTAGCTTAGTGTCGGAAATAGTGTAAGAAAAGTGTAAAGGTTTTCTCCGCCGGTGAAAGGAGCTTGTTGACTAGTGAAGTTAAACTCGCGAGTGTGAGACTCGAGGAGTGGAGTAGGGCAAGGAAAAAGAGTCCTTGTAGACCGAACCACTATAAACAACTTGTTGTGGTTTGATCATTTCTTTCCTTATTTACTTCTTACATATTGCTTGCATATTTCATTAACATATCTAAGATCAATATCAATTGATCTTTACAATAAGTTTCAAAACAAAGTTTTTAATTGGTAAACTATTCAACCCCCTTCTAGTTTTCTACAATTGGTACCGGAGCCTCGTTGCTCAAGAATTTCTAAAATAACTTGTATTTTATAAACTTGAAACGATCCATGGATTCGAAAACTTTAAAGAAGGGCAATCTATGCAAAGACCACCACTCTTTGAAACCAATGGATTTATCTATTGGAAAACCGTTTTGAAACATATGTAAAATCAAAAGATATAGATCTTTGGTTTATTATTGTTAAAGGGATTTTAGTTCTACAACAAAGGATATTTCCGTTGATGAACAAAAGAAACTAGTTGCTAAAAATAATGAAGCTAAAATGATGCTTTATAATGCTTTACCTAGAAAAGAATATGAAAGAATTTTTATGTGTGAAACCGCCAAAGATATTTGGGAATCTTTAATTGTTACACATCAAGGTAATTCACAAGTCAAGGATAACAAAATTGATCTTCTTGTTCAACAATATGAACAATTTGTTATTCTGAAGATGAAACCATTGATTGTGGCTTTGCTCGCTTTAACACTATTATTACATCACTTAAAGCACTTGATGAATCTTTTCGTAGTAAGAACTTTGTCGGGAAATTTCTTAGAGCACTCCATCCCAAATGGAGAGCTAAAGTGACCGCCATTGAGGAATCAAAAGATCTCTCAATAATGTCACTAGACGAGTTGATCGATAACCTCAAAGTACACGAAATGGTGATGGAGAAAGATTCGGAGATCATCAAAGGAAAAAGGGAGAAGATCAAATCCGTTGCTCTAAAAGCAAAAGCGGAATCAAGTGATGATGATGAATCTTGCTCCGGTAGCGAAGATGAGGAATATGCCATGGCCGTTAGAGATTTTAAGAAGTTCTTTAGAAGAAGAAAGTTTGTAAGACAACCTCGAGAAGAAAAGAAGCCATTCCAAAAAGATCGGGATGACAAGAAGGGTAAAGGTGAAAGAAAATGTTTTAGATGTGGTGATGCAAGTCATTCATAGAGAGAATGTCCCAAGCTCCCTAAAAGCAAAACTCAACGAGCTTTTGTAAGTGGTGCTTGGAGTGATAGTGAAGACGATGAAGAATCAAGCAAGGAAGAAATCGCTCTAATGGCACATGAGTCAAATGAGGTACTTTCCGACTCTTCTTATTCTTATATTGATGATGACACTTTGCAAAAACAATATAATCAATTGTGTGAGCTAAGTCTAAAAATCATAACTAAAAATAAATTTTAAAAACCAAAAAGGAATTTTTGGAAAATGAAGTTTATGAGTTAAAAGAAAAGCAAAACGACTAGAAAAGGAAAAGCAAATGACGATGATTGTAAATCATGTCAAGAGCTTAAACTTGAAATAGAAAAACTAAAGCTCACACAAGATGTTTTAATAGAAAACAATTCTAAATTTAAAAGGTTTAACAAGAACATCGCTCTTGCCGATGAAATAGTTAAAATTCATAAAACACCGGGAGACATGAATGGGCTAGGTTTTAATGAAGTATTAATTCCAAAGAGTCAAAATAAAACGGCGAAAAGGGCCGAACATTCGTCAAAATTGCTGCAGCGATACAACGGACCAGACGGAACCAAAATAAGGGTTCCGTCCGTTGAAATAAATGGTGTCGTGGGTACTTCAGAAGCAGAGAATGTTCGAATACGGACCGCATCTTGAATTTGTTAAAATAACAAAGAAAACCAATAATAGTATTAAACTAAAACCATATTACAGGGGTAGGACTTGTCAAAAATGAATTTAGATCAAAAACTACTCAACAACGATATAAAACTCCTTTTGCCAAACGCCCCTTTCCTAAGAGCAACCACAGCGTACAACCCAACTACCAACACAATGGTTGGAATCAAAACTTTCCTAGACCATATCAAACTCCAGATTACATGCCATGGAACTCTTACCCATCGTTTCCATACATGAATCAAATAAATGGTATGTGTAACCCAAATGGACCCATGAGATATTGGGGACCAAATGCTTGAGTTATTTGCTTCTTAGGTATGCTTGAAAGTTGGATTGGAACCGGATGAATGGATAAAAGATAGTGGTTGCTCACGACACATGACGGGCAACAAAAGTCTCTTCTCATCATACCAAGAGTATGACGGAGGTAATGTCACCTTTGGTAGCAATCTCAAAAGCAAAATTATTGGCAAAGGTACGATCGCTCATAACTCCTTAACTATTGAAAATGTTGCTCATGTGGATAGGTTAGGATTTAATCTACTTAGTATTAGCCAACTATGTGATAAAAAGTATAAAGTACTATTTGATGAAAATGGTAGTAAAATACTAAAAGATGGTATCACCATAGCTAAAGGAGTTAGGAAAAATAACATATATGTCATGAAAATAGATAAAACATATAATGACAAACTTTGCCTAACAACATTAGATGATAGCTCATCTCTTTGGCATAGACGCTTAGGTCACGCTAATATGAGACTTATACAAAACCTATCTTCAAAAGAATTGGTTAGGAATTTACCAAAACTTAAATATGACCAACACTTTTGCGGCGCTTGCAAAATTGGTAAACAAACACATAGTAGTCACAAAACTAAAAATATGGTGTCCACATCTAAGTGTCTAGAATTATTACATATGGACTTGTTTGGACCATCCGCTATAAGAAGCTATGGAGGCAACTTATACACTTTGGTCATAGTAGATGATTACTCAAGGTTTACTTGGACGTTGTTTTGAAAACCAAAAATGAAGCTTTTGATAAATTTGAAATACTTAGCAAGAAAATTCAAAATCTTCTAGGTGTCAAAATTGTGTCGATCCGTCCACGGATCATGGTCGTTAATTTGACAACGAAACTCAATTTGGAAACTTTTGTGATACAAATGGTATAACACATAACTTTTCCGCTCGACGAACACCTCAATCTAATGGAGTAGTAGAACGTAAAAATAGAACAATTCAAGAAATGAGTAGAACAATGCTTAATGAACAAAACATTCCTCAAAAGTTTTGGTGTAACGCCGTTGACACTTCTACATATATTTTTGAATAGAGTCTTAATACGTCCTTTCTTAAACAAAACACCATATGAACTTTATAAAGGTAAAAAGCCAACATTAGGATATTTTAGAGTCTTTGGTTGTAAATGCTTTATTCTTAATACTAAGGATTATCTCACCAAGTTTGACCCAAAGTCTTATGAAGGTGTATTTCTTGGTTACTCTCAAACTAGTAAAGCTTACATTGTCCTAAACAAAGAAACAATGATAGTCGGGGAATCGTTGAACATAACATTCGACGAAAGTCCACCTCCCTCTAAGACATCACCTTTGGTAGATGATGACTTAGTTGAAAGTCAAATGATAGAAGGTCAAGAAATAATTAATAATAACAAGGAAGATGAACCATTAAATAAAGAAATTGTCAACATCAAAGAATCTAAAAGTCATCCTTTAGAAAAGGTCATAGGACAACTCAATCAAAGAACCTTAAGGTCACAAGCCCAAAATCAAAGTAATTATTTTTGCTTTGTATCCACCATTGAACCAAAACCCATAAATGAAGCAATAAAAGATGAATCATGGGTTATTGCCATGCAAGAAGAATTAAACCAATTAGTTAGAAATGATGTTTGGAAATTAGTTCCAAAACCTAAAGATCAAACTATAATTGGAACAAAATGGGTTTTCGAAATAAAATGGATGAAAATGGGATAGTATCTAGAAACAAAGCTAGGCTTGTAGCGCAAGGTTATAATCAACAAGAGAGGATTGATTATGATGAAACTTATGCACCGGTAGCTAGGCTTGAGTCTATTAGAATATTGCTTGCTTATGCATGTGCCTATGATTTTAAATTATTTCAAATGGATGTTAAAAGTGCCTTTCTTAATGGGTTTATTAACGAAGAAGTGTATGTTGCTCAACCTCCCGGTTTCACCGACTTTGAGAAACCACATCATGTCTTCAAACTCAAGAAAGCATTGTATGGTCTTAAGCAAGCACCAAAAGCTTGGTACGACCGACTTAAGACTTTTCTTATTGATAACAAATATACTATGGGATTAGTAGATAATACTCTTTTTACCAAGAAAAGGAATCACATATTATCATTGTTCAAATATACGTTGATGACATTATATTTGGATCAACTTGTCAAGAATTGTGTGATGATTTCTCTAAAATCATGCATGACGAGTTTGAAATGAGTATGATGGGTGAGTTAAATTTCTTTCTAGGACTTCAAATTAAACAACTAGAAGATGGCATATTTTTAACCAATCTAAATATATAAAAGACATGCTTAAGAAATTTGGTCTTGAAGATTCCAAACCAACTAAAACACCCATGTCCTCGGACACTAAACTAACCAAGGATGAGGAAGGTGAATCCGTAGATAACACTAAATATAGAGGAATGATTGGTAGCCTACTCTATCTTACGGCTAGTAGACCCGACATTATGTTTAGTGTTTGTCTATGTGCTCGCTTTCAAGAAAACCCAAAGGCATCACACTTAGAAGCCTTAAAAAGGATTGTTAGATACATTAAGGGAACAACGTGTTTAGGATTATGGTATCCCAAAGGAACGGTTGTAGAAACCATAGTGTATGCCGACTCGGATCATGCCGGTGACTATGTCGATAGAAAAAGTACAAGTGGTATTTGCACTTTTGTTGGACATTGTCTCACCTCATGGTTTGCAAAAGCAAACGGCCTTTAGCCATCTCAACTACTAAGAACCCGATGTACGTCTCAGCGGGAAAAGCATGTCAACAAGCTCTTTGGATGAAGCAAGCTCTCGTAGATTATGGAATTCATCTCAACGACATTGTGATACTTTGCGACAACAAAGGAGCCATCGATCTCAGCAAGAATCCCGTTCAACATGCTCGTACAAAACATATTGAAATCCGCCATCACTTTCTTAGCGACAATGTTCAAAAAGGAAACATTTCAATCGAGAAAGTATCCTCCGAAGACAACATTGCCGACATCTTAACTAAGCCTCTTAAACGAGAACCTTTTAATCTTCTTAGACTTGGTTTAGGGTTAATGGAACCAAACATGTAGGATAAACATAGCCCAAAACATTAGAATAGTCAAAACTAAACAAATTTGTCTTGTACTGCGCACTCTGTAGCCACGGCACAACGATAACAAAGACGGAACCAAAATTTTGGTGCCTTGGTCCGTGGTGTCTCTGGAAGCAAAACGCTATATACAAATCATTCTCTTCCTCAAAACCCACTTTACCAAAACGTGTATAACTTAAACCAAGCTCATTATTGTCATCTTCCAACTCACTAATCACTGAAGATAACATCATTGTAAGTATCCTAACTACATTTCATCTCTTAATTCTGAGTCTAGGATTCTTATTTATGCACAAAACTATCACAAATCATTACATGGGGTTCTATGTATGCTTTTATACCAAATATGAATTCAATTGGCAAATTGCATAACTAGTCATTGAAATTAGGTACTACATTATCATATTGCATAAACAAATCATGCTTCCCACTAATTGATAGATAATGAATATAAGGCCCTATTCAAACAACCAAACACCCCATGTCAAAAATTTTTGAAAAGCTTCTCACTTGTAGGAAAACAATTTTTTTTTTGCTAATACAAATAGAAACGTTAAATTTTCATCACTTGCATGCTCTTGAATACTAAAGGTATTGCATAACTAATATGCATTCCCGGTATATTCAAATGAAGCCACATTGAATTAGGAGCATTTGGGTTATCTCATGGTATTTGCCAAACACCCCACTAAAACCATCTTTGTGCATAAAATGAGTCGAGATAACCGCAACTCCAAATTGTCTTCATATAGGCACACACTAGAACCAAAAACGTTAAAACTTATTCTCATTTTTAACATATTAACTCTTGTCCTTAGGAATAACCATGGTAGCCGCAAGATTCTATGATCACAAAGACACCCTTAACTACATTCCCAAACACCACAAAACCAAAGGACTTACCAAAGAACAAGTAGAAATATTTAGGGGTCTAGAATCAAGGTATTTCCATGAGGGTAGAACCATTCACTCATCCTTCCTTGAAAACACCAACCTTCGTGAAGAACTAGCCGCCATTCAATTCGATTGTCTTCTTGACATCGATGAACCAATTTGTCCTAGGTTTGTGTTAGAATTCTATGCTAGTGTGACCGGCTTTAGTGATGAAGACGATGATGAATTTTGTCTTAGGTTTAGAATTAATCAAAACGACTACACCATCACCTTAGCCAACTTTGCTCAAGTGCTAGGAATTCCCAACCAGGAACTTGTCTCTACACGGATAAATGGTCACTCACCGCTCTTGATGCTATCAATGACCGCTCTCTACCCTACCAAACCCGTTTGGCCGACAAGGATGTCATCCGTGAACACCTTTTAACCCAAAAAGTGATACAACCCGAGTTAACCGAAAGGGAAAAGAAGTAAACCGAGATCCATATGGAATGGAGCTAAATGAACTTAAGCACGAATTTAAGAAATGGGAGGAGCTACTTAGAGCCAACGTCATTAGCACCATAGGAAATAGGGATCACATTAACGCTTGCCTTTGTCATATGCTCTACAACTTGTCCACTCATCAACCATTCAATTTAGCCTACTACATAGCTAGGAGAATGATTGATATTCCAACTCAAGGATCGTTTGCTCTTCCATACGGGATGCTCCTCACCCGTCTCTATAGAAACTTTGCACCAATTCCACCAACACCAAAGGGGATGCACCTTCACTATGAGCTCATCCCTCACATCTTTGTACCTTTGAGTGATGCAAGAGTTGCTAAGACAAAAGGCAAGAGAGCAAAACCTCCAACTCCATCATCATCATCATCAAATAGCTCGGAGGATGGTCTTCCAAGCTCTCGTCTTCCGCCTCATGAGTATTATGCTCTCTTCCGAAATAGAGAATGAACCAGCAGAGTTCAAGCAAACTAAGGGAATGTTCAAGTGCCTTGGTAGGATGATGAACAAGATTTACAAGTAATTGGACAAATAAGGGTACTTTAAAGGAGCGTTTGGAACAATACATTATCATTAATGTTTGATACAATTTGGTTGTTTTATTATGTAGGATGATAATATAACCTGAAACAATGGTGAATGCTAACAATTTCATGCAGGGAGATAGCGCAAGTATGCTATCAAATTTTACCCATTTTCACTATAATGTGAAAATCAATAAGCCTTGCTCAAAATACATGCTCCACTATGTTTATATATATGTTATCTTCTTTTCCTAACTAGAAATGTTTAGTATAACATGTTTTGAGAAGAATTTCAGGGTTTCGGAAAAGTCCCGACACCTAAAACGAACTCTGTCCATTTTTCCAGCACTTCACGGATCGACGGCACCATAATTTTGGTACCGTCCTTTATGTAAATTGGTACCGCCATGCACTCAGATTGAGGGGACCGACGGCACCCTTTTAGGGTTCCGCCGTCGATGATTTTGGTGCCGTGGATCCTCGAGTAACTTTTCTGAATTTCGACTATTTCGTGATTCCAAATTACCATCCAATCTTATAAATCAATCTAACTTGTTTATCCCTTATTAGAACTAGTATAATTCACTTAAGTATATAAGAAATCCATTTCCCACCAAAATTCAAAATTTGAAAAATCCACCCAAGGAGCCCTTTTGCATAAAGGAAGGAACCAAATTTTTGGTACCTTCAAATCCGTGGGTGATCTGAATATTAGGAAATTCCACTCACTAGAACACATTTATTGCAAATCTTTTCTTCTTCACTCCATCTCTCTTGAATGGCTTGACTTGGGTGATATGACTAGCATTCAACCCACTTCCAAATCATTAGGAACCTCATCTCTTCAATGGTTTAACATCAAATCAAACACATTTCTCCATAATTTTTCACTTCTATAAATTGAGAGGTTTTACCATGATCATCCTCACACCTCTTCATTCTTACTACTATCTAGCAAAGCAAAACCCAAGTTAAAAATGACTAAATCATCTCCAAAACCTTGCAAGAAGACCGCTAGAATTAGCGTAAGGCCTTGTTGCTTTGTTCATCTTAGCTCATCATCCAAGTCTTCTCCACTCACAATCTCATCTCCCATTAGAGATGATACAAGCCTTACCTTAGCTACACCCATCACATCACACATTGTGATCACCACTCCACCACCAACAAAAACACCTACTTCACCTCCACAGGCACCCATCCAAACATCCAAAACACCCTCACCACCTTCACCAAGGTCTCCAACTCTCATTCCTATGGAGTTATTCACAACTCCACCAACATCACCAAATCCTTTCCTAGAGGACTTGGAAGACTTGCCTCCTAGGCCAAGTCATCCACCACCATTGCCATCATTTGACTCCATTGAGCGGATGGCTCATGAGTCACCTCGGTCATCCTTTGACCCAAACGCCCCATTAGGGCCTAAACTTCTTCTCTTCCACCCCATTCACAAAGACATTCATGGTCCTTTGTATGGGGATCATTCACTTCCCACATCAATGTCCCCTCATCTTGAGGACATTGAGGAGTGTATGTGGGATGCCAATCCCACTAGAGAGAGATTCAAACCGAACTCCACAACCTCCACCAATTCAAAGGCATGGTGGACTCTCACTTGAGTGAGACAATGCAAATGCAAAGTGCTTTGCTTGCTTCCATCATGACCACCCCAAACATTTCCACCAACACCAACACATCTACCATTCCACCACCACAACCTCCCCAAACATACTACCCTCCAAGGCATGGTTGCTCAACTTGTGAGCAAACGGGCCAAACCGTGGAAAGGACCCGGATTATGGTCCATGACTTCCAAGAAGAAATGAGGTTCATCCTCAACCACATCCTTGAGCGTCTTATCGCTCTTTCCCATCCACCATCACAATAGGATGGTTTTAGACTAGTCTTTTTAGTTTTTACTTTCTTAGGATAATTTTTACTTCTTGTACTAAAAACACATCATTGTGTTCTCTTTTCATGATCTTTACTCATGAAAATTTTAACTAATGAATGTTGTTTATTATATTGTTGGTGTCATTACATAGTGTTTGGAAATGCTTGTGAATGATCATTATTACTAACTTTTTTTGTAGCTTTATTTTCACAATCCATGAATCTTCCCATTAAAGCACCCAATTAGGGGGGAGCTTTGAACAAGGGGAGATAATTAGCTGGGCTCATTACATTCCGCATCGCCTCTTCTTTTGTTGAGACAAAAAGGGGGAGAAAATATAGAACTTGGAAATTATTTATATTTGACTTTTTCGAAAAGTCAAACTGCATACATTTGACTTCCTAAAGTCAAACAGGAACCCTCATTGATAATACTTGACTTTTCCTAAAAAAGTCAAACTGCATACTTTGACTTTCTGAAAAGTCAACATCATGCATCAACTAGTGAATACTTTGACTTTCATAAATAGTCAAACATCATACACTTGCATTATCATTCTCTTTTCAAGTTCTAAAACTAATATTTTTATAACTCTTGTACAAACTTTGTATCTTTTATAAAAATAAAATTTATATTTTGTCCTCAACAAAAAGAGGGAGATTGTTAATACAAATATCGTCATTAAACGTTATTTATATTTTTGATCTTTACCTAAGTTTTGTTAACGACAAAAGTAAATTTAATTTGTATAAAAGCTTAAAGCTTGTCAAGTTTAATAGATATTAAAACAAGCTTTTTCAAACAATATATTCATCATTCAAGCATTTACATTTATGATTAGTAACATCTTGATATGACTCTAATCATTATGTATGATAGTAGTTTTTAGAATGTGTTAGGTTCTTAAAACCAAACACTTTATATGTACTTGCATATTTTTAAAAATAGAAATACAACTTATGACATCATGTAATGCATCATGGAAATCATTAGAAGATTTCATTAGATATTTTGTGTGAATTTGTACTCTTCATATCTTACACAATCTCACTTAGATAGAGTTGACTTTAGCAAAGATTTGATATCTTGACTGTCAGAGGCCGTACCAAAAATGGTGGTACAGGCGGAACCCTTTAAGGGTTCCGCGGTCCGTGGACGCTCCTGTCCACTTTGGCTATAAATAGCAATGCCAAGCCAAGTAGTTTTTCATCCCTTTCTAACATACTCTCATACATATCTTCTCTCTAACCTTTCTAACTCAGTTTCATATCATATTAGTGATCTCTTTTGTAGCAAAGAAGATCAAGTCATATTCAAGCTTCAACGAGTAGTTGGAAGTCTTGTTTGTTTAGTGTTGTATGATCTAGTGTTGATTCATACTTCATTGTTGTATCAAACCATCATAATCTTGTGAGTGTGAGTGGTTAGTATTTTAGTCCTCAAAATACATTGTGTGTGGGAGTGGTTGTACCCTTGGAAAGAACTCGACATCTAGCTTAGTGTCGGAAATAGTGTAGGCGAAGTGTAAAGGTTTTCTCCGCCGGTGAAAGGAGCTTGTTGACTAGTGAAGTTAAACTCTCGAGTGTGAGACTCGAGGAGTGGAGTAGGGCAAGGAAAAAGAGTCCTTGTAGGCCGAACCACTATAAACAACTTGTTGTGGTTTGATAATTTCTTTCCTTATTTACTTCTTACATATTGCTTGCATATTTCATTAACATATCTAAGATCAATATCAATTGATCTTTACAATAAGTTTCAAAACAAAGTTTTTAATTGGTAAACTATTCAACCCCCCTTCTAGTTTTCTACAAACTTGATGAACTTAATACTTCTAAGTGATTGAAGATATCCCGGCAAGACAAATGTCAGTACCCATGAGAGAAACTCAAGGTTTGACTCATGGCGTTTAGTGTTCTTATTCCAAATATGTGGGGGAAGAGATGAAAGAGTTAGTTTCTGATGATTAAAGAGGTACACAAGTGTGTGATGATTTCGATGCTATCGAAATCATCGAAGAGATTATTTTATTGGGGACGCTCATTTGTTGTTTCACAAGGAAATATCAGTGATTCGGAGATATAATCACTTATTCCGGAGTTGACATCCGCGAGATAATCGATTGATTGGCTGCTTCTTCAATGTTATCGGTTATTCTCTCTTTGGGCATTTGGGTACTTCGGGTTCGTGAGCTTCATACACTTTCTTCAGGGAGAGAAAAGTTTACATCGGGGTTATTCTTTGGCTATCGGACTTAATCTGCTACTTCTATGGTATAAGTTTCTCTGTCTTGGGTATGTGTATGAGTTCGTGAGCTCTAGTCTAAGAGACTGACTGCATCAGTTCATCTACTTGGGGAAGTGGTATCTTGACAACTTTTGGTATGGATCGCTTCAGACTTCAGTGGAAAAGGAATTTGAGAAGATTATTCAAGTGTGGGATGATTATTTGCTGTTCTACTTGATGATATAACCCGACGGAGACTTACGATGATCATTCTTATATGGAGCAGCTAGATCGATGATATGGTGTGCTTCTTTGTGCATCGGCTAAGGCAAAAGCGAAGAAAGCTTAAATGCTCAATAAGAAGATTTATGGTTTGGGGGAAGCTACCAAAGTCTCACTTTCAAATGGCTCAATTTCTCTCTTTGATTCAAGAGCCTCAAAAGCTTTGGTGGTGAATGTTTAAGAGATGATGACTTCTATCTTCTACAACGGGTCTGCTCTATATCTTTATCTCGGTACTCGTATCATCATCATCCTAAACTATATCATCTACTCTATCTTTGTAAATATTTATCAAAAACCAAATACAAAATATAAAACCAACAAAAAGAAAATAGAAAATTAAAAAAAAAAAATCAGAAAATTTAAAAATACCAAAAATATATTTTCTCAAGACATGTCTTCTGGTATCGATAACATCTACGGTCTTAGAAGTGTCATTCAATAATGGCACGGGACCATAGATGAAGTTCGAGCAGGAGGTGTAAATATTCTTTTCAAAACATGTCTCTAAATATGGGTTGCAGTTACTTCAGACTGTAACCCGTGCTTAAACCATGGCTTGCTATTATTTCAGATAGCAACCCGCTCTTCAAGAAAGGAAAGTGTTGCGCTAAACCAATTTTAAAAAAATTTCATGCACTTATCCTAAAACAAAATGAGGAAAGTATGTCGAAGGACTGCTGTTCCTACTCAAATATTTTCCTTCTAAAATTCTTCAGAAAAATATTTGTTTTAACAAAATGGTGGTAATTGAGTTGCTTCAAAATCAATCAGAATCATATTTTTATAAATTTGCAAAACCCAATCAATGACTTCATCTTATTTAAATTTTTTGATAGAATGAGTAATGATTGAGGGAAAATGTTTTCAAATTTATATCATCTATCGAGCTCATCTAAACTATCCTACGTGTTAACGAAAATGATATGTAGTTGCCTATGTCGAAGGACTAGGAATTTAGGATATGATTGTTAGAATTAGATGACTATAGTTTGATAAACATGTTAATCCCATGCCTTATATGATGATTGATATGTTTGGATTGACTTGTATTAGTCGATTCTGCTTTGGGTGTTGTCGACCACCATATATATGCTTTTATGTCCACTAACATACGCGATAAGATGGTTCATAAGATTGTTCCCGATCGGATCCCACAAATGAAGATGATTGGATCCGAATGGAAAGGGCTTATCTCTTTTGTGGACAAAGAAGAAAGAAACGAAGCTTAATTAGATCTCTCTATGGATAGTTGGCACGATAAATGCAACTTCAGAGGTCTCACTGCATCAGCAGATGGTTTTCTTCCAGCCTTACAGCAACAACAGAAGCTTCTCAACCACCTAACGTATCTTTGTGCAGGATAAGTAGTGAAAAATAACATTTTTCAAAAATTTAATAAAATTGTTTTGAAAATGGAAAATTATTGCTTTTGAAAATAAATCAGATTTAATTTGTAAAAATCACCGGACTTCATTTTATCAAAACTTAAGTCACTGAATCAACGACTACAGTCATCGATTGAGGGGGAGAGTGATTTAAAATAAAATATTTTCAAACAATATCTCTCTTAAGTAAAAGTTGATTTGTACGAAACAATGTGGTGATCTAAAGATTTAATGTTATGTCATGGTATGATTTTCGTTAAAACCCTAAGATCTTTCAAAATGAAATTTTTTCTGTTCTTGTTTGATTGTGAAACTGTTTTATTTTACTCAAAGATCTCTTAAAAACTATCATACCTGACACTAACAATCTTTAAAGTCGAAAAATTGGTCCATATCAGTCATTTTTCAAAATTAAATCAGGCCACGTCTTTTCCCCAAACTTTTCAAAATAATTTAAATCAATTGAGATCACAAATCTCAAAAGGTTTGAAATTTTTGATCGGGGGAGAGATAGTGATTTAAATCTCAAATCTGTTTTAGTCCTTTAAAAGCACTCATGCCTCCATGTGCCAAACAATTTCAAATACATGATGCATGATTGAAGTATTTATCCAAAACAAGACGAGTATTTTTAAACTGGCCACATTTTCTCCTATGTTTTCTAAACCTAATTAAATCACTTGAGATCCAAAATCTCAAAGGGTTTGATATTTTTGATCGGGAGGTTTGATTTAATATGAAATAATCTGATAAATGATTATCGTTTTGAATCAAAAGTGCAGGCACTCTCTAATATATTCTAAACTCTTTCGTATATCGATCGCATATTGAGGGCGAATGGTTTCTATTGGCAATCGTGGAAGTACTTCAAACCTCCTTCTATATGTGTTAAATGATTTCACAACCAACGCACATTTTGAGGGGAGAATTTACAAAATCAAAAGGCCTTTTCTATGGAAATTGTGATAACGAAAAGATTTCAAAGTCCTCTTGCCTCCATGTGCGAAACAAATTTCAAAATCATAAGCACATGTTGAGGGGGAGCATTTCTAAATGATCAAAACAATTAAGGTACAAAATGTTTGGATTTTATATCACAAGTACCTTGATTGATTTTCCAAATGATTTTCAATTGGTTTCAAGAAGGAAAGAACAATACCAAAAGACCGACCAATTTACTTTATGCATGGTGTGATAAGGATGGTAAGGTTAGGTATTCGTTCCACGATCCTTGAGGCGGGAGGATCTACCGGAGACAATCCACTAGATAGTATAGAAGTCCTTAGTCATGATAAAAATAAAAAGGAGAAAAATGAGAATACGGGAAGAGTGCGGACTGAGAAAGAGCTAGTACTGGAATAAACCCAACAAGGTTCTAGTTATGAAGTCTCGGTAAGCACTGAAGGGGTAGAAGAATGAAAAAGTTATGAAGTATCGGTATTGAAGACAAGACGTCATGGACCCAGTAACGCAATGCACTAAACTTCCTAAGCTACTCAAGTTCCTCTTAAAAGGACTTGCTTCATTCTCACGGGGAACCTACATAATCTATTGGCTTTCTCTTAGAGATTGTTGATATTGAAGAAGGAGACCCTGTCCCTAGTCTCTGGCATAGGAAACTAAATGTGCACAATTGAGTCTAGAGCCAAGAGATCATCCACAATATCTCATTAGGACACAAAATTAATGAAGACGTGTTGTTTCACACAACGTGGAAAGTAAGTAAATATTAAGAGTCCTACGCATTATCCTTGTGGTATTGCCAGAACATCCGAGTGATATGTTAAATATTCACAATGAAGATAGAAATCCTTCTAGAGCCAACATCAAACAAGCTCTTGGTGGGTCGCATGTGAGATCTTTTCTAAAGATCAAGCTTGTGACAACTGGATAGAAACAATGGGGAGATTCATTCTTGAATCAACCTTGGTCTAGGAAATGAATTGACGAATACTTTTGGAAAAACCGTTCGATGTGCAAATCTTCTTTTCTCTAGCACATCGAATGTGTATTCATTTTCAAACACAAAAAGTATCTCTGATTGAAAAAAATACTTTTGGAAAAACCGTTCGATGTGCAAATCTTCTTTTCTCTAGCACATCGAATGTGTATTCTTTTTCAAATACAAAAAGTATTTTTGATTGAAAGTTGATCTTTCTCATAAAACCTTCATCGTATTGCAAAACTCTTTCTTCTACGCAATACTCGATTGTTTTCAAATCAATTTTTCATCAATCAGTGAATCTCAATTCGCTGGTTCACTCACTCCGTGTTGTCTTCTTTGGGACGCTCGGTTTGAAACGGCTAGATCAGCTGAAACCTGTCAAGGAGATTCTTCGAATTCTACGATCACGGTAGTGTTTATACGATCAACGAGGGAAATGGTTCTTGCAACTATATTCAACGAAAGTGAACAAAGGCACTTTTAGGTATGTTTTGGAAACTAGCTTGTTGTTTGTAGGAACATTGGACGGTCGCAGCTGATCGAAGTTGAGGAGAAATGACAACCGCATGCTCACAACATTCACAAAGTGTGAGCACGTCGGTCATGATCCAGAAAGTGCTTTCGCTACTCTATGAAAAGATGTCATGATCCAGAAAGTGTGAGCACGTCGGTCTGAAAGTCACAACATCACATGAAGGCAACAATACAAAGGGTGATCCAAAGATTTACTGTGGCTGATGATCTCAAAGAAAGCTCGAAGATCAACAAGACGTGGATCAGTCAAAGGCCTCCACTAAAAAGTACAAAGTATGTGGACTTTGAAGATTCTCTACTCAAGCACAAAGAATGCGGAAATTGAAGAATTGAAGTCTACGAGCTCAGAACGAAAGACAAAGATAGAATGCTAGGATGCAAAATGTATTTTATGGGGTGACCTCCCTTAGGGGGAGATTGTTAGGAATTGGAAATTCCATAAGGAAGTGTCGGTCACCCCAATTATAGTCTAGCATATGTTAGCTCGTAGACATATCGTTATTTTCGTTAGTTAGTAGTTAATTAGTTAGTTTGTAGCATAGTTTAGTTTAGAGCAACACTGTGGAGGAAGGGCGGGTTATTTACCTTGTATGCCGATCCACAACCCGCGGCAGGAGGTTAGTTTGTAACTATAAATACCCCTTCCATCCTTGGAAGGGGTGGTGCTTCTTTGATAATCTAACCTTTTCTGTTTTTGTTTATCTCTCTAGAATCACCCTCTCTACTCTCTTCATCTCTCTAACATGGCATACTTGTATAATCATCTCCCTAGACCACCCGAATCATCAAACAAAATTGAACCCGGTTTCTGCCCTCAGGTTGAATTATTGGAGGGCTATTTCTTTTCACCCTTTTCACATTCAATTCTTTTTCATTCTTTAACCCCTTCAGCGCTTACTGAGACTTCATTACTAGAACCTTGTTGGGTTTATTCCAGTTCTAGCTCTATCTCATTCGGCACTCTTCCCATATTCTCACTTTTATCCTTTTTTCATCATACCTAAGGTCTTCTACACTATCTCGTGAATTGTCCTTGGGTAGATCCCTCCGGTTCTGGCAGGATTGTGGGAATGAATATCTAACCTTACCATCCTTATATCACCAATGCATAAAGTAAAATGGTCGGTCTTTTGGTACAGTTCTTTTCCTTCTTGAAACCAATTGAAAATCATTTGGGAAATCAATCAAGGTACTTGTGATATAATATCAAAGTATTTTGTACCTTAATTGTTTTTGATCATTTAGAAATGCTCCCCCTCAACATGTGTTGTATGATTTTGAATTTGTTTAGCACATGGAGGCAAGAGGACTTTGAAATATTTCTTTGCTAACAATTTCCTTAGAAAACGCCTTTTGATTTTTTGGTAAATGCTCCTCCTCAAGCTTTCAAAAATAGATTTAAATCATTTATCACATAGAGGAAGGAGGTTTTTGAAGTACTTCCACGATTGCCAATAGAAACCATTCGCTCTCTCAATATGTGCATCGATATATATAAGAGTTTAGCACATATTAGAGAGAGCCTGCACATTGAATCAAAACTATCATCATTTATTAGATTATTTCATATTAAATGACAAATTCTCCCCCGATCAAAAATATCAAACCCTTTGAGATTTTGTATCCCAAGTGATTTAATTAGGTTTAGAAAAAATGGGAGAAAATGTGGCTAGGTTTAAATTCTCATCTTGTTTTTGGATAAATGCTCCACCTCAATCATGTGCATCATATATTAAAATCGTTTGGCACATGAAGGCAGGAGTACCTTTAAAGGACTAAAAAAAATTGAGATTTAAATCACGATCTCTCCCCCGATCAAAAATATCAAACCATTTGAGATTTGTGATCCCAATTGATTTAAATCATTTAGAAAATTTTGGGGAAAGACGTGGCTTGATTTAACTTTGAAATTAACTGATAAGGAACAGTTTTAGACATTAAAGATTGTTAGTGTTAGGTATGATAATTTTAAGAGATCTTTAGGAATAAGAAAAAAAATTCACAATCAAACAAGAACAGAAAAAAATTCATTTTGAAAGATCTTTGATTTTTTAAAGAAAATCATACCATGACATAACATTAAATCTTTAGATCACCACATTATTAACGTATAAACGGACTTGTTAGATGAAATATCGTTTGAAAATATATAATTTGAAATCACTCTCCCCCTCAATAGATGACCGTAGTCGTTGATTGAGTGACTTATGTTTAAAAATGAAGTCCGGTTGATTTTCAAAAATTTGAGTCCGATTATTTTCAAAAAATATTTTTCCATTTTCAAAACAATATATTCAAATTTTTTGAAAAATGGTATCATCCACTACTTTTCCTGCACAAACATACGTTAGGTGGTTAAACTGCTTCTGTTGTTGCTGAGAGGATGAAAGAAAACCATCCGCTGATGCAGTGAGACCTCTGACGTTGCATCTATCATGCCAACTCTCCATAGAGATCCAATTAAGCTCCATTTCTTCTTTTGTCGACCCAAGATATAGTTACCATTTCCTTTCGGCATCCAATTATCTGCATATGTGGGATCTGAATCAGGAACATTCTTTTTAAACCATTTTATCTGCATACGTTAGTGGACATACATACAGATATATGGTGGTCGACAACACCCAAACAACAATCGACTAATAAAAGTCAACTCAACATATCAATCAGATCATACGAAGGTATGGGAATAATGTGTTCATCAAACTCTAATCATCTAATCCTGACAATCATATCCTAGAATCCTAGTCCTTCAACATAGGCAAACATCTTTTTCTGATAAGCATATAGGATGATTATATAAGCCCGTTAGATGATATAAATTTGAAAAGATTCTCCCCCCCAATCAATGACTCATTTTCTGAAAAGTTTTAAAAACGCTGAAGTCATTGATTGGGTTTGCAAATTTACGAAAACTCAGATACTGATTGATTTTTAAGCAACTCATTTATCACCATTTGTGAAACAAATATTTTTCTAAAGAATTTTAGAAAGAAAAACATTTGAGTAGGAACATCTGTCTTTTTGACGACATACTTTCCTTATTTTGTTTTAGGATAAGTGCTTGATATTTTTGAAAATTGGTTTCGCGCAGCACTTTCCTTCTTTTGAAAAGCGGGTTGCTATCTGAAATAATAGCAAACTATAGCTTAAGCACGGGTTACAGTCTGAAATAACAGCAAGCCATTTTTTTTAGACATGTTTTGGAAAAAATATTTACACCTTCTGCTCGTACTTCATCTAAAGTCTCGCGCCATTACTGAATGACATTTCTATGACCGTAGATTTTATCGATACCAGAAGACATGTCTTGAGAAAAACAATATTGTTTTGGTCTTTTTCAATTTTTCTGGTTTTTATGGATTTTTGTTGGTTTTATATTTTTCTATTTTCTTTTGATGGTTTTATATTTTTGTATTTTGGTTTTTGATAAATATTTACAGCTAGGGTAGATGATATAGTTTAAGAAGGATGATTATACGAGTACCGAGATAAGGATATCGAACAGCCCCGTTGAAGAAGATAGAACTCATCATCTCTTAGACTTTCACCACCAAAGCTTTCGAGGCTCCTGAATCGAGGTGAGAACCTGAACCTTTTGAAAGTGAGACTTTGGTAGCTTCCCCCCAAACCGAAAATCTTCTTCTTGAGCAGATTCTAAGCTCTCTTTCAAGCTTGCCTTAGCCAGATGCACAACAAAGTACACCATATCATCGATCTTCCCGCTCCTTTTAAGAATGATCATCGTGATTCTCCGTTCGGGGTTATATCATCAAATAGAACATCAACGTATCATCCCACACTTGAATAACTCTTCTCATATTTCTTTTCTACTTAATTCTGAAGCGATGCATACCAAAAGGTGTCAAGAGACCACTTCCCCCGAGTAGTTGAATTAATGCAGCCAGTCCCTTAGAATACAGCTCAAGAACTCGAATACACATATACCCATTCAAAGAATAACTGATAACACCTCCCAATGTACACGTTCATCTTTCTTGATGATTGTGTATGAAGCTGAAGAACCTGAAGTACCCAAATGTCCTTCCTAGAGAACGTTTTGAGTTTATCCTCCTACGACTTGGCTTGAAAAGTCTTCAACCGGAAACACTCAAACATCTTCAGGAGGAACAAGAGAGAATAACCGATAACACTGAAGTAGAAGATTGAAACACTGATCATCTCTGCGGATATCAACTCTGGAATAACCGATTAAGTCCGATCTAGTGAATTTGCTAAACATCCCTGAAGTACAAATCTCTCTCCCCAGATGATTGCGATAACGACAAAATCATCACACACTTTGTTGAAAACTAGAAGGGGGTTGAATAGTTTTGCCGATTTTAACTTGGTTTCAAAAACTTTAGATTCGATGTTATGTAAAATCGTATGGATGAATAGAAAGTATAGATCTATAAGTAATGCAAGTAAAGTAAAGGATAGAAATGACACAACCGATTTATAGTGGTTCGGCTACAAGGACACCTTCCTTTCCTACTCCACTCCCCGAGTCACCTACTCGAGAGTTCAAGCACTATGTCAACAAACTCCTTCAACTTGGCGGAGAAGCCTTCACAACCATCGCTTACACTTTTTCTAGTACAAAGCTAAATACCGAGTCCTTAAAATGGAGGACCAAACCAACACAACTATAACACAACAAATATGTGAAATACGAAACACAAGATCTTTTCTATAGAAATCTTGTGGAGGAACAAATCAATCAAGGACCCCTTGCTTGGATGACTTGTAGAAGCTCGTGATCTCGCCTTAGAGAAGGACCTATATGAGAATCACAACAAAGAAAGAAGAACTACTATCTAGATCAAAAAAGATCTGAGATTAGAAGAATTAAAGAATATATGAGAGAGTTTGTAAGAAGAGGGGTGAGTTATAATGAAGAAATAGGTCACTATTTATAGGCAAAAAAACACTACTTTTGCATGAGGGATCCGTCCAGTGTAAACTGAGGGATCCGTAGGATGCTCTCCCTAAATGGGTTATGGGTCATGGATCATGGGTCATGGGTCATAGAATTTGGACCATGGGTATCCAAATAGATACAATGTATCTAGGAGATGCAATGCATCTAGTCAATGGGTAATGGGTTAGCTCCATGGGTTATGGATATGCTCCATGGGTATGGGTCATGGGTTATGGTTTTTACCCATCCTAATAAACTATTACAATAAATGAATTATTACAAAAATTAATGTTAAATGATTATATATGTAAATGCTTTACAAAAATAACATGTATCCTTAAATTTTACTTATGATAACTTTATATTTATTATCAACAAAACACATAGAGATCGCTAAATATCAATAAACGTTTTTACGATTTATTTGTATTAACGATCTCCCCCCTTTTGTTGATGAAAAAATATAACGTTATGATGAGTAAAACTTAAGATTAGATGTATGTTTTGAAAGCACAAGTTTTAATTCTTCTCCCCCTTTTTGTCGAAACAAAAAGTGAACCTAATAAAGAAATAAAGTGTGGAGAAATAATATAATCCACGAATCACTAACTCCCCCTTGACGGTAGCTCCCCTTAGAAAAGGGCGTCAAGTGAGAAAATATAAAACCTATAAAGAAAACGTTAGTAGTAACAAGAAATATAATCATGTGATTGACGAGAAACAAGATGGAGAGCCAAGGTATGTAAACAAAGTCTTGTAATAAAAAGACAAAGTGCAGTGGTACATAGGCCACATACAAACATGTAAAACTAAGAACAAGATTTGTTCTTTAAAATGACTCAAAAGAAAAAAAATAGAGAAAATAATAATATCATTCCTTCCATGCTTGCATAAGGTTAATGATGGAGGTTTTGGTGGGTGATGATGTTGATGTGATCAAGGATGTGGTTAAGTATGAATGAATCTCTCGTCCTTAATTTCCATTGCAAGTTCCCTACTGGATTGGCAATGTTCACAATGTAAATGATGTGAGTATTGTGTGTGGATGGTTTCCGGGTTAGTTTGATTTATGGAAAGCATAATTTGTGTTGGAAAGTGTGAAAAATATGGATCAAAATCCGGAATGTTTGGAAGTGGTGGTGGAAAGGAACCTAGATGTTCTTGTAAGACAATGAGATTTAAAGGTGGTGAAGTTACAAGATCTTTGTAAATTGTGTTTGGAGATGTGGGTGATGTAAAAAAGTCTAGTTCTTTTGGGTTGATTTGTTGGAGTGTTTTCGGAGTCTTAAGGAGTTCCGATAGAGTGATCTTAGGTGGACACTTGATAGGTGATGATGGTGGGGTGCTTGTTGGAGATGAGGGAGGTGCTACTATAGAATCATTTGGTGGTGATGAACTTTTTGACAATGGTTTGGCTACAACAAGGCCGGATGCTAATCCGTGCGGTTTTTCTAGATTTGGGTGGTGGTACTATGGAATGTGGTAGGATAAAGTTTTGAATTTCTTGAAGAGGATTGTTTGCACTAGGTGATTCATCTATGTTGGAAGATCTTTTGGATAACATGATGATGATTGTTTGTGAGGTTGAGAGTGATGGATATGCAAGCATTTTGGGAACCTTATTTATAAAGAAAATAGTGCATTGCAATTAATGTTTGACCCAAAATATAGACTAAAATCTAATGATTAGATATGAATTGAAGGCATGTGATCATGAGAATACAATCATTAAGTAACATACTCATTAGTGAAAGAGGTAAACTGATGAAAACATGAAGTTTTATAGCCAAAATGAGAAAAATAGAAAAGACATACAGCTTTTTTCTCACGTTTCCCACTGATCCTTCCCTTGAGGGAACCGACCAGCGTTAATGCTGGGATCCGTGGTCCTGGTGAATCAGGTAGCTCAAAATATTTCCTTTTGGAAACATTTGTGCCTAGTGTGTGCCTATATGCAAACCATTTGGAGTTGCGGTTATCTCGACTCCTAAAAAGAAAAAAAAATTATACTAGAAGTGAAAAAGCATACTATTATGTGAGATAACCCGAGTGCTCCTAAATTCATTGTTGCTTAAATGAATGTACCCGAAAACACATATTTGTTATGTGTTCCCTTTAGTATTCAAAAGACATGAGATGCAATGAAAATAGGTTTTTACTTTGTATTAATAATGAAAAAGGTTTGTCCTGGACTTGAAAAATAGCTTTTAGGAAAATGACACGGGAAGAAGTATCTTTTAGAAAGAATTTCGAAAAAGTTTCTTTGTTTAAAGAAAATTTTATCTTTCGGTTAAGAAAAATAGATATGAAATTACATGTTGTAAAATAAAATTTAACTTGGGTTTTGAAAGTTCCCGTATTGTTAGTGAGTTGTGTGTGAAATAGAGATCCTAGACTCAGAAACGAAGAAGGTTAATGTTTACATACCTTGTAGAGTTGAGAGGAAAATTACGACGATTGTTCCATGAGACCAAGACCAAGACGAAGTAATTTGAATTGTTCCCGCTTCAACGGTTTGGTGAGGACGTCGGCTATGTTATCTTTGGATGCTACCTTCTCAATAGAATTGTTCCCCTTTTGAACATTGTCTCTTAAGAAGTGATGACGGATCTCTATATGCTTGGTGTGAGAGTGCAACACCGGATTCTTGGTTAAGTCAATGGCACTTTTGTTGTCACATAGAATGGCTATGTCACTTAGATGAATGTCGTAGTCAACTAACGCTTGTTTCTATATACCCATTTAGTTCCTATTATGGTTTGGTTATTAGGTGGAGGGACAAGTGTCCAAACATTGTTAGAAACAAATTGATTTAACTCTTCTTGCATAGCCATTACCCAACTTTCATTTTTTATAGCTTTTTGTGTATTCTTAGGTTCTATGGTTGAGACAAAACAAAATAAACTACTTTGGTTTTTGACTTGAGACCTTAAGGTTTTTTCATTTAACTTTCCTATGACCTTATCTATGGGGTGATCTTTAGACTCTTTAATATTGATGATTTCATTGTTTAATGGTTCATCTTCGTTGTTTGTATTTTTCTTTATTTCTATGGCTTCACTTTCGATTATCTCGTCATCGACAAGAGGTTGGGTAGGTTTATGTTGTTACACCCCCAAATTACACGTTTTGCAGCGGAATGGAATACCTTGGGGATGACTGCCATAGCATCACAGTTACAGTTATATTGAACGACCTAAAGTGTCATTTTGAAAATACATTGTTTGATTAAGTACAATAATCAGAGTTTACAAAACATAGATCCCAAAATATTTCCAAAAGTACCAACATGAGTTTGTTACAATCAAACGAATGTTTAGCGCATAAAATCCATGTGAGACGCACCAACTCAACGAATCCATGCAAGCCTTGATGATATGCTAAACACCTGAGATAAAACATGCTAAAAGTGTCAACAAAAAGGTTGAGTGAGTTCATAGAGTTTGTGTTATCATGAAAAACCTTTGAAGAACGTTCACCAAGCAAAGGCATTGTAAATCCACTCAGTTCCAAGTTCTGCCCATACAAAACTTGCAACTTGTGTGTTTACAACCCATTACTCAAAATGTTATAGTTTATGTTCAAGCACACGTTGTCAAATGAGTTCACATAATAGTAGCTAACTTAACGTATCAATAGTCAATTGATATAGCACGTAATTCAACGTAGAACAATAGTACACGACTCGACGTATCAGTAGTCAACTGATATAGCATATAACTCGACGTAGAACAATAGCACAGAATCAATAGTACATGACTCAATGTATCAGTAGTCAACTGATATAGCACATAATTCAATGAAGAACAATAGCACACAATCAAGAACAATAGATATAGTCAACGTTCGGTTTTGAAACAATTATGATCATGATAAAAGTTGTAGCATGTATCTCCCCCAAAAATAGTACAAAACAATTGAAAATAGGGGCCATGAAACTCACGGTAATCCTTAGAAGTTTAAAGTACTTGTGAAAGTAAATGAAAATATTTGAGCATGTATCTCCCCCAAAAGTAATTCAAAACGTATAAAAGTAGGGGATATGAAACTCACCTGATGCAATGATTATGATGACAAAAGTGGATACACTGAAATGAGGCGGAATCTCTAACTGCAACCTATTATGAATGATATGATCTACTATAAGTCATTATATAATATTGTACATACAAATCCACATGTAATCTATACCACTTGTGCATTTTTGAAAATGAATTTTATCGTCGAAATATACGTTTATGACATCTCGTCATGTTATAAAATACTTTACGCGTATTTATGTAGAAACAATATACTACGATAATCGTTTAGTGATAAATTAAGAAATTATAGTTTTTCGTCGTAAAATAATATACTTTGACAACCTATGAAAATGACTAAGTAACCTCGCGAAGCTCAGTCGCAAAATGGTGAATATTGAGTGTTAGTGTTGAAGAAAATAGTTGTGATCGTCGTATTTCAAGCGTATCTTGGTCGTTATAGTCCTATTTCTACGATCTATATATCCTTGGTTTCGTGTTAATGCTTAATACTAATATATTTTTTGATAAATTAGAGCTCATTTCAGATTATGTCAAATATAGATTTTTTGACCTTAGAAAAACCCTTGACGACAAAAGTACTATTTCAGGAAAATAGTTTTAGGTAAACTAAATTTAGAATTAGCATAACTTTTTAGTTATATACCGTTTTTAATCCATTCAATACGACCACGGTTTCATTTTTAAGTTTATTTTCTGAATATCTAGACCAAAATAATCTGACCCTACTGAAATTTCCGGATTTT